>VZZY01016147.1:222704-233246 GCA_013400335.1 Eurystomus gularis
GAGCGCACGGGGCCGGCTCCTCTCCAGCTTTCCCCCCCCAGCACCCCCAAGTCTTTCTCCTGCTCTCCAGCCCTTCATCCCCAGCCTGTGTAGATACTGGGGGTTTCCCTGACCCAGGTGCAGGACCTTGCACTTGGCCTTGTTGAACCTCCTGAGGTTCACAACATCCAGCCAGCCCTTTGCAAGCACAGCAGGCAGCGCTTGCTCACGACTGATCAATACTCTTCCTAAAAGCCTCTTCATCTTCTCCTCGCCGCTGCCTGACAGAGGGTGCTGCTGTTTTCCCACTGGTGCCTACGTGCTCGCTGTTTATTCACCGCAGCGCTTGGCATGTACCTGCCGTTGGCCTCTCGGTCTGCGGGCACGCCCTCTCCCACCTTGGTAAATACAGAATACAAACAGAATAAATGATTTACTGAGAGAGCGGTTGGGCACTGGAACAGGCTGCCCAGGGAGGTGGTGGAATCACCATCCCTGAAAGTGTTTGACAAACGAGTAGATGTAGCGCTTGAGGCGATGGTCTAGTGGCTAGAGAGATGTTAGGATGAAGGTTGGACTTGCTGATCCTGGTGGTCCTTTCCAACCATCATGATTCAATGATTCTAAGACACCTCAAAATTTTATCACAGAATTGGTGTGGTCGGAAAGGACCTTTAAGATCGTTGAATCCAACCATTACCTATCTCTACCAGGCCACTTCTACACCATATCTATCATCTATTATAGCTTCTCCCACGTCAGCCCGTGAGTGAATTTTGCTCTGTGGAGAAATTCAGTCCTGGAGCAAGGCAGAGGGACTGTTCTCCTCCCCTGTGCCACAGATGCCAGCTGGTCCCAAGTCATTTATTCCTTGGCCTGGCCTCTGCTGGCAGCGTGGGCTGCGCTGCCAAGGGAGCAGAAGCTGCGAGACGTGAGCATCTTGAGCTCTCCCGGCCGATCAGCCTGTGAGAGAAAGGGAGTAATCTATGAAGATGGCTCTATAAACACATTTTCGCCCAAGTGACGTTATTAGCGGAGGTTTGCCAAGAGCAATTATTTTATTGAATAAGTTCATTGTGTTGCCAGGGGTCTGGGCTACACGCGGTGGCTTGAATGAGGCTCCCTGCTACAGGAGATTTTCAGAGAGCTTTCATTTCATCCAGCCTCTGACTCATTAGTACCTCTCCTTGCCGTTGTACATCGCAGATGGAAGGTGCGAATAAGGATGGCCACCTCCCATGGAGCTGGAGGATGTGAATAATGATGTCCGCCTCCCATGGAGCTGGAAAGGTGGCCCTCACATATCTGGTGATGGTGAAAAGAACCTTTTTCTTAGGGGATCATTTTCAGTTTACCAGATTTGGAGCGCAGCCTGTGAGTCATCTGTAGGTGGTGGAAATAACCACTGTGGCACTGGCTGGCTGATGTTGGTTGGGTCTGCCCAAGGGGGTTGCGGATGCTCCATGCCTGGAGGTGTTCAAGGCCAGGTTGGACGGGGCTTGGAGCAACCTGGTCTAGTGGGAGGTGTCCCTGCCCATGGCAGGGGAGTTGGAGCTAGATGATGTTGAGGTCCCTTCCAACCCAAACCATTCAATGATTCTATGATAACACCCAAACCTCGCGGTCTCTGACAATAACCATCCCTGGGGTTATCTCATGGGCAATGCATTTCCATATCTTCCATGATTCCCATGGACAGCTGAGGAGCTAGGCAGGAAGTGTGCCAAGCCGGTTTTCTCTGTCATCTTGATAGATCTTCTTAGGGCTGGTGTTTTGAGACAAGCTGGGCTCTGAAATCCTCCCTGCTTCATCCCAGTGTTGCCCACCCCAAGGCTAAGTGGAGAAGACCCTCCCAGGGCAGCCGTATCCCAAACTCATCCATCCACGGTGCCTCCCCGTGTGTTTGTTCCGGCTCATTAGCCCTGAACCGATACTCAGAGGAGTCTCGCTGCTGATATCAGCTTCAAGGTGACTTGCTCCAAGCTGTAGCTCTTATCGCTGTCTCCCTTGGACGGTGGATGTGACCCAAGCGCTTTATCACATCTCATGACGGGCTGGGGGAAGAGCAGCTTCGCCTGTGCTGTTCGCAGCCGACGTGACAATCCTTCCTGTGATAACGTGATACTGTGGAATCTTAGCAACCACGTTTCTCTTCACCCGGCGTTGTTCAAAGCCTGGGGAAAACAGGCAGAGATGAAGCTTTTTTCTCTCTCGTTTGGTGCAGACCCCCAGGTAGAGAAGATGATATGGTGGGTAAATACCTGCCATCTGGTTTGGAGGGATTAGGAACCACATTCAGCGGGTGGGCCGGTGTCCCTCAGGTCTTTTTATGCCGGGCTGACGATGACAGTTTCAATTAAACACGGAGATAAACGATGTCCAAAGGATTTGTGGGCTGGGAGCCGCAGTACCTGAAATCCAAATACGTGACCAAAGAAAGGCAGATCCCTCTCTAAGCCCCCCTTTGTTTTTCACATTGCTTTGGAGATAAGGTGATGCTTCAGATAAGCCCTGGGCAATGCTTGTCCTTGCTAACCAAAGGGAGCTTCCCTTGGTCTGACTTTCCCTGGGCTCCATTTTTAGTTTTTTTTCCAGTTCAGCTTTTTTATATGACATATCCTGGCTTGAAAGCTCAAGCTGCAGAATTCTTTCAAAGACTTTGTCCGTCTTCTGCTACTGCATGCCACAAAGCCACAGTGGGGCTTCTCTTTGTGGCTGCAGAAGCTGATCTACCTCCTCTCCTGGTGCCTGTAACTTTGCTTTCTATACAGTTAGGTGAAGAAAAATCCCTGTCCCAGAGGAGGCCTCTGGCAGCGCTCGGTGGTGGCACCTTTCTTCACCTACTACAGGTGATCCTGGAATACTGAAACCCCAATTTTCCATGTAGAGAATAAATAATAGAATGGTTTGGGTTGGAAAGGACCTTCAAGATCATCTGATTCAACCCCCATGCATGAGACACCTCCCACCAGACCAGGTTACTTAAGGCCCCATCCAACCGCGCCTTGAACAGGCAGCGAGGTGCCTGTTTCATGCTCATAAATCAGATCCCTACAAGGACGTGGGAGCTGGACACAACAAGAGGATGGTTTCTGCCTTCTGAAACTCCACGCTGCACATAAAATGCACTTTTGACCCTTGCTGCAGCAGAAGATACAGGGACACCTGAGTTCACACTGGGTAGGTCTTTATGGCTGGATAAATAAGTCAAATTATTGATGCTGCCAACTCCATCCTGAGGTTGGTTTCTCAGCGACGTGGCTGCTGTTGGGAGATTCTTCCTGAGCCTTCTCAGCTTGGATGGCAAGAAAGCTCTCCCTTATCTTGACACCAGATGAGCCCCTTCCTAATTTCTATCCATGGGCTCCTGCAGCAGCATTTGTTGTAGCTGACCAAGGTCTTCTCCTCCTTGGCGCTTAGGATGCCAAACCCTTTGAGCTTATTGCTAGGCTCAACAAGTGATGCTTGTGGAGTTTCCTTTTCCACGATCAAGTAGGAATTCACCTCCTTTTGTCAGCTGGTGAAGCCTTCTCAGCACCAGCACAGGCTTGAATTAATCTCATGGTGGAGGAGAAACTGAATTTCAGAGTTCTCCCTCATGCCTTGTTCAGCATAAACACCTTCCTGTCTTGTGGAGAAGGAGGTGGTTGAAGCCTACAATTCCACCGGCCTTTTTGAAGGCCTCAGCGAATTAATTTGGGCTGTAATATTGCAAAGGAAAACAAAGCAGCAGTGAATCGAATGGAGGTGGCGCAGCAGATGGGACCTTGGTTACGAGCCGCACTCGTTCTTCTGCGTTACTGGGTTCATTTTTGGACCTCTACTTCAAGGGCAATGCTTGAGGAGTGACAGTTGCCCCCTCAAAAGCTGTGGTAGCTTCGGGGAGCTGTGATTGTCCCCTGTTAGCATAGGTTGGGAAGACCTCCAGGATCATCAAGTCCAACCTTCATCCCAGCATCTCCCTGACCACTAGAGCGTGGGTGCGTGGTGCTGGTGAGTGGCTGCAGACCTCAGGAGCATGGCCGACTGTGGATGCTGTGGAGCAGAGCAGCTGGAGATGGGAACGTAGATGTGCTCCAGAGATCTGGAATAGCTGAGAAATGAGCGTATGGGTGCAGCGAAGCCAGGAGCCCTTGGCTCAGTCCTGCCTGCACGGGAAGACACTGGGCTGTGGTGCAGAGACCACGATGGGTGTTGCTGGCAGCGCCCACAAACTGGGTTTTCACCAGATATTTATGAGTTATAACAGTAGTAAAAGCGACGGCTCCTCCTTGCCGTGGAGGTGAAGGCTCAGACCATTCCTACGCGTAGGCCATGATGTTCCTGCACCAGGCAGCTGGGCTCGTTGGCAGGTCATAATCAATTCCGTCAAACCTTTTAAGGCGCTTAATTCCCCAAAGCAGTGCAACTTCAGTTCACGATCAGTCCTTCTAACCCAAGAATTGGAGGGCAGGTTATTAGGAGGTGACAGCAATGGAGGGGGCTGGAGAAAATGAAAAAGACATTGCCCTCTCCAGAGGGGATGAAGCTCAGCAGGTCTTCTTGCTCAGAGCACCTATGTTTGTGGCACAGCAATGAAGGAAGTGCTGCAGAAATGCCTCCACTCCTGAGAATAACAGAACGGGTTGGGTTGGAAGGGACCTCAAAGCTCATCTAGTTCTAACCTCCCTGCCATGAGCAGGGACACCTCCCACTAGACCAGGTTGCTTCAGTTCAAAGCCATCACCCCTCAGCCTATCACTACAAGCTCTCATAAAAAGTCCCTCCCCAGCTTTCTTGTAGGCCCCCTTCAGATACTAGAAGGCCACCCTAAGATCCGCCCAGGTCAAGAGCAGGTTCTCAGCAGGCAGTGGAGAGCAGCAGTTCTGCTTTGCAGGGGTATTGTCAGCGCATACCCACTAACCCCTGAGAAATCCTCAAAGTACTTTTGTTGGGAGGTCCATATAGATCATGCTGCTCCACCAGACACGTTTCCAATCCCCACAAGTTTTCAATCAAGCTCCATTTGACTGGAGGAACCTCAGAGCTGCAAGGCTGGTTCGTAGACTTGCATCTCCCCAGAGATCCTAGTTTGGGCTGTGGACTTTGCCATGAAGGGTGATGGGGGAAGTCCAGAGCTTGACAGTGCCTGGTCCCAAAATGAGTTTTGTTCTCAAGAATTTCATCTTCATTTCACTGCAATTATGCTCTGGTTCTTCTGCGTGAAACCTCTGTCACTAGGAGACGTTTCCAGAAATTCAGTGAATATTCCCCCCCAATTTGGGGCAAATATGGAACCATTTGACTTTTTTCTTTTGCGCTTCAACGGAGAAAATCAGTGAAATTTAAAACCTGAAGAAACAAGCACAAAAAACCCCCACCCCTCTCCACATCTATCTCTTTTTTTTTCTCATCGGTTTTAATTTCAGCCACAACCTGCTGCGGCCGAGCTGGAGCTTGAACATCAGAAAGAAATCTTCTGTCTGGAATGGCTGCGACTGTGCAAAACAAGAGATCTTTTGTGCGGCTGGCGTAAATCCCTCGCCTCGGCGGCTGTTTGCTCAGCCCCAGGGTCACGCCAGCTTGTTAGCTGGAGGAGCCCAAGGTCCTTCATCTTCTCCCAGGCTTTTACTGTGTGTGGCTGCTGCGCCTCAGGTGTGGGGAGGTCAGAGGTTCTTCACCTGCGCTTCCACTGGGCTCATTTATGAACCTGTTGCTCGTGGAATCTGCTGATAGGTCTCAAAAGTCTCCGATGAATGTGGGTGCGGGGCACTTTCGTCCATCTTGCATCTTCCAATTAGTGTTAATGGGGCTGGCATGAAGTGAATCCACAGCTTGTGAAGGTTCTCCCCATCTGAGTTTGTCCCTGCATCCTGCACATCCTTTTTTTTTTTAATAGAAGGGCTGATTTACTGCAGTTTGGGAGGTTACTTTTTGAAGACGGAAGTAAATACAACTCTAGCACCTTGGAGGATGACTTCAGCTCGTTCTCTCAAGGACTGGCTTGGCTCGTAGTCACTTGTTTTGTCTTTTACACTTAATTATAGCTTGAGGTCATACAAGGGCTTGAAACCATAGGGATCCTGCAGTCCTTATAAGATGTACAGCGATATAATTGGACCCATGTTGAGGATGGAAATGTTCAGCTGCGGCTCTGATACAGCCTCTGGATGTGGGCAAAGCGACCTCCTGAGCTGGGAGCCCTGCCCTGAAAGTGCCCTTCTGCAGCTCCATCCCTTTCAAACCTGAGCTGGGCACCCTTGCACGCCCCTCCTGATATCAACTTCTGCTGCCTGTTTCTAGGGTAGGTGGGAACCAAGCTGTTGAGTGCTCTAAAGGTCCTAAACCCACCTGCAACCAGTCCAGGATGCTACTGGTTCCATCCCCAGAGGGTTGGGTTGCTGCTGCTGGCTGGATTGTTGGGCTGCACAACACAGCTGAGGCCTCACGTGCAGCTCATGGATGGCATCTCATGGCCTCGCTCAATCAGTTTGCTCCCCATCCCCATGAGGAGAACGCTATAGTAATGGAAACCTTCTAAGCAAGATCTTCTAAGCATAGAACCATAGAATGGTTCGGGTTAGAAGGGACCTTAAAGATCATCTCGTTCCAACCCCCCTGCCATGGGCAGGGCCACCTCCCACTGGACCAGGTTGCTCAAAGTCCCATCCAGCCTGGGCTTGAACACATCCATTGATGGAGCAAGAGGAGTCTAGAGCACAAGTCTTCTGACTTTCTTCATGACGTCCTGTTCTGGTCCTAGAAGAGGCTTGAGTTGAGGAAAACTGGTGTGAATGTGATCAGTAATGAAGAATGTCTCTACTTAGCTGTGCATGAAAATTATTTCAATTAAATATGTAGTGGATAAAGTGATGCTGGAGAAAAAAGGAAGAAGTTCTTCTCTGGAGTATCTACTGTGGGAAAACTCAACGGTTTCGTCTGAAACCTTGAGGGGTTTTTGCTCCTTTGTTTTTATAACTGGCAAGAGGGGTGTGGACTTGGACAAAACAGCCCATTTTGACTTATCTGCTGGGAACCTCTAGGGAGGTGACTACAAAGGCCAGGAGGAGTCACCTTTGCTGTGTTTTCCTTGATATCCAGGGGATGGGGGAAGTGTGGAGGACACAGGAGGTGGTGAGGACGCTCAGGAGTTAGTGACTGTGAGGAGGGGTTGGGGGCTGGTTTAGCGTGGTGAAGATAAAGCTAAGGGTGAGCCCATGGCAGCCCAGCAGCACTTGAAGGGTAGTTATGAACCCAGTGGAGACAAACTCTTCTTGGTAGCATCAGATATAAAAAAAAGGGCAAGGGCCACAAGTGGTGACTTGGGAACTTCAGCTCAGATGCTGGAAAAGCATTCCTGATGAGAAGGGTGACGTAGACCTGAAGCATCTCTGTCCTCGGAGGTTTCCAGGTCCTGGCTAGGCAAAGCTGCAACTGATGGCCTTGTTGCTGCCAAGAGCCCTGTGTGGAGCAGGAGCTGGGACCAGAGACCTCCAGAGTTCCCTTCCAACTGGTATTTCTGTGATCCTTGGATTTGTGTGCTGCTGGGATCCAGCAGCCTCCAGCTCGTGGAAGCATAGATAAGAAGAAACAGTTTGTTTGCAGCTCCTCACTGTAATTCTGGTTCAGGATGTCTTGGGAGCTCTGCCCTGTGCCCCTCTCTAGCTGACCTTGTGTGCAGCTGGTGAAGCTGTGCGTGTGTTTGATGCCTCTTGTTGGAGTTTTGAAGGGAAAAAGCATGCTGAAGTTCCATGTTCTCCTGGCATATGACCTCCTTCCCACCTTGCCTCCTGCTGGCAGAGGGAAGAGGCAAAGGGTGGAGGAAAGAGGAGATTTTGTCATGTGTATAGGGCATATTGTGTTCAGTTTTGGGACCCTGACTCTAAGAAGGACCTTGAGGGGCTGGAGCGTGTCCAGAGAAGGGCAAGGAAGCTGGGGAAGGGTCTAGAGCAGGAGTGTGGTGAGGAGCAGCTGAGGGATCTGGGGGTGTTGAGCCTGGAGAAAAGGAGGCTCAGGGGAGACCTTCTTGCTTTTAACAACTCCCTGAAAGGAGGTTGGAGCCAGGTGGGGTTGGGCTCTTCTCCCAAGGAACAAGTGATAGGCCAAGAGGAAACAGCCTCAAGTTGTGCCATTGGAGGTTTAGTTTGGACATGAGGAGAAATGTCTTGCTGGCAAGGGTTGTGAAGGGCTGTGCCAGGCTGGGCAGGGCAGTGGTGGAGTCCCCATCCCTGGAGGGGTTTCCAAGCCATGGAGATGTGGTGCTGAGGGCCATGGTTTAGTGGTGCCCTGGCAGTTAATGGTTGGGCTCAATGGTCTTCGAGGTCTCCTCCAGCCAAAACAATTCTGTGATTCTATGTATGTGGTGGGGTTTTCTTGGCAAGAGGCTGAAGCACACGTTCTTCAGGGCTTTCCTCCTGGCTTTCAGCCACACACACTAATTCCCAGGCACCTGCTTCCTTGGTCGCAGCGAGCGATCCCTGGCTTTGGCCGCTGGGTTCCCACAGCACCTTGTGTGGGTACCACCCATTGCTCCTTCTGAAGCATCTGTTTTCGACCCAGTCAGAGCCTCGCTGAGCGAAACTTCTCTCCTCCGTTCTCAGCACTCAAATTAATTGGGAGCCCTTCGATTAAAACAAACCAACAACCGCAACCGTTGGATTAGGGACGGCTCCGATTGAATCAGATTTGCCACCTAATTGCATCACTTCCCAAGAAATAGTCACGGACCGGAATCGAATCGCAGGAAGAAAATACTTTGAAATCCCTGGAAGAGACCTGAAGTCGTTTCATTCCGTCTGCCGAGAATAATGGGTTTGTTTGCCTGTAATAAAGTTTATGAGAGTCTTCAATATTCTCATTATGTCTTTACCTTTAAGTGCAGCGCAGGTTTTATAAATGTCATTGTTACTTAGCAACTTTGGCTGGTTTCTGAGACACTTTGTGATTGGGGAAGCGCAAAGAGGATGTAAACACGACGGGTCTGTTTTTCATAAACAAAGAGCAAAGCTTGTCGTTCTCAATTCAGGCAACTCGGTTTAGATGAAAGGGAAACAACAGTCGCAGCCGTGGGAGAGGTCTCGGGGAAAAAAAAGATCAGAAAAAAATGAACGTTTTCAGCTTGGGAATCCAAAATGAGCTGGAGCTGGAGCAGTAACCGGGCAGGGACGGTTGGTTATTGTTAAAATTGTGATATCCATCAGGCAAAATGACATCTCCTTTTAGTTCTCGCGGTGGCAGAGGTCGCAGCGGGTGGGATGCTCGGGTCAGGAGGGAAAGGACGTGGGAGATGCTGGGGGGGGTCACACGGAACAGGAGCGTTCAAGGTGAAGTTCACTGGGCTTTGTGGAGGCTGGAAAAAGGAGTTAATATTAAGGCTGAATTTTAAAGGGCGTTCCCTTGATATGTTGCTTTATATCTTTTTATATAGACTATGATTCATAGAATCATAGAACAGTTTGGCTCGGAAGGGATGTTTGAGATCATCTGGTTCCAACCCCCCTGCCATGGGCAGGGACATCTCCCACTGGAGCAGGTTCCTCAAGGCCCCATCCAGCCTGGCCTTGAACACCTCCAGGGATGGGGCTTCCACCACCTCTCTGGGCAACCTGTTCCAGTGTCTCACCACCCTCATGGTGAAGAACTTCTTCCTAACACCTAATCTGAATCTACCCACCTCTAGTTTTGATCCATTCATTTTGATCCATTCATTTTGATCCACTTCACACCCATCATTCCTTTCTGTCGGTCTATATTTTCTGGAGGGGAATAAAACCCAGCTCCCCTTTTTGTCTACTGTCCAGGGCTCTTTGTCTTTCTTTGATGAAGGTGAAATTGGGATGCTTGCAAAACTTTGCAAAGCTGGTCCTCTCTGGATGCAGATAGGAAACCATGATCATTTCTTTTCTGTCCAGTTCTTAATCTGATGGGAATTCTCCACCCATGATCCCATGACCATGGGCTTTGCTCTAGGTTAACCACGTTCCATCTAGAAATGTTCAGTAGGCTTATATGGGAGATATATTTTGGTCAAGAAAGAATAAATTTAGAGGATCACCGTCCAGCTCCTAATCAGTGTCTAAATGGGAAGTGCTCTTCACAGTATTATTGTAAAAATAAAATAAAATTATTAAAAATCACATTTTTTTCAGATTAAAGTCCAAACTGTCCTCGTTGCAGCACATGAAGCAAAGCAGAATGGCAGCTGCTGTGGTGTCAAGATGTCCTGGTATCAGGAGAAGGTCAGTGCAAGCAGCAGGATAGACTTGGCAGTGTAGTTATACCATCGAACTTTGGCTCTTGGGATCCCCTGCCCGGAGCTACACGGCTCTGTGCTGACGGCTGAGCTTGAATTACACACTCCAATGACTGTAGGTCAGATGTCTAAGGTGAGAAGAGTTTTATCCTAACTCTCTGAGGATGGCTGCCTGTCCTCTTTCGCTTGCTGTTCATTACATCCTTATTTCTATTATATAGCTGTTCATCCAGGGTGCATGAAGAGTGTGGGCAGCAGGTCAAGGGAGGTTCTCCTCCCCCTCTGCTCTGCCCAAGTGAGGTCACATCTGGAGTACTGGGTCCAGTGCTGGG
>VZZY01016147.1:233289-314960 GCA_013400335.1 Eurystomus gularis
GGCACCAACTGGAACCCAGGAGGTTCCATGTGAGCAGGAGGAGAAACTTGTTTGGTGTGAGGGTGTCGGAGCCTGGCCCAGGCTGCCCAGAGAGGTTGTGGAGTCTCCTTCTCTGGAGAGATTCCAAATGTGCCTGGATGTGATCCTGGGCCCCCTGCTCTGGGTGAGCGGCTGGAGCAGGGAGGCTGGATGAGATGATCTCCAGAGGCCCCTTCCAACCACTCTGGTACTGTGATTTGTGTCCCTGGTTCTAATCTCTTCACTTCCAGTCTCTCTTTTTCCTTTCCTGAATTGATTCAGTTAAAATAATAACACAACAGCTTTCCAGTTAAAGACAAGCCAATATTTTTCTGGATGGTGCTTTAGCACTTCCAATGCTTTTTTCTGCCCTATTTTTTGCCCTAGCACTTTACCTGCCCATACATTATGGACCAGAAGTTACTTAGATGCTCAGAACATTGCAGTTCCACAGGCTATTCCAATCAAACGCGGCCTCACTTTAGTCAGTACGAGATTACAATTTATTTATCGAGCCAATGAAAATAGCCATGATAGGGAAACTCTCCTCTCAAGACCATGTTTCTCCTGGAGCTGTGCAGAAATCCGTTCGTGATAAAGTTCTCCTACGTAAACAGTCATCGATCATCCGCAGGAAAACACAAATGTCGTCGCACCTGAAGTTTGCAGGTTCTGCCAGAGCTGGTGGAAAGGTAAAGAAGGTGGCTGGGATATGACATCGCTGGGATGAAGGTGGAGTTTGGGGTGGTAGAGATGTCTTGGCAGTCCTGGATGAACATTCCCAGGGGCCTGAGGTTCTCCTCTGCCGCTGCCAGCTCTTGAGGACAAATATCTAAAGCAGCAACTTTCCAGGAGTGCCACCAGCGGAGCTGCTGCTGCCTTGGCACAAGAGGATGCTCCAGACGATTCCTTAATGTTTTGTGAAGCTTTCTCATTTATTTTCCAGGAATCGATGGTTACCTCATGGTGATGACTTCACACACCTGCATTTTGCTGGAAATTAATGAGCGTGTTCTCTGAAGCTGCCTGGGGACTCTTTCCAGGTAACCATTTATCCTGCTCTTATTCACCTTCGTATGTGTGACTGGAAGGAAACGACGACTCTGATTGTCACGGTGAACATCTGAATGAACGCACAGACACAATATATAAACGTTCACACGTACGTGGATACACAAGAACATGCCTTCTGCAAAAGAATATTTCCCAAGGCAAAGGTTCAATTGTTGGCTTCTCTAATTGATTTATTATTTTTTCCCCTCTTATTAGAAAATATCAGGCCAGTTCTGCTGGCAGCCTTTGCTTAGATCAAAAACTTGACCATGTGTTTGTGCTCCTTGGCTTCTCTGGCTTTCAGCGAGTTTCTATGACAATACTTTACCTTTTGCCCCATGTTGACTTCGCTTCCCTCTCATGAGGGAACCTTGTCAAAAAACCTTGTCAAAGGTTTTCGGAAGGTCCATGTAAAACGTCTGTCCTGTTTACAGAAAGAAAGTTGAGGAAAAAACGACCAACCAACCAAGAAACAGGCAAAAAGGATAAATTAGGTGTTCAAAGCCCAACGGCAGGTTGGTTTCAGAGAAGCAGGGAAGGAACCCTGGAGCTGGGCTCCTCCTCAGCTCCTCGTGGCACTAGATACCACTTTCCCTGCAGAAATGTGAGTGCAGGTGACCAGGGCAATGAAGGTAAAAATGAGAAGAGGATGGATGATGAATAAGAAGGTTCATTAGTGCCCAGATCAGCAATCTCCAAGCTGCTTTGGAATCTGCATCCCCAAACCAAATCTGCCGATCAGTTTCTTGGTTGCTTCTTCATGGGCCCTGTAAGAAAGATGGGGACAATCTTTTGAGCAGGGCCTGTTGGGACAGGAGAAGGGGTGATGGTTTGAAACGAAGAGGGGAGATTTAACTAGAGAGAAGGAAGAAATTTTTATGCTGAGGGTGGTGAGAGCCTGTCCCTGGATGCCCAGAGAGGTGGTTGATGCCCCATCCCTGGAACCATTGCAGGTGAGGTTGGACGGGGCTCTGAGCAACCTGGTCAAGTTGGAGATGTCCCTGCTTGGTGCAGAGGGTTGGACTAGATGGGCTTTGAAGGTCTCTTCCAACCGAAACCATTCTATGATTCTATAATCACTATCCAATTAGCAATAAACCAACCGAGTCACTCTACTTCTCTTTTTGTGTGTGTACTTTTGTACTTCTCATGCAGGTGGACACCTCAGGTGTTGAGCTGGTGGAACCTCCCCAGAGAGACATGGGAGGACAAGCTGAAGAGAGAGGATAGTCTGGCCACATGTCCATCTGACCCACGTACTTTGTGGCTGAAGACATATCTGCCTGTCTTTTGGTGTTTTCAAGCTGTGGGGAATGCAAGAGCTTTCTACAAAACCTATCAACAATCACAAAAACCATTACCTGTCACGTATGTGGTCAGGTTTTTTTCCCAAATTCTGAGCTTTTGGAGTCAAGCGACTACACAAGGCGCTTGTTCTTAACCAGTAAATCATGTTTCTAGTCATAAAGAAAAGGGAAAATGGCTTCCAAGCGTGAACTCCAGAAGGTCACACACCAGAGAACAGTGGTGGCAATTCCTTCAGGTCCTCGAGGTTGCTGAGAGTCTGTGGGGGTGGCTGCGCTGCAACGCGCGATGACTGTGCTATAAAGCAGAGGTGGTGTGAAAATCAATTAAAGCTCATTAAATGTTGGGGAAAAAAAATTTTGAAAGGAATGCAAGTGAAAAATGTATCTTTAGACTACGGTAACTGTACAAACATCTCCTTGTTCTGGCAGAAAAACGTGAGTTCAAATAGATGCACTTCCTCTGAGTTCTTTAAAGCCCCTTTTCTGGCTTGAATGGAGAGAAGGGTGTGGAGAGATGCTGGAGCTCTGGATTTCACCCTCAATCTGCTGCTGGAGAAGAACAGAAAGGCAAAGAGGAGGCATCTTCCACATCATTCTGTTTATCGTGCCTCCACGCTTCTCTCAGGGAAGAAGAGGGACCACTTTTTAACCTTCTTTTTGGCTCCCCTTGGCCTGCCAGGTCTAAATTAATGAGCAACTGGACTCAACATTTGGCCACGCTTCTGCCCTGTGAGGACAGCTAGTGGATCCTTCAAAAAGGCAAGGACTGGCAGTGATGGTCTTCCATAGTCCCACAACCAAAGAGTTTCCTGGTATTAAGCCTTCTGTCTGGTTTGGAAGATGAATTTTAACCTCTTGTTTCCCAGGAGAGTGGCTCAGATGCCAGGTCATTTCACATTAAGTTTCTATCCTTGTTGTCTACTGATATTTTTTCAGCTTTTAGGAGCAATGGAGCATTCCTTGGTCCAGACATGACACTAGATCCATGTTGGTATTGAAGAGCAATCCCAAGAGCACATTTTCCAGCTGTCCAAATTGTTTACACCCAGGTTGCCCAGAGAGGTGGTCGCTGCCCCATCCCTGGTAACATTCCAGGTGAGGGTGGATGGGGCTCTGAGCAACCTGATCTAGTTGCAGATGTCCCCGCTCATCAACTAGATGACCTTTAAAGGCCCCTTCCAACCCACAGCAGTCTACCCGTGGTCTTGGTGCCCAAGGGAGGTTATTCTTTGCAGGTGAGGGTGTTCAGAGGGACTTTGTGAAGACTGTAATACAGGCTTTACATTGGGTTCTAAATCCCTAGCAGAACTTCAAGACACCTTGGTTTGGAGATCTGTCCCAACGTGGCCAGAGACTTGCATTTGGGTCTGATTTCCTGCGAACCATTAGCAGAAAAATGCTTTATTTTTGCATCCTTAAGGTGATCTATGTAGTCTGGAGCAAAAGGAAGAGCAGAGAAGTACCAGACCACTCTCACAGGCAGAGGGATTGAACCAAGATCTACCACGCTGTGGGTGAACTGAAGCATTTAGGAAGCCAAGCTGTTGGATGCAAATAGGAAAATACTCGAGGGAGCAGTTTTTAAAACACTTTCTTCTTTTTCTCCTTGTTTCTCAAGTTCGAGGTGTTTGGGACAATTCTCCACGGACAGGCTGAGAGTGTTGGGCTTGTTCAGCCTGGAGAAGAGAAGGCTCCAGGGACACCACATTGCAGCCTTCCAGTATCTGGAGAGGGCCTACAAGAAAGCTGCAGAGGGACTTTTCATGAGGGCTTGTGGTGGTAGGATGAGGGGTGATGGCTTCAAAGTGGAAGAGGGGAGATTTAGATTGGAAATTAGGAAGAAGTTCTTCACTCTGAGGGTGGTGAGACACTGGCACAGGTTGCCCTGGGAAGTTGTGGATGTTCCATCCCTGGAGGTGTTCAAGATCAGGTTGGGTGGGGCTTGGAGCAACCTGGTCTAGTGGGAGGTGTCCCTGCCATGGCAGGGGGGTTGGAACTAGGTGATCTTTGAGGTCCCTTCCAACCCAAACCATTCTCTGAAAGGCAGCCAGAATCTCCACAGTTTTGGGACAGCTGCAGCGCTGTTTGCCAGGCAAATACGTGTTCGCAGAAAGTTGCTTGACTCCTGTGAGCAGACAAGAGGAGGACTCTTGCGCGACACCTCTCTGTGTTAGGCACGTTAAGGGTGCTCCCAAACGCAGCAAAGTGCAGGACCTGGGGATTTCTCCTTCCCGTTGAAGCCCAGCTGGAACATAAGCCCCAGGGAACAGAAGTACAGATGGCCCAGACCCATCCTTCCTCTCCAGCTGGCTGGGGCTGAAGGAGAAGGGAAGGGATCAGTCTCTTCGCCTGTCCTTTTTGTTGTTACGTCTATTTTTCCTGTTCAAGTTTGTTATTTCTCTCCATCTGCCTCCCTCCTCCCCCTGTGACAGGCTGCTCAGCCTGGGCGTGGGAGGGAACCACAAATTCAGCTCATCACCTCCTCCACCTTGCTTGACACGTGTAAATTTTTGTTCATTTTTGTTTGTTTCCTAGGTCTGGAGTCAAGCCATGCAGAAAGTCAGCGATGGGGCTTTAGCTAGACATCCTTCTTCTCCGCCTTTCCTCAGATGCAGAGGTCCTTGAGTTGCAGACTTGAGCAGAACAGGATTCGTCCCAACCAGGTGTCAAGTTCCTACGTGTTTTTGTAGGCAGGACCAGTCCACTCACGCAGTCAGAGAGCCCAAGAAAGCAGCTGGGCTCCACTCTTGAGGCAGAGATTAATTTTCAGATTGAAGTTACGCATCAATTCAAAATTAAATGAGGTCTACAGAAATTCACTATTTAAAATATTATATTGTCCTGCAGCTCAGCTCACTGATCAGGGAATCATTTTGGTTGGAAAAGTCCTTTAAGAGCATCGAGTCCAAACGTTAACCCAATGCTGCCAGGACACCACTAACCCATGGCCCTCAGCACCACATCTCCACGGCTTAGAAACCCCTCCAGGGACGGGGACTCCACCACTGCCCTGCCCAGCCTGGGACAGCCCTTCACAGCCCTTGCCATGAAGACATTCCTTCTCATGTCCAACCTAAACCTCCCCTAGTGCAACTTGAGGCTGTTTCCTCTTGTCCTATTGCTGGTTCCTTGGGAGAAGAGACCAAGCCCACCTGGCTCCAACCTCCTGTCAGGTCTGTGCACCTCTGTGAGGTGGTGAGGGTGGTGAGACACTGGCACAGGTTGCCCAGGGAAGCTGTGGATGCTCCATCCCTGGAGGTGTTCAAGGCCAGGTTGGACGGGGCTTGGAGCAACCTGGTCTGGCTGGAGGTGTCCCTGCCATGGCAGGGGGGTTGGAACTGGATGATCTTGAAGGTCCCTTCCAAGCCCAGTGATTCCCTTCTATGAATTATGGCAAAGCTGTAAAGGGAACTCACGGAGTTTTGCTTTGCTCTTTTTCCCTTTTAGCTGTCAAGTCATGTTAACCCGTGGCAAATTTCCTTTTATTTCTGCAAAGCCGGTTGATTGTCTCGATGCGTTTTATTTTCAGAGTTGGAAACTATCCTTCTGCCTTTCCCTCCTGGGTGGCACCAAAGCTTTGGCATTATGATTCCCACCCTGGGGAGGACGCCTTGGCTCAAAGGTTGACTCGCCGAAGGTCTATTTTCTTTCAAAGCGCTTTTGATGGGAGTGCAGCAACAATATGGTGCCTTTTAAAGCCATTTGGTCTTCCCAGCTGCTCAAGCTTGTTAAATGTATATTTTTTAGCTACAGCGAAATGGAGTTTGGGCATCACACCATTTCTCGGAATCATATTTTTCCGGCAGCCAGCAAGAAATGGGTATTTTTCTGCTTTTGGTTTTGTTTTCAGCTAGATTTAGGCTTTGACTTTCACAGCAATTGGCTTTTCAGCTTTTTGGAGCCGAGGGTTACTTATGAAAACTAGCAAAGCCCCAGCTGAAGTGGTCTTTCTCCTTTTGCACCGTTCTTCACCTCAACTTGGCATTGATGATTTCCCTCCAGCCTTCCTCTCTCCATCTTCAGCTGCTGACATCATCTCCTCTTGGTTTTGGCACGTGGCTTTAGCAGTACTGGTAAATCCATCCAACTCCGTAGCTCAGGAAATGCCACGTGGAAGCAGAGCCTTGGAAGGTTCTCCCTCGGTGTGTGTGCAACCAGCTGTCACCATGGTGGTACGATACCCATGAGGCCACCTACGCAGGGTGCAGGAGGGGGTTTTGCTCTCAGGTTTGCTGCTACAACCAGCAGGAATGCTGCTTTTAAAGTATGAATGTCTCTGATACGCTGGTGAATTAGTCCTGCTCCTGCTGGGCTTGGCTTCCTCAAAGGCAGAACGTGCCCCAAAGGGTTGAGGTGGAGGAAGAGGCACAAAGACCCAGCTAAAATATGCTGTAGGATGCCCTGCTGAGAGGTCATCTGACTCCCAGGCCAATCAGATAAGAAGAAAAAGCAAATTCAATGTTCTAAGGCTGTTTTATCAAGTTTTGTAAAAGCAGATACCCCCTCCCCATCTGATTCTGAAGAGAAGTGCCAAGCGCTGCCTGTGATTCACCATCCCAGCACGGAAGTAACAGATGAGTAACAATCCTGGAGCTCTGGATCGTAGCTGATTTTAGGTGTTTTCTACAAACCTGCTTTTAAACAAATGGTGTTTGGAACCCATTTTGTTCAAATATTGATGGTGATGTGGCTTGCAGAAGACAGTCCACTTAAAAAATCCTATTTAAGCTGCTCAGGTCAGTTTTGCTCTTCACTGAGCAGACCTAGAGCTGCTTAGCTGAGTGTCACAAGACTTGCACTCTAGACCTTCCCCAGCTTCTTTGCCCTTCTTTGGACATGCTCCAGCAATACTTGATCTGGCTGAACCAAGTGAGGTGGAGGAGGAAGGTCAGATTCCTCAGGACACCAGGCCGAGGAGAAGCCACAGTGGTGTCATTCCAAAGCACAACTCCCACCACCCTACATATTGCTCCGAGTCAGATCACCTAAGGTCATTTTGGCACTGGGAGTCCAAAGATTTTTGGGGAGGCTGTGGTAGATGCCTCCCCGTGGCATGCCCTGGGGGAGGCTCTCCAGGGAGGTCCTCCCCTGTGCCTGCATGAGGACAGCTTTGCAAGAAGAGTTGCTTCTTCCTGAGGCGAGGCAGGTCCTAAGGGATGGAGAGAGATTCATAAATTTGATAAAGCCTTTGACTGAAAAGAGTTTTTGCTGGTCACAGTGAGGATGTTTACAAAGAAAGGAACAGAAGCTCTCCTTGTCAGATGTTCGCCTGTTCCCTCTGAATGCATCACCACGGGAGTTACGTGGGGACATTTCATCCTTGAGAAAACATTACCCTTGTAGTGCAGCCAAGGTCACCAGCTCGCATGAATTAACTGTCATGTCAGCTCTGGTCAGGTGGGTGATGTGAACTTAAGGACCTGACTTCTCTGATGATCTCTACGTTTTGCTTTCAGGCCCGAGAGTATCTTGTCCCGTTGCACCGTCTCCTCTCCACCTCTCCACTGCTGTTCAGAACTGCACGTTGTCCTCACTTGTACGCAGACAGTATGGACCACGTGGGCCAAACCCAGGAGCAGAGGCTCTGAAACGAGAGGCCGATATTTAATGGTTGGACTTGATGACCTTAAAGGTCTTTTCCAACCTAAATGATTCTATGAAACCTGGGGAGGAACACTGGGACTCTTTGAGGATAAAAAGAAATGATCTGGCTATGAAGGTCCATGAAGACTTAGAAAAACTGGGCTCAGGTTTGGCTTTGTAGAAGCTGTCCCTGTGATCATAGAAGCAAAGGATGGTGTGGGTTGGAAGGGACCTCAAACAGGGCTCTAAACTAGAAGCCACAGAACAGGAACTTGCCTGAAAATTAAAGGGAGGAAGAATGAAATGGTGCTACTCCCACCACAGCGCAAGGCTGATCCTGCCATGGAAGCTGTCAGGCTTGACTGGCCCCTGATCATGCTGAAAGCTGCCCCAACCCCAGGATTCACCTCTTGCCAAAGCCTCTGGTGGCCCCATTGCTCCTGGTGTGGTCAAACATCCCCACGGATCCTCACCAAGGTGCAAGGAGCTGCTTGGTGTTGTGGCTGAGCTGCTCTGGGGTTACTCAGCAGGAAAGCAAAAGGCATCGAAGTATCCTCAGATATCTTACGTAGGCTTCTTTCAAGGAGGCTCTTTCCTTCCAGCATGTAGTAGTCAAAGGTGGCTGGTCAAAGCAGGGACCACCTTCCCAGGTCCAAGGGCTCCTCCACCCCAGGAACACTCTCCCCATCGCATGGAGGCGATTCCAATGCATAGAAGGCTCCAAGCTCTGACCACTCTTCATTTCCTAAATAGCAAGAACCTGATGTAATTCAGAGCAATCTCAGATTGCATCAGTCTTGCCTCAGAGTCTTTCCACGTTTATTAGCTCAAAGGGACGTAAAAGCCACATTTCTATCCCCTCTATTTTCTCGGCTTTATCAACACGCTTCAAGCACAGAGGAGATTTCTGCTCAGACAATATTTTAATGGAACACTATACATATATTTGCTTATTTCCCAGGATTTTACGTGCCTTTTCACAAATAAGGAAGGAGTACGCTGTCAAGTGCTGCCAACTGCACTAATGCAGGATGCAAAGAGCGTTGAATTTTCCCCAGGTTGCTATTTGGGAGCGAATTCTTTTCAGCTGGAAGAGGCAGCCCTCTCCTTGTACCACATCAGTGGCCAGGTATATAATTGGTGTTTAGGGGATGCAGGGCTCCCTCTGAAAAGAGAAGGTGAAAAAAAATCAGGGTTTTCTTCTGTAGACATCTTGCTTCAAGTGCGGTTATGAAGGCAATGTTCATATCGATATTTGTGACTAACCAGAGCTCATAAAAAAAGAAAAATATTAAAAGAAGAGGGGTGTGAGTGCCAACAAGTGATGGTGTTTGAGAGGAGCTGCTGGGGTGGTAGGAGAGAGGGGGACCCTTCATGGATCCCCCCCGTTTCCTTGCCTGCAGTGTCACGCTGAGGGGTGAGAGATGGCGTTTTCAGGAAAGATTTAACCTTCCCTCACACTGCTGTGGAATTTGGGTCACCTTCTTTTTCTTCATTCCTGGTGGATCAGAGGGACAGGGGGAGAGGAGTTGCTCAGTCCTTTGAGGAGGATGCTCCCCGTGGGTTGCAGCCAAGGCTTTTGTGGCCTCAAATGTCCAGTAACGTGCTGGGGAGCCCCAGGACCATATTGGAGTGGTTCTGGGGGAGCGTGCCTGCATGGCTTGCCACAGCTGAGGCCCCAATGTCAGGGCACAATATGAGGTGACAACCTCCACAACCCCCAGCGTGGGGCTGCTGGGCTGTTTTCTGACATGAAACACAGCCGGACCCAGCTACAAGTGAAACCTCACCGAGACCTCACCAACAACCCAAGCCTCCAGCCCCGAGGCTCTTCCATCTGCTCCTGGCGTTCATTCCCAGGACTGGCAAGGATCGTTCCCAGCTTCATAGAATCATGGAATTGTTTTGGTTGGAAGAGACCTTTAAGATCACGGAGTCCAACTGTTAATCCAGCGCTGCCAGGGCACCACTAACCCCTGGCCCTCAGCACCACATCTCCATGGCTTTGAAAGCCCTCCAGGGATGGGGACTCCACCACTGCCCTGAGCCTCCTTTGCTCCAGGTACAACAACCCCCAGGTCCCTCAGCTGCTCCTCACCACACTCCTGCTCTAGACCCTTCCCCAGCTTCCTTGCCCTTCTCTGGCCACGCTCCAGCCCCTCAAGGTCCTTCTTGGAGTGAAGGGCCCAAACCTGACCCCGGGATTCGAGAGGTGGCCTCCCCAGCGTGGAGCACAGAGACCTCCATTCGATTCTCATGCTTTGTCTTTTATTATGGATATTACCGGCACAAAAATAAGATAGACTTTCCCTGTTATTATTAGAGGTGATAATTTGCAGCCTAAGTGCGTTGCCACGGAGACGGGAGAAGCCCCCGAAGAGGGAGGCCGCGAGTCGCGGCCTAATCCTGAGGTGATTTTCAATAGCACCAGCTGGCCCGGGGCTGAAAGGCATGGCAAATTACGCCATTATTGGAGGCAAACTGGGAGGCTAAGCTAATTATTTGTGGGCTTTAGACACAGGTGTTGAGACAAGCGGGGCCGTGTGCTCCTCATCAAGGCCGGCTCGGGCGGGGGGAGGCCCGGCGGGAGGTCCCGGCCCCTCATTTCCATCACAAAGGGCAGGCCGCGGGCCTGCTGCCGCCATGGGCCTTCGCTGCAGGTAACCGCGCCGGGGCTGAGGCCCTCGCTGCTCTCCCGAGGAAATGCCTCGGTTTTCTTTCTTCTTTTTTTTTTTTTTTTTTCGTTCGGGCCCTCTTTTTCTAATATTTTTCTGGGGAATGGTGTTGGGACTTGGTGTTTTGGGGGGTGTGCTGGGGCTGAGCTGCTGCGTGAGGGGGGGGGGTGCAGGAGGAACTTGAGGCGTCTCGGGTGGGCCTGGTGCTGTGCCCTGGTTGCAAAACATAGTTAGAAATCAGGGTTTTTGGTCTTCAGTGCCAGGTATTGCTTTGGGGGGCTCGGTGGATGATCTGTGTGTAAAACTCTGTTTAAAAAAAAGGAGTGTACTTTAAACTTTGCCTGGTGAAAGCTGTGGTGGTTTATTTTTGCTTTCGGTGGATGTGGTGAGTGCAAGAGAAGCATGTGCAGCTAAAATGTGCTGAGACTAGAAAATAAGCAAGCTTAATACAAGGAAAATGAGGAGTCTGACACGGGGAAATGGCATGGGTTTCGGTGAGGGAAAAATCTTATATTAATATATCTTTATGTGTGCATATGAAAATATTTTTATGCAAGTATACTATTTAGGCACGGTGTTGCTTTTACTGAGTTGTTCTGCGCTTCAGGTTTTAAAGGCTGCTTCTGAAGCCTGCAACGGGATTTAAAGTCTCTATTTCAGGTACTGTAAAACTTGAATATTTTAGGGTGTTCTGACGTTGTGATGTTAAAATATGTGAGGCTGGGAAGTTTGTGAGGAACTCTGTAATGGGGGCTGAAATTCAGTGTAATGATCCCTCTGAGCACATGGCTCAGCCCCTGCGTGTGTAGGGGTTGGGGGGGGCTGGTGTTCTGGAACTTGCTCTAACGCTGTGTGATGGGTCCTGGACAAAATGTATTTTGCAAGAACTCAAATGTGACCAAACTGGAATGTTTAAGGAACTTGCATCAGGTTTATTGATGAAAAGCAATGTTTATTTTGTCCAAACTGAGCATTTTCTTAAAGGAGAAACTTCTAAGCTTCAAAACACGCTTTTAAAAAGCTTCCTTTACCTTTATTTAAAAGGAAAAAAAAGCTTTAAGATTAATACCTTATATTGATTTTTAAAAACATTCGTAGTGAGGAAATACCAAATTCATTTTGCCTAATTGCCAGATAAGCTTTCTGTCTGGTACAAGCCTAGGAGAGCTTTCTGAAAAAAAAAAAAAGCAGCCTCTTAAAAAGACTTCTGAGAAAAATACGGTCTCTTGAGACAATCTTGGCCAACAAAGCTGTGACTTACTTAATATCTGACCAAAAATCTCTGGTGGCAGAGGGCTTTGAATCTGAATTTCCTAATTAGGTGCTTAGGCTGCTGTTGCCTGAGGATTGTTGTTTTTCAGGTGTGGTTTCAAGAATATCTGTGCTGGGTCCGGTGTGTGTTAGGAGGAGACAGGAATGTTTGTGGCACGAAAGCTGAGAGCGTTACCTTATTTTTTTTATTTTTCTATAAGATAACTTTATCAGAATGCTGTTGCTGCTGGGAAGAGCCCACGACCGTGCAGGTGTACGCTGGGATTGTGTTGGGTGTTAAATCCACGTGGCGTTCTAGGTTTTCATCTTTTTGCTGTCTTTCAGAGTAGAGAATTGATGTGAGGTCGTGTGTCTTCCCCCTCAAGGTTAACAGCTGAATTTACTAGTGCAACCTCTGGTCGTTTGTAATGTATCTTTGGTGGGAGGATTTCACTGTGGAGTTCAGGGTAGATTAGTCAAATCAACAGTTGAGGCCGCGGTGTCTTACACTTTGTATTTTTATCGCCTTTTAAAAAAGAAATAAATGAAACCATTGCATATTGCTAAATGTCAAAGCGCCATAAAGTTCACCCGCGATTGCTTCGGCGAGCAGAGTGTGGGCTGACATGGCCAATTACTTCTTTTTCCAAATAATACTGCCGTAATGGATTCATTACCTTGCCGCTGTGATCGAATGAGCTAGGAAGAACCGCGGTCGTTTTTCCGCGCCGGGTAACACAACCGTGTTCACAGCGCAGGAAGACGAGGGCTGGTAAATGGAAGCGCTTTGTGATCGCCCCTGGCACTTTGGGAGCAGCCTTTAAGTGCTGGCCGTGTTTGTGACGTTTCCGGGGCAGATCCGAATCTCTGAAGAGAAGCCGTGCCTCGACAGCGCTTAATTTAGCTTTAAGCGGTGGTTTTTGTGCACCCCCAGTTGTAACTGGGAGCTCCACGGTCCTTAGTGATGAAAAGAACGCTCAAAGTTGCCAAATTGCCCCTAACTGAGTCTCCCTGGGCTCAGCTTTTGCGACTGTTCCTGGGTTGGGTTTTCAGGGAGGTTGCGAGGGGAGCACGTGGGATTTCAGGGTTGCAGGCGTGCCCCGAGCATCAAGCTTTGCAACTTCTCTACTTGGGTGTCTCATGGTTTGGAGACTTGTCAAGCGAGATGTTAGTTTGTGGTGGGGTTTTTTTTCACTCTCTATTGTATTGGCTCTGTATTAAAATGGGAGGAGAGCATGACCTGAGCTGAGAGGAACCCGTGGAAAGCTATGTCAGGTGGGTTCCTGTGGAGCTCGTCTGGGCTTTGGAGCCAAGTTCTTCAGCGTGGAGTCGCTTTACTGCTGTGTCACGTATGGGCACCTGGAAAAATCCGGGAAGGAGGATTTTAAAGCCGCTGTTAGGGCGGCAGATGCTCTTTTCCTGCGGTCTTTTGTGCTCGGCGTAGCGTGTGCTGTTCTTACGCGTTCTTTTTAGACTCTTCTTGGGTGCCAGCCTTCCGCAGGCTTCATTGGTGGGTTGTCTAATTCCACGGGAAGAAGAAGAAGAAAGGGTGTGGGGGGGGGAAGCTTTGTGTGGATGATAAACGATATTTGGTGCTGGTGAATCCCCAGGGCCTCGTCCCTGCAAGCCCCAGGCCGGGCTGGCTGGGCCTCATCTGTGCTAGCGCCGTGGCCCCCAGTTCTGCTCTGTGGCCAGCTGGCTTTCAGCTGTGAGCCCCCCACGCAGGGAAACCCAGGCTGTGGTTGCAAATTAGAAGGGTCCTGATGACAAATGTCTCTGCGAAGTGCCGGGCGAGCGCTGGGGGCTGTTTTTTGGGGCTCATCGGTGCGGTTCGCGCACAGGCGCCTGGGGAGAAACGAGGGGGGTTCCTTTGAAACAAAAAGCCCTAATAAAACCCAATTTACTGTGCCGTTATCGTGGTTGCTCCTGCTTATGGGGCCTTCTGATTGTGTTCAGCCCAATATGCAATTATTGTTAAAACGAGCCATGAGACAGCGTGCGAGCGATGAGCGGTGCTGGCAGGTAGATGGCAAAGCCGCGGTACCGGGCAGCGGTTGGTGTTTTAATTGTCTTCACTTCAACACGAATAGTTGAGGCTAATCAGGAGAAGGTTCTGCCTCTAGCCACGCTCTCCGTTCATTACTTCTCCGGGAGCAGCACGGGGCTGGTAGTGTTTAAAGAATGAAACAACTGAGTGGTGGTGCTGGTGGATTTTACCATTTTTCCGTGCTATAAGAACAAGTCTGAAGGGCACGGCTTTCTTGGCTTTCCTATTTCAGCCTGGTCTGGGAGGAGAGATCTTGTAAGGTGTGGTTCTAAGTGGGCAGGGTACGGAGCTGCTTACTAATCTGCAGGGTTGATGTGGAAAACCTCTGCTTTTGTGTATTTTTTTTTTCTTATTTAGGGAAAGAATGCAGAACAGCAGCAAGAGCGGTGGTGTTGGCACGCGAAATGCTGCTTCGGTGCTGGTGCAGAAGTGAGGAAACCATAATTATGTACTAATATCATCGGCCTAAGAAGTAGTAGAAGGCAAGTAAAAGCTAAAACTTGGGAAACCCAGAGCATGGTGACAGCAAAAGAGCAGGTGTTTGGAGGATCCCGGCTTTTCTCATGCTTGGCGTGGGATTTCTTTATCTGTAAAGCACTTGACCTCCTCCTGCCTGGTTAACCCAGCTGGAAAATGAGGGGGAGAAAGCAGAAAGCCTCGGCGAAACTCGGCTAGCACATCTGATCTGCAGCCTCCAGGGAAAAGGGTTTTGCGAAAACCGCCGCGGTGTTAGATGTTCATTCTTTAACGCTTCCTCGCGTCTTCCTTTCACTGCAAAGGAACGTAGAGGAACCCTCTTTAAACGAGCGTTTGGTTGGCTCCGGGTACTACATCAAAGTCACTACGTGGGTTTAGCTTGTAAGGATTTCCTTCCCGACCAGGGGTGGGTTTTGTTTTAAGGCAGGGGAAGGGTACGCAGTTGATTGACCCGGCGGCAGATGTTTCTCGCTGTCATAGTCGACACAAGGTTGACTCTTGTCAAATTTACACGTGGAAACCAGCCGTTTTCTACCATAAGTAAATATATATAGCTCAGGATCAGCTGCTGCCGCCGTTAAGCGAGTCCAACGTGTCCGTGCAGGCGGGTGCGTATCCTCAGGGAGCTGAAAATAATGACAGCTAAACTGCAATTGCTGTCCCAGCACCGCAGCTCGGCTCGCTCGAACCGCTCCCTAATAACGGTACGACTTTATCTTGCACCAGTTGGGCTCGTTTATAATTTTAAATGGCAGCAGCCAGTGAAAAGCCACGTTTGGATGTGAAGCTGCGATGAGCTGCTTTGCCAGAAACCAGGGTATGGTGCCTACAAAAAGCTGTCGGTGCTCTTACTGGAAGCCCGGCCCACATCCTTATGGCTCGAGGCCCTGCTGCTTTTTGTCTCTTCTCCTGCTAGTAGTAAAGTAGTACCTAATTTATCCCTGGTTGTCCCGGTAGCCTCATTGACTTGAGACCTCAAAATGAAGTCGTGGCTTCCATTAGGGCTCGTATGATGAATGAAGTGGAGACAACTTGAGCGGTAAAATGGTTTGAAATGAGCTCTTAGCCGGGCTGAAATAATTGCAGCCAGGAGAGTGCTCGCAGCAGGGCACCTCCGTTAATTTTCAAGGGACAATGACACTTAAATGCCAGGAAATGCAAATATCCCCAAAACGAAGCCATGGCACAATTTAGGCTGGAGCAGCTGGAATTGGTGAGTGGTGAAAGCACGTTTCGCGTGGCCCTGAAGAACACAGGTGCCTCATAGCTTTCCCAAGCTGCCTCTAGAATCTGCAGGATATGGGCTGTAGCTTAGTTGTGGAATTTTTTATTCTCAGTAGCAAGTTTTGATTATTGCTTGTCGCACGATGGAAATTTGAGAGGCTCTATCTCCTAAACCCCCCCTTAAATCCTGGGGAGTGGAGGGAAGGGGCAAGAAGGTGAGGGCTGAAGAAGTTGAGAAAGGCCAACTGTAAAAAAAAAACAAAACGAAAAGAAAGGGGGGGGAGTTTGGAGGAACTGAGTGAATGTTTTGTCTGCCTAAGGATTTACTGCTGTTCTGGGGTGGGAGTTTCACTTGTGAGACACTTGGGCATCTTCTTGCTTACTTCATCTCCCTGTGTCCAAAGAAATCCTTTGCTTGTTCTGGACATGGGAATTGTAGAATCATGTTTGTCCGTGTTTTTCTCCATCCTCCTGGAGAAGCTGGCAGTCATACTCTTCACTAGGTGAAAGAACTGGCTGGATGGCTGGGCCCAGAGAGTGGTGGTGAATGGGGTTAAATCCAGTTGGTGACCAGTCACAAGTGGTGCTCCTCAGGGATCAGTATTGGGGTCTGTTCTCCTTAATATCTTTAAGATGGTTTGGGCCCCTCACTCCCAGAAGGACCTTGAGGGGCTGGAGCGTGGCCAGAGAAGGACAAGGAAGCTGGGGAAGGGTCTAGAGCAGGAGTGTGGTGAGGAGCAGCTGAGGGACCTGGGGGTGTTGAGCCTGGAGAAAAGGAGGCTCAGGAGAGACCTCTTCTCTCTCAGCTTCCTGAAAGGAGGTTGAACTGAGGTGGGGTCGGGCTCTTCTCCTGCGGAACAAGTGACAGGACAAGAGGAAACAGCCTCAAGTTGTGCCATTGGAGGTTTAGTTTGGAGATGAGGAGAAATGTCTTGCTGGCAAGGGTTGTGAAGGGCTGTGCCAGGCTGGGCAGGGCAGTGGTGGAGTCCCCATCCCTGGAGGGCTTTCCAAGCTGTGGAGATGTGGTGCTGAGAGAGACCTCAGTGGTAGAAAGGATTATCCTTTGATGTGAAGTGTCAACCTGGAATACTTGGGAATATTTGGTGGGAAGGAGGAAGGTAAAAAAAAAGCAAGTAGCCTGGTTTTGTTTAAAAGCCTGAAAAAAGGGAAACCATTGCCTAGAAACATTCACAAAGAGGAGTCTTAAGCAGAACTGAGGTGACTTTTGTTTACAAATCCAGCCAAGCACTCAGAATTTAATTGCAGCATTCCCCCAGCTCCAGTTGTAGCTGACCTGTAGGTCCTCAATAGTCATTCTGCAGTCAAAACATGTTTATCTCCTGCTGAACTCCTTGATCTCCGTCGCAGAATCTGCTGGAACTCCCTCCAGCAGATTATTAATGATTTCGAAAAGCAGCTTTGCTCCGAGAACTTCCCTGTTACTGGAATGGCCCACGGTTGGGTTTTTTCTTTCAGGGATAGGCTGAGAGTGTTGGGGTTGTTCAGCCTGGAGAAGACTCTGAGGAGACCTTGTGGCCTTCCAGTATCTGAAGGGGACCTATAAGAGGGACTTTTTCCAAGGACTTGTGGTGGTAGTACAAGGGGTGATGGCTTCCAGCTGGAAGAGAGAAGATTGTGATTAGAACTTAAGAAGTTCCTCACTCTGAGGGTGGTGAGACGCTGGCACAGGTTGCCCAGGGAAGTTGTGGATGCTCCAGCATGGAATGGGGAAGCAGAGAGCAAGAGGAGATGAACCTTTCTTGTAGCAAAAGGCCGGGTTTCCCCCTGCCAGGCAATTTTGTGTCTGCAGAAGTGAAAGACAAGGAAATGTTTCACCATCATCAGCATAGCAAAGCTTGGCTGTTTTGTCTGGTTCTTTTTAATGCCAGGGTAGCAAGTTCAGGGGGGGAAAAAAAAAAGGCATTATTTGTGCAGCATATGCTTAAGATTACTCAGGAGCTGAACTCGCTCCTTCATTTGACAACATCTCACTGTAATTGCATGTCATTTCATCAGTCTTCAACTGATTGCTGGAGCTCTTCAGCCTCACATGTGCTGCAGCCAGGATTTTTAATGACTGTCTCAACAGCGATGATTTAGGCATTTGAAAATGCTTTTTTTTTTTCTAGGGAGGGGAAATATCTTTTCCCATTTAAGCATAATCTGCAGATAGCATTTTGTGGTTTGTATTTTCATGGAGTAATAGAATGGTTTGGGTTGGAAGGGACCTTCAAGATCATCTCATTCCAACCCCTCTGCCATTGCAGGGACACCTCCCACTAGACCAGGTTGCTCCAAGCCCCGTCCAACCTGGCCTTGAGCACCTCCAGGGATGGAGCATCCACAGCTTCCCTGGGCAACCTGGGCCAGTGTCTCACCACCCTCAGAGTGAAGAACTTCCTAATTTCTAGTCTAAACCTCTTCCAGGTTTTTTTGTGGTTTCCCTGGCAATATCTATTCTGGATGTAGGTATGAAGCTCTTCCAGTGAATTGGTCGCAATGAGGCTTTAGTAGCTGGGGCCTCTGAAGAGAACCAGAGCCCTGAGCCTTTAGTCCCACCTAGACAGCATGGAGAGGGATCATCCAGGCTGCTTGGCACCAACAAGGTAGTGATCAGCCCTGGGATGAGGCCTGCAGGGTGGGAAGAATGCTCTGGGGCACTGGTGTGGTGGGGGATTGAGTAGGCAACAGGATGGGAGACAGCAGGGAGGAGGTGTAAGGCTGGGGAAAGCAGAGACCTCAGCAATGAGGACCTGCAGGTTGCTCTAAGTCAAGGTGAGCCAGAGTTGAAGACATCACCCCTGAGTGATGTCAGGGGTGTCTCTTGCCAAATGTGGAATTATTAGCTCCTGTGAACCCCTCAGATATCTCTTGGCCTTCACTTCATTCCCCTCAGCTGGTTACTTGGTGTCAGCCTGTTCTGTGGAATTGTTGATGTTCCAGTGTGAGGAATCAAACTGAACCCTCAAGTCCTAGGAGATTGCATCCAAAATACATTTTTAGAACTGTGAAGGTACAAAGAGATGCTCAAAAACTAAAAAATGCTAGAGCAAACATTTTCTGGAAGGCAAAGTTGGCTTCTCACCAGCATGTGCTGGTCTACAAGGTGGCTTTTGTCTCCTCTAACTCTACCACCCTCCTAAAATTTAGCAATTTGATGGGGCCACCTCTTCCTATTTCCACCTGGTGCCCATCTCCCTGCGCATGGGTTGAAAGACCTCCAGTGATGTGTGGCCCATGTCTGTCAGCAGGACTCTGGAATCTCTGAGCTTGATCTCTTGGCCTCAGCAAAGTGGAGATGCCGACAGCCTCCGGCCTCCTCGGGCGTTGGGAAACTAAATGATGTCTGCGAAGGACTTGGTGTAGTCATGAGCGTGGTATAAAAGCTGTGAGGAAACTAATCCTGTCTTTGGAATATTTAATAAAAAAATGGAGAAAAGGGATATAAATGAGAGCTCTGTAGTTCAGATCCGTGTAACAAACAGCGATAAAGAGCTTCAGCCTGGAGATGTGGAGTCATAGAATGGTTTGGGTTGGAAGGGACGTAAAAGATCATCTAGTTCCAACCCCTCAGTGAAGGGCATTGGTTTCCTGAGGGAATGTTGGAACATGTCCATAGAAGGCCAGCGAAGCTGGGGAAGGGTCTAGAGCAGGAGTGTGGTGAGGAGCAGCTGAGGGACCTGGGGGTGTTGAGCCTGGAGAAAAGGAGGCTCAGGGGAGACCTTCTGGCTCTGCACAACTCCCTGAAAGGAGGTTGGAGCCAGGTGGGGTCGGGCTGTTCTCCCAAGGAACCGGCGACAGGACGAGGAAACTGAAAACTCTTGTTCTTTAACCAAGTTGCTTTCTGTGGTCAAAAAGGAAACAACATAAACCCAAATCATACTGACTTTTGAACATGACTTTTTTGTGTGGCAGTAGAGGGTAGGAAGAGCCAGCGTAGAGGTTGGATGTAGCACCTTGGTGTCACACAGCCCATTGCTCTTGGCGTGCCTCATGTCCCTTCGGTAGGGAGTCCCTGCACTGGCTGGCCTGGCCTTGGGTTGTCCTGGCTGAGGGATTTGGGCTGAACCTTCTGCTCCATTTTGGCAGCTCTTGGTTCCTCTTCCCCACCCTGGCTGCGTAGCAGGCCATGGATCTCATTCCTGTACTACTTGAGTGAGGCTGCTGCTGAGGTCCCACAGCCTGGATGTTTTATTGCCTCCTCATTTTCTACTGAACTGAAAACTTCTTGCATACTCCCACCCCAGGCTTCTGCTTTTCTGCTCTCCCCACTGCATGTGGAGCCACCTCACCATGGTCACCTGGGGAATTCTGGCTGGTCCTCACCCTGGCAGCACGTTTTGAAGGCAACAAGGGGAGGTTGAACCTTCATGACCAGTCATCTGTTGTCCGATCTGATTCCTCAGACCTCTTTCATGCTTTTCTGTTGTAAAATGACCTTAAAAAGCTTTAAAAGGACAGCAAAGGCACAGAAGACTTCATGGCAGTTGTCCAGCCACCACTTAAATATTTTGGTGGAACAGGTTGCCCAGAGAGGTGATGGAGGCCTCATCCCTGGAGGTGTTCAAGGCCTGGCTTGGTGGGGCTCTGAGCAACCTGATCTAGTTAGAGATGTCCCTGCTGACTGCAGGGGGGTTGGACTAGGTGGCCTTGGAAGGTACCTTCCAACTCAATCAACGTATTTTATCATCCTATGATTTTCTTGTAACATCTAGAAAATAAACTAGAGAACAGAGCTTTTGGTCCCTGTCTTCACAGAGATGTTGAGGTCCCTTTTTTGATGCATCCCAGCATTTTCCCCTTGTGGAATAAGAACGATTACTTTAGTCTTTCAAAGATGAGGAGGTGGAGGACAAAGGGAACCGTAAAACCACGGACTGGTGGGGAGGGAAACGCAGAAGCCAATGTTCAATGTGTTTTTCATAGGCGTTATAAAATCCAAATTAAACACAATATCTTGAAAGTGCTTTTATGGGTCACAACAAAAGTTTGGCAGTGAAAGCAAATGCCATTACCATCTAATGTTTTACTTTGCCCATGTCAGACCAATTTACAGCTTTACTTTTGGACTTCATTACTGCCCCATGAATCAGGGGAAGGTCCGTTGGTGCCGAGGATGTTTCCCTCAGTAATGGTGCTATCTCCAAAGTGACCCGGAGCTACAGCCTCTTATTTGAGCTGAGGTTACAACCGGAGCGTTTTTATACGCTACGGCTCTGTGAAATTTATCATCGCCTGGGATAAATAGTGACTGGATGGTTCATTTTTTCCCCATCTCTTTTAAATCGACAAATAATGGAGAAATCATTCTTCAGTGTGTGAGTTCAAAGGGTTCTTTTTTAGAAAAACCAACCAACTTGTGTAGGAGACATAAAACTGAAGAAGAAAACCTTGACAAAAGCGGTAATGAGTTAAAAGAAAAGTTCATAGAAGCACTGAATGGTGGGGTTGGAAGGGACCTCTGGAGATCATCTCATCCAACCTCCCTGCTCCAGCAGCTCACCCAGAGCAGGGGGCCCAGGATCGTGTCCAGGCACCTTTGGAATCTCTCCAGAGAAGGAGACTCCACAACCTCTCTGGGCAGCCTGGGCCCGGCTCTGACAGCCTCACACCAAACAGGTCCCTCCCCATGTTCAGTTAGAACCTCCTGGCTCCCAGTTGCTGCCCGTTGCCCCTTGTCCTGTCACTGGGCACCACTGACAAGAGTCTGGCCCCATCCTCTTGCCCCCCATGGGCCCTTGAGCTCTTGATCAGCATTGATCAGATCTTTTTGAGGTTGCTCCTCAAGCAGCTTTGCAGGAGTCAGGGGGTGTGTGGAGGCTGAAGAGCTGTCCCTGTGGCACAAGGAACCGTTAATTATTTCCTTCTCCGCAGGTCTCCGTCTCATCTGTCCCTGTGAGCTGGAAGCAGCTCAGTGTGCTTTACACATTAGGACTATTCTCGAGATGCTCGTTAGCAGGAATGACAATTACCACATAGTTTGAACTGATTAAACCGCCTGATAGTCATTACTAGCAGTAGTAGCTGCTCTACTTAGAGAGCAAGTGGTGCATCTAACTCTTACATTTTGGAGGTATAATTCTACCCCTGTTCCTTCTCCATCCCAGGCATGATGGACCATACAGAGACGGCATGAAAAAGATTATTTTCCTTAGCAGCATCAGCTCTTGGCCGTTGGATGGGCTGGAGCAGTGATTTGATCCGGTGTGGCAGGCCCAGAGCTCCTCGGGAACGCTGCCGTCGGAGCTGGAGCCGTAAGCGATGCTGACAGGAGCGGGCTGGCCGGGCTGGTGTCGGTGTGACAGCAGGGATGTGGTGGTGGGGCTGATTGGAAGAGACAGCCCTCGGAAAAATCGATGTTGGGTTGCTGTAAACAGGTTGGGTGGTTTTGGTTTTTGTTTTTTTTTAATAATGCATTGTCTGGATTCCATAGTTTCTAACACACCTGTCGAAAATGTTAAAGCTTCTGCTGTGGAGATTTGGGACTGGTTTGAACAAGAAGCTCCCTAGAGCAGCTAATGTGCGCGGGAGTTGTATGAGGTGAGGTTGCAGCTCGACTCCTGGGGTCAGGTTTGGGCCCTTCACTGCAAGAAGGACCTTGAGGGGCTGGAGTGTGGCCAGAGAAGGGCAACGAAGCTGGGGAAGGGTCTAGAGCAGGAGTGTGGTGAGGAGCAGCTGAGGGACCTGGGGGTGTTGAGCCTGGAGCAAAGGAGGCCAGTGGGGGAGCGTACTCTGGTCATATCAGATCTGAATGTTGATATTTAGCATTTACAGTGTGCTCAGATGAAGGTCTGGGTTCCTTTTCTGTGGAGAGAGGCAAGAGAACAGGGAACTACTGGTAAGAGTGCAGTAGTGGAGGTTCTGAGGATGCTGAGGGGCCTGGAGCATCTCTGTGCTGAGGAAAGGCTGAGAGCCCTGGGGCTGCTGAGCTGGAGAAGAGAAGCCTCAGAGGGGATCTGATCAATGCTGATCAAGAGCTCAAGGGCCCATGGGGGGCAAGAGGATGGGGCCAGACTCTTGTCAGTGGTGCCCAGTGACAGGACAAGGGGCANTGCCTGGACACGATCCTGGGCCCCCTGCTCTGGGTGAGCTGCTGGAGCAGGGGGTTGGAGGAGATGATCTCCAGAGGTCCCTTCCAACCTCCACCACACTGGGATTCACACAGGGTTAATCCCGTGTGCCCAGATCAGTGGTTACAGCCCACAGCAAGAAAAGGCAATGTTTGGAGATGCCAGGATTTGCTTTCTGAACAGAAAACCTTGGTGATGCTGTTTTCTTTTGGACTTTCCACCAAGTTGTATGGGACGGTGGTGGCAAGATCTGCATGGAGGACGAGAAGCAGGCAGTCCATACGTGGCTGCGTGCCTCAATACACAGCTAACATTTCACCATGAAACATGAAGGTTATTCTTCAAAGCGCCAAAGAGCTGAGACTTTGAGTGTAGAAGGAGCCTTGGAGAAACCCCTGGCTTGAGGCAGCGATCAGATGCAGGAGGTCAAGGGTCCACCCCCAGCTTTGCACCTTTGGGAAGTTCTTCCCCAGCTTGATGTCATCAGTTCTGTGCGTAGGCAGGGCTATAAATAAAACTTAGGATTGTCAGCGTCGTTTGGAGAAACATGACATATTGTAATACCTCGTGATAACGATGGAAATACGAGCAACTGTGAACAGCCTGTCACGGTAGTCGATGAACTTAATCGATGAGAATTGGAGCGAACCAAACCTGCTCCAGAAACACGGGTTGGGGGTTTAGGATGTTCTCACAACGCACAACCGGGTAGCGAGGCCAATATCCAGCGGGAAGTTGGTGTAGTGGAGAGAAAAGCCCGTCTCCCTGAAGTCATTCCCCTCCGTAAATATTTTTATGGGTGTGTATGACAACTTGACTTGGCGGGAAGCTCCGTATAAACAGGAGAACCAACCGTGACGTTGCTCCTCAGGAGCTAAATTCTCCCGTGTATTGTTCAAGGTGAGGGAAGTGTTTTCAGGCTGCTGTAATTTTCAACATATCCCATTTATTGCGGCAATTATTGTGTTTTGCTGTTCACAATAATTTTGCTCGGGGTTTTGTTGCCAGGTACTTGCTTTGTTTAAACACCAGAAAATGTGTTCCAGGAAAAAAAAGCCTTGATGTTTCAGAGCATTTGTTTGCGAATTTGACAATATTAAAATACTGGAATGCCTTTTTTTTTTTTCCATGTCTTGACCTGTTTATGAGGAAACAAACAGTAAATCTTGATAAGCTCTTTGAGAAACCACTAAACCGTTATAAGCTCTTTGAAGTCATCTAATGACTTTGTCCTGCAGCTTGGGAGGTGCTGGAAGGTTTCTGGTTAGCTGTAGGCAGGACCAGCAGACTGGGGCAGCGAAGAGGTCCTCTGGTAGGTAAATGCTTTCAGATTTTCTGGGAAAGCCTAAAAAAATCAGGATCTCTGCACTGCAGCCATTCCCAGGACGCAGCCACCCAACCTGCTGGGTGGGGACAACCTTTCATGCTCTGTGTGCTGAGCAGCGTGCCCAGGTGGCCAAGAAGGCCACCAGCATCCTGGCTTGTTTCAGCACCAGCGTGGCCAGCAGGACCAGGGCAGGGATTGTCCTCCTGGACTGGGCAGTGGGGAGGCCACATCTTGAATCCTTGGAGTGAGAGGCTCAGAACAGACCCCAGAAGGACCTTGAGGGGCTGGAGCGTGGCCAGAGAAGGGCAAGGAAGCTGGGGAAGGGTCTAGAGCAGGAGTGTGGTGAGGAGCAGCTGAGGGAGCTGGGGTCGTTGAGCCTGGAGAAAAGGAAGCTCAGAGGAGATCTTCTTGCTCTTGACAACTCCGTGACAGGAGGTTGGAGCCAGGTGGGGTTGGGCTCTTCTCCCAGGGAACAAGTGAGAGGACAAGAGGCAACAGCCTCAAGTTGCTCCAGGGGAGGTTTAGGTTGGACATGAGGAGCAATGTCTTGCTGGCATGTATCTACCCAGGATCAAGGTGTTCCTTCTTTCATGGAAGATGATCTAATTCTACCGCGTTTCTCTGCAACACAGACAAGTTTGTGCTCTGATGATGGGCACAAGAGTTTTGGGGAAGCTCCTGAAGCGTTGGCATCAGGTGTCCTTCTCCTGTTGGCATCTGAATTTCCTGCTCCTTTGTGTAGATTCCTAGAAGGTCTACGTGCATGTGGGAATAGGTCACTAGTGCATATTTTCTGTAGGTACCGAGTGGCTACGCTGTGATGAGGCTTAATATTTTAAATATTCCTCACTGAATAAATAGATCACCCATGAGGGATGACTGCTCGTTCCACTCAGGAGAAGACCTAGATCATGTATGAATGAGGAGCACAATACTTAACCTTCAAGTGTGAGGGACTCTATGTATATATATGTAAAATCCCTTCTTGCCATACCTTGAACTTGGTAGGACAGGCCAGATCCCTTTGCTGTCCTCCTAAATACTCCCCGTATTTATTTGCCCCGTGTTTGCCTCCACTTGTCATCTCAAGTAATAAATAACGACGTCTGGGGGTTAAAGGGTCTTTGTAGGAGCTGCTCCCGATGGATTAATCGGTTCCTATCGATAACCAGCGTCATCTTTTGATTTCCTGATGGTGTCTAAATCCATAGCAATTAAATAAGTCATCTGCTAGCACACCATAATTGGATTGGTACATTTATTGGCTGATGTTCGTTTACTCCCAACCGCGAGTTGTTAATATTTTACGCAGCTGCTCAAAGTGAGGATTCTTCAGGGGTTCCTGGAATTGGGCCAGGCAAAGCTTTTGTGGTGGGAACCCCCAACACTGAGGGTTTGCAAAAAAAAAATGGGAGGAACTTGTAATGAAGCTTCCTGTGAGCAGTGTCTTCTGTGTGTACATGGAGGAACGGAGCAGCTACAGAAAAATCTTTGGAAAGCAGTGACTTGTGAACACTTTCTCACTTTTTGTTGTATTTCATAGAATCACTTGGCTGGAAGAGACCTTCAAGATCGAGTCCAGCACTGCCAGGGCACCACTAACCCCTGGCCCTCAGCACCACATCTCCACGGCTTGGAAACCCCTCCAGGGATGGGGACTCCACCACTGCCCTGCCCAGCCTGGCACAGCCCTTCACAGCCCTTCCCAGCAAGACATTTCTCCTCGTGTCCAAACTAAACCTCCCCTGGTACAATTTGAGGCCACTTCCTGTTCTATCACTTGTTCCTTGGAAGTAGAGACCAAACCCTACCTGGCTCCAGCCTCCTTTTGGGGAGTTGAAAGTGAGGTCTCCCCTGAGCCTCCTTTTCTCCAGGCTCAACACCCCCAGGTCCCTCAGCTGCTCCTCACCACACTCCTGCTCTAGACCCTTCCCCAGCTTCCTTGCCCTTCTCTGGCCACGCTCCAGCCCCTCAAGGTCCTTCTTGGAGTGAAGAGCCCCAAGCTGAACACCGATTTCTCATAGGCTGTTTGATTTTCAGTGCAGTGCTTCAGCTCTTCATCATCTCAAAAGGTATTGTTTTGGTGGGGGAGAGCTCTGGGGTGTGACTGCGCCTTCTGATTTCCAACACCAAACCAGCTCCACCTTTAAACGAGGTGGAAAGGAGGGGAGGAAGCAGTTAGATGGACTGTCCTGTGGTAAATCTTGGGGCATAGATTTTCAGCATTGATTGTAGCTTCACAGGCTCATTCTAATCACGTGGAGTGAGGGTCGACCACTCGGAGTAATTACTCCTTTGGATTACACCATAAATATGCCTGCAGGGTGAGGAAGGAGGAGCAGCGCTTCTCTTGGAGCTTTCAAAAGCTTTCTGATGGGTTTTTTTTTTGGTGTTCCTTAGGGAAGCTAATAACAAGTATAGAGATAAATGTGGACATTATCGGGCAAAATGAAGGGATAAATCACCAGAGAGAATCTCGGCGGTGCTGCGCGGCGGCCGGGGGAAATCTGATTTTTCTGCTCCGTGTTCTGTGTCATGTCTGTGACTCTGTCACACCCCGTTCGTTTGCCAGCCCTGGCACCTCATTCTTCTTCACTTGAGCGTGGGGCTGAGAATGATGGACCGGGATAAGGGGTATCGGAAAGTTGGGCGGTGATGGAGGAGGCAAGTGTTGGGTCAGGAACATGCCTGCGGTCGCTGTTGGTTCTGTTGGCTTCGTGCTTGATGTTGAGGTTCAGCTGTGGGTTTTGCTCACATCTAAGGTTGTGATGAAGTCATTTCTGTGTCCAGATCTGTTCTACTGGTCCCCTTTGGAATAACTAAGGGTGGTGCTCAGCACCAGTAGTGTGGCCAGCAGGACTAGGGCGGGGGTTGTCCTCCTAGACTCAGCACTAGGGAGGCCACCCCTCGAATTCTGGGTTCAGTTTTTGGGCCCCTCACTAAATGATCTTAAAGGTCTTTTGCAACCGAACCGATTCTATGATCTAATGGTGAAGGCAGCCCGTGAAGCCATGTGGTCTCTACAGCGTTGTTACAGAGGAGGGGTGGGACTGTGGTGACTTCCATTTGTTACCCTGTTCCTTCCTCTATGAAATGTAGGGAGAGCAACTCCTTTTGTGCCTCGTTATCAAATGTGCTTACTAATTCCTTAATTAGTTTTCATAGAATAGTTTGGGTTGCAAGGGACCTGAAAGATGAAGTTCCAACCCCCTGCCATGGGCAGGGACACCTCCCTCTAGACCAGGTTGCTCCAAGCCCCATCCAACCTGGTCTTGAACACCTCCAGGGATGGAGCATCCACAGCTTCCCTGGGCAACCTGGGCCAGTGTCTCACCACCCTCAGAGTGAAGAACTTCTTCCTTATTTCTAATCTAAATCTCCCCTCTTCCAGTTTGAAGCCATTACTTCTTGTCCTACCATGACAAGCCCTTGTGAAAAGTCCTTCTCCATCTTTCTTGTAGGCCGCCTTCACATCCTGGAAATGATCTCCATGGTGTGCTGCTCTTTCTTTTTTTCTGGCCTCTTCTTTATTGCTCTTTTCAGTTCTTTCATTTCTGGAAACTAGAATTCCTGACCGTTGTTCTTTTGTTTATCTTTTCCTCAGATCCCCAAGCCACCACATGGTACATGTCCCAGGAATGGGCGTTGTGGAGCTGCGGTGGGAATGCTCCTGCTCTGCTGTTGGATTCTCTTCCTCAGGTATGTGTTCAGCCCATTTAGCGCGGCCTACACCGGTAATCCTTTTTTCACATGATGTCTCATGAAGTCAGGAGGATAAAGTGAATTGTTTGAGGACACTTCTGCCAAGAAACACACCTTAACCCTGGTGAGATACTCTGGAAGCCTAACCACTGCTTTCTAAGCTCCTGTTGATAGGCATGAAGAAAGGATGACGTTAGGCTACCATGGTGTCATCCTTCACAGTTGCTATTTACACTCCTAAAGTGATGATGATGATGATGATGATGTTGGGTATTTCCACGTCCAACAGCCGTACGTTGGCTGGCTCCTTCCCAGATGCGGGATGGGAATGTTTGTCCAACCCTGCTGCCTTTTTTCTATTATCACTCCTACCACTTGTGTCCAGTAATGGGCTCTACTCGTACGGATAAATCCACTAAATGGAGTCATTTGCTGGGAAGATGTAGGTGGTGTCTTTGAGAAGAAAAACATCCCAGATTGTTTCAATTCCGTCGGTCACAGGAGTCTTTTTATTGGCCTTTTCCTTCCCTTATCTGTACTCTACAGTTCCCAGATTCTGTCATTTATTGATTGCCATTAGCTTCCTCTTGAGTTTTTAAATGATAATTAAAACCGTTTGGTTGCTTTCCCGTTTAAGGAAGACTGGCAAGACTCTTACAAAGCAAAAATAGAGGGTTTTTTCCTCTTGTGAAACTGGTTTGTTGGGCATCTCGGTGTTGGTTTTGTTCTCTTTTAAAAATGAAGCACGTGATAACCAAGAATAATTCCTATTTATTTTTTTATCCACACCGATTTGGCTTAGAATCGTATTGAGCTTTGAAACAGGCCCTTTCAAAGCCATGTGGATGATTATGGTGTAGACCATCCTTTCCCATAATCACATCCTCATCACTTGCGCTCCAACAGATTTCCAATTTTGTGGCCAATTCCTCCTCCTTTCCTAAGGTGACCACTGTGTGCCTCCATCCTCCTTTCCATACCTCCACTCCAGCCGCATTATCGCGTTAAGAACTGCAAATCTGTAACTTTTAGGTCTTTGAAGGTGCTTTTAATGCTATTACGTGAAGTTCTTTGGTAACTGAAGCTCCAGTGGCAGTTGCTTGGGCTGTGCTGTCTCTGTTAGGACACTACTTCATAACTCAGAGTGATTTCTTGCTAGGAACTTGAACCAGCACTAGCATTTAGAAGTGTCACTCGTCTTCCCTGCCAGACACTCACTAAAATAGTAAGTGTCTACTTACAGTGTTAGTAAATTCTAAACATTGACTAAGTGTGGTGGAGATCTTGCCGCATGGTGTCCATGGTACCTCCCTTCTTCGCTTAGAATGGACTCAGCCTTTCCATTGTGCGCATCCATTTGTGTATTGAGGAAGAGAGGCTGGAAAGTGCCCAGCAGAAAAGGACCTCGGGGTGTTGGTTGACAGCCAGCTGAAGATGAGCCAACGTGTGGCCAAGAAGGCCACCAGCATCGTGGCTTGGGTCAGCACTAGTGTGGCCAGCAGGACTAGAGCAGGGATTGTTCTCCTGGACTGGGCACTGGGGAGGCCAGCCCTAGAATTCTGAGTTCAGTTTTGGTCCCTTCACTCCAAGAAGGACCTTGAGGGGCTGGAGCATGGCCAGAGAAGGGCAAGGAAGCTGGGGAAGGGTCTGGAGCAGGAGTGTGGTGAGGAGCAGCTGAGGGAGCTGGGGGTGTTGAGCCTGGAGCAAAGGAGGCTCAGGGGAGACCTTCTGGCTCTGCACAACTCCCTGGAAGGAGGTTGGAGCCAGGTGGGGTTGGGCTCTTCTCCCAAGGAACAGGTGATAGGACAAGAGGAAACAGCCTGAAGTTGTACCAGGGGAGGTTTAGGTTGGACATGAGGAGCAATGTCTTCATGGCAAGGGCTGTGAAGGGCTGTGCCAGGCTGGGCAGGGCAGTGGTGGAGTCCCCATCCCTGGAGGGTTTTCCAAGCCATGGAGATGTGGTGCTGAGGGCCATGGGTTAGTGGTGCCCTGGCAGAGCTGGGTTAATGGTTGGACTCAATGATCTTGAAGGTCTCTTTCAATCAAAATGATTCTGTGATCCTGTTTTCACTCTTCCATTTCCTGGCTTTTGGAAGATATAGGCCGGATGTTCCTGCCCCGATACCTGCTTTGCCTCTAGTACAAGAGAGTCCAAGAAACCCTTGCAGAGCTCTTGGTGTCCCCCAAAGTCCAAGAAACCCCTGCAGAGCTCTTGGTTTCCCCCAAAGACCCTTTGTGCCTGCAAGGACCCTGCAAGGCTGGGCTGGGGTTCGTGTCTGCTTGCTGCAGGGGATTCTTCCCACCCATGTCCCTGGATCTGTTCCTCAGAAGCTGTCTCTCTTCCCTGCTAATCTTTCCATTCTTAAGAGATATGGTCCTCATGTGAAAGGAAGGAAGCAGAAGTCAAGGTTGAAGGGCCAGACCTTCCCTGCCTCTTGCAGAGAGGTTCCCAGTGAGTTGGATTGTTCTCCCTACACTTGTTCTGGTATCTGGGCTTCCTTGGGTTTGAGTCTCCTGCATGTGGGTGGCTTTTCTCCTCCCACCCTCATGAGGAAGAAAAGCCATGAGGCATTTGCAGGGTCAGGAACTGCTGGATAACGGAGGGAAGGAAGGATGGAGCTCAGTCTGCATTCAGATAGCGCCAAACTTGGCAATTCTTCTCTTGAAGCTTGTGTTCAGTGCAAGTTTTCATGCTAACCGAGGAAGGCAGCAGCCAGAAGCCATGAAGATGAGCAGCAATCCATCTCCCACGTCCAACGGTGATACCTGGTTTTCTTCCACGATATCTGTGAATGCATGAAACCAGAAAATATTTATTTTGGGGCTACAGGGGAGAAACACCAGACTCTTCACGAGTTAAATTATCAGGTCCTTGTACCTCACAGCGTGTAGATAAGAGAAATTTTGGTTTTTTTCATGGTCAAAATTCATTTTTGCTGATGAAAGCAGCATTAGGCAGTCCTGGCGTAAGACTTAAGTGTTACCAACCCTCTAGGCAGACGATGTTTGCACTAAAGATTTGCCAACAAATTCCTTTCTCCCCAGCTTAAGGGGCCGTCTGTGACCCATCCTGGCCGGGTCCAAAGACTTCAGAGCAGCCTTGGGGGAGAAGATCTTCTCTTTGCAGCTCCGCATACAGAGGCTGAGATTAGCCAGCTCACAAAATGCTTTATATTCCCTTCCCTCGGCTGCTCCCTCCCTTTTCTTTTAGAAGACATCTGTGAAAACTCCAGATGGGGGGCTCTGGATTGCACCAGCGTGCTCCTGGCTCTCTGATTCTCCCAATTAAGGGCTCTGCTAGCCAGCATCACATTTTAATGCTGCTTATTGGGTGGCACAACTTGCCACGTGTGAAGAAGAGAGTTCGTGCCCCGCTCGGCGCAAAGTGGCTCATTTGGCACGTTTGTGGTTCAAAGGAAGCTTTAATTAAGAGCGGTTGCGGTGTTTGTTTTCCCCCCTGACTGAGGTGGGGATGGGAGAACGGGAGCAAGGAGCGAGCACAGGGATTAATTGTCCAGTTAAGCTGTTTGTGTAGGGTCTTGTTGTGGTGCTTGTCGCTGGAACAGGTTTGTTTTCACTTGGTATTTTAGTTTGAAGCATGATTGTGCTGGAGCAAATTGTACCTAATCCGTAGGATTAGCGCTCTTCACCCACCCCATATATTTAAAGTCAGCTTGTGTTGGTCGTACTCTATTTTCAGCATTAATTTTGGCAAGTTGGGGACGTTCTATGGAGTTGTGGCCCTTTATTGAATGGTATTTTGCCAAGGATGTGTTCCACCTGGGATTCCTGAGCCTGATTTCACTAGAGCAAGGTGGGGTTTCTTGCTTTCAAGGCTTGAGAGGCTTCCCATCACAGCCTGCTGGTGCTTCCCCGTTCCTGCTTTTGGAAGTGGAGATGTTCTGAACGAGGGAGAAGTGTTAAACACGAGAATTACACAGTGAGTGGCTTCTGTCCTAACAGAGGACCTGGCAGCGCCGGGTGAGTGGTTGGACTCGATGATCTTAAAGGTCTCTTCCGACCAAAATCGTTGTATGATATTAACTGTGGTGGTGTTTTCATAGCCTGGTTTGGGTGTGAAGGGACTTTTCAAGCTCACCTAGTCCAAATCCCTGCGCTGAGCAGGGACATCTGCACCTAGAGCAGGTTGCTCAGAGCCCCGGCCAACCTCACCTGCAATGGTGCCAGGGATGGGGCAGCCACCACCTCTCTGGGCAACCTCAACCAGGCTCTCACCACCCTCAGTGTCAAATATTTCTTCCTTCTCTGTAGTCTAGATCTCCATCTTTGAGTTTTAAACCATCACCCCTTGTCCTGTCACAACAGACTCCCCCCTTTCTTTCTTCTAGGCCCCCTTGAAGCTCCGAAAGGCCCCAAGAAGGTCTCCCTGGAGCCATTCAAACACATCAATATGCAAAAAGGAACACACCAAAACCGCAGCGTTTTGAATATGTTATTCTAATAAAAAGTCTTCTCACCATCCAGCTAATAGGTATTATTAGTCCAGCTCTAATGACATGCGCTCATCCTTCAAATCATCTCGTTAATATGGAAGAGGCTCGCTAATAAGTCCTGCTCCTCCAAAGGCAGGAGGGCAGGGACGGCCGGGCAGAGCAGCTGGGCTTCAGAGCTGGAGGTAGAGATGATTTATTCTATTTATAGCCACGATCTTATTTATGCACTAGCCAGAAACCAGCAGAACGTACGTGGGGACCTGGGAAAAAGCTGCAGAACATGTGGCACCATCTCAATGTAAAACCGAAGGACAAAAATACGGTCAGTTGGACTTGGGAGCGTGATAATCCACGACTGACACCACGGGTGGAACTCAACCCGTGCCCAGCTTAGGTTAGAGGTCTCAAAGTATGATGGTCCTAAGTAGCAGGGGGGGAAAAAAGGAGTGTGGGGAGTTTATTTTTCCTTGAAAGATCAGCCGGGATGTTGGGAGCGTTAATGAAGTGGAAGCGGCTCGCCGAGGTCAGGCTGTCGGCAGGTGCGCGTCAGCAGCTCTCTGTAGGCACAGTGATAATGATTTGGAACTACAGAAGGAAACCAAACCCTGCCGGGACGTTCTACCCTGGAGCAAGGAATGTGGAGAGCAGCGGAGGGGGCTCAGATACCTTGGTAACCGCGGCAAAGGGCCGGAAGTGGCTGATTTAAAGGAAAGGAACCCAAACCAGCCCCATTCCACAGGGGTTGTTGGCCATGTGAGAGTGATGTGTGTCTGCATCCCACCTCGGTAGCTCGTCCTGAGTCTTTCTGTGCTGCTGCAGACAGCTACTCCTCCCGCATGCTAAGAGCAGTTAAGTATTTCCCACGTTGACTTGTCTTGAAACAGCTGAGTAACCTCCCATAGGATGTTGCTTTTTTCTTTTTGCTTCGAAGCTGTGCTGCGTAAAAAATCTTCAGGGAGTCATTTAGAGCTGGCACTGAATTCAACCAGAGAAATTTATTGGCTTTTCTGCCTCTTATTTCTAGAACTTTTTGGTCGGTGTTGCTCATGAGAGTCAGTGAGGAACATCTTCCCTCAGCACCATGAAGGAACAGCTTCATGGTTTTTATTTTGGAGCAGAGCCTTGTTGTTAAGAGAGGGCCAAAAGGGAGGTCGCCTTGGGCACACAGAGCTTGGGAGCGGGGACTTCCCACCATCCTCTTGTTTGTGGCTCAGCCTGAGCTTCAGCATGACGTGTGACCTTGGCCCGTTGTCTGCAGCTCCACAGAAGCCTTCATTGCTCCTTCTGTGGAGCTGAGAAGCAGCGTGTGACCAAGTCAGGTGTGTGAGACCTGCTGTACTTCGCTTCCCTCCAGAAAACCCCCAAATTTGCTGCAGAAACCTGTAAAGATGATATTTAGATGGCCTTGGTCAGATTTCCTTCCTCAAATTCCTCTCCAAGGGGGGTGGACCAGTGATGGGGAGTTTTGTCTGCTCATGAATCGACGCAGTGGGAAGTACGGGGGAAATTCTTTGGAGCGCTGCGTGTCTTGGTGAGAACATCCGTCAAGCCAAGCTATGGAGCAAGAAACTCTGATTTCATTGAGGGCGTGAGAAGAAAGAACGTGAGGAAAGGGAAAGAATTGAAGCACCCAGGTAATGCTCAGCCCCTCAGGAAAAAAAAAAAAGCCATATGAGATATGAGCCTTCCAGAGAAGCGAGGGGAAAAAATACAGCTCGTTTTATTCCAGCAATTCATTTACTTTTATAGAACTATTTAAAAAATGGTAGCAGTGAATTACCAGAGCAGAGCTTTATAGCAACAAACTAATGACTTTAAAACCCGATTCATTAAGGGGAAAAAAAAATTACAACCGCTCTTCCCTTGGGTTTGTTGTATGTTTTATTTGGAATGTTTGTCAGTAAATTATGACTAATTTGAATTCATCCCTCTCTTTTTCCTTGCACATTAGCAAGCAACTGCCTGTTTAAATAGGAGACGCTTCTAGAAGCCAGGCAAGAAGGAGTCGTGTCCTTCTCTCTCAAATCGCTGGCCCAAGAACCGGTGGCAGAAGTTCTCCAGGGGGGTTTGGATGTTAAAGATAGCAATTAGAGCAGAGTTCTCATGTGGTTTGTGAGCAAATGAACCTTCTCCTGGAGAGGTCCTACCTAGAAAGCTGCTGAGCCCCAGGGAGCTGATTTTGGTGGTATGAACCCCTGGAAAAGTGGAGGAGGATTTCCCACCTCCACTTAGGACACCTCAGGGGTTATCACCCATCTCTGTTTGCCAATGCAGGCTGCTGCGAGAGGATTAGGGCTCAGGTTCTCCTGGAGGAAGAGGACCTGTGTAACCTGCATGTTGGGAGGCACGGAGAACCCTTTGAAGGGCGTGGTGCTGCTCGGTGGGGGGAGCACATCCCACACATCGTTCTTCTGTGGGTCTTTGAGTGTTTTAGATGTCCTGGAGAAGTGTTTTGAGAGCACTATCTGGCTGTGATGAGGATCTTGTGAAGGCAGTGCATTTTTCCTGCGTGTTGTTTCTCAACTTAGAGGGCGTATCTAAAGAGTTTTAGGAGAAAAGAGCTGCTGGGAATGCTACAATGAAGCTCTAGGGTGTGGGTGATTTTAGGCTGATGACCAGAGAGTTTCCATGTGATGAGATAAATGGGATTGCAGCATCATTTCCTAATGTAAAATGATTTAAGATCTCGTTACGAGAGAATCTGTTGAAGATTCTAACTGCAGGAAGGACCTTGAGGGGCTGGAGCGTGGCCAGAGAAGGGCAAGGAAGCTGGGGAAGGGTCTAGAGCAGGAGTGTGGTGAGGAGCAGCTGAGGGACCTGGGGGTGTTGAGCCTGGAGCAAAGGAGGCTCAGGGGAGACCTTCTGGCTCTCCACAACTCCCTGGAAGGAGGTTGGAGCCAGGTGGAGTTGGGCTCTTCTCCCAAGAAACAAGTGACAGGACAAGAGAAGACGGCCAGGAGAGGTTTACTTTGGACATGAGGAGAAATGTCTTTGTGGAAAGGGCTGTGCCAGGCTGGGCAGGGCAGTGGTGGAGTCCCCATCCCTGGAGGGGTTTCCAAGCCGTGGAGATGTGGTGCTGAGGGCCATGGGTTAGTGGTGCCCTGGCAGTGCTGGGTTAACAGTTGGATCTGATGATCTTAAAGGTCTTTTCTCTGACCTAAACCATTCCACGCAGCACTTGTGGTCCCGCCTCCTCGTGTACTTGTATTTTTACAACACTGTTATCATGAAGGACACCAGGGTGGATTCCAAGGAGTGTAGCATGTGTTCAGCATTCGATATTCTCCTTGGCTTGTTTTTACATTCTACTAGAACCCTTGTTTTCTTCTTTGTATTGCAAACCGGGCGCTCTGGTAGCTTCTTCTGGAATGGAAGAGGGGCTGAAAAACCCGCTTGCTTTTCGGAATGAAACCACTATTGACTCCTGAGATTGTCGCATGGAGGTTTTCAAGGGTGGGTTAGACAAACACCTGCTGAATATGATTTTGCTTTAGCCGAGGAAGTGGAAATGTGTTGAAGGGCCGGGTCCGTGTGCTGGGATTCCTGATAAGCAGCTGTCTTCCAAAGTGGCAAGTGAAGAGAGAAATCCCGGAGGAGAAGGGAGAAGCGATGTACACCGCCTCCTAACCCTCCGTACTGCCAGGGAGTTTTTCGTGACACACACAATCTAAATCTTGCATCTCGAGGTCTGTGGCTTAAGCCTGTTACTCCATGTGTTATCTGCAGAGGACAGGAAAAAAAGCTTTACCACCATTTCCTTGGCATCAGCATTTTCCCAGTTTGGGAAGTTATTATGTCTCTCTGTAGATTCCCCTTTTCTGGATTAAATTCCCTCTCTTCTGGGCTTTGTGGGCTCTATTTTCTAGACTTCTCTTCATGGCTGATTTCTTTTTTCAGTTGTCGTAGTCAGCATGCTCCAATTCCGTCTCTTCTTACCGTGTTATTCCTCCTTTTCACGGCAGCAGAAACCAATTCCCGTGTGGCTGGTGACCTGCTCTAATCCTCGCATCCTTTTCTGCGGCGCCCGCGCTCAGTCCCTCATTCCTCTGCCTGTACTTGCACAACTCATCGGGCAGGGACACCTCCCGCTAGACCAGGTTGCCCAAAGCCCCGTCCAACCTGGTCTTGAACACCTCCAGTGCTGGGGCATCTGCATCCTCCCTGGGCAACCTGGGCCAGTGTCTCACCCCCCTCAGAGTGAAGAACTTCTTCCTTACATGTCATCTAAATCTCCCCTCTTCCAGTTTGAAGCCATCACTCCTCATCCTATCACTACAAGCCCTTGTAAAAAGTCCCTCCCCAGCTTTCCTGTAGACCCCCTTCAGATACTGAAAAGCCACAATGAGGTCTCCCTGGAGTCTTAATTAGGCTCAACAGTCCCAGCTCTATCTCCTTGTTCTAGAAGCTGCTGTTAAATACCTGGGCGTAACCAGCCTTCCCTTCCTTCCATGTAGTTCCTCTTCTTTTCACCTTCTCTGTCCCTTACTGAAACATTGATTATCTAATCTCATCTTATTTTGTGGCTCTGTTTCTCTCTCAGCCCTGGCCCAGGCTGCCCAGGGCAGTGGTGGAGTCCCCATCCCTGGAGGGGCTTCCAAGCCGTGGAGATGTGGTGCTGAGGGCCATGGGTTAGTGGTGCCCTGGCAGTGCTGGGTCAACAGTTGGACTCGATGATCTGAAACGATGATTCTGTGACTTCTGGCTATCAGAATTTGCAAGCCAGGTCTCCGCTCCTTGCTGATGTTAGACCTTTCTACCTCCCGAACGACAAGGCGGGGAAGCGAAGATCCATGTGTTAGCCCAGACTGTCACTGGACCATCAGGGATGCTTCTGCCACTGCCCGGGATCGGCTGTGGAACACGGTTGGACGGGGCTCGTGAACGCGGAGCAATGCAGCTGGTTGGTAGGATCAACCCCCTCCCTTCTGCTTCCAATTTAGTATCTGCATAATAGCTAGATGAGCCTCAACAGGCAGGCAAAAATAATGAGCGTTTTGATTGAAGACAAGCTGGAGAAGGGCCAAACGCTAATAAAATTAGAAAGAACTTGGCCTCTTCGAATGAAATGAATTGTCTGCGTAATGAGGAAAAAAAAAGTTGGAATTAGCTACTCAGTGCCCCAAAGTGGAGCATCAGTCATCTGCGTTACTGGGAACCTGCAGAATCTGAAGACGATGTTTTCTGGTTTTCATTAATGCTTAATTTAGGTGATAAGCAAAGAGTTGCAAACTCATTTGGGGGAAGGTTATGACAGAAGCCTCTCTGGTGTGTGCTGGTGTCTTCTGGCGTGGCACAGGGTTTAGAGCCCTTTGTGGGCGAGCATCGTCCTTGGCTCGGCGTAGGTTGGAGAAGGCTGGAAGGGTTATAGAATCGTAGAATGGGTTGGGTTGGAAGGGACCTTAAAGACCATCTAGTTCCAACCCCCTGCCTGGCAGGGGCAACTCCCTCTAGACCACGTTGCTCCAAGCCCCATCCAGCCTGGTCTTGAACCCATCCAGGGATGGAGCATCCACAGCTTCCCTGGGCAACCTGTGCCAGTGTCTCACCACCCTCAGAGTGAAGAACTTCTTCCTTACATCTAATCTAAATCTCCCCCTTCCAGTTTGAGGCCATTACCTCTTCTCCTATCACGACAAGCCCTTGTAAAGAAGTCCCTCCCCAGCTTTCTTGCAGGCCCCCTTCAAATACTGAAGGGCCCCAATGAGGCCTCCCTGGAGCCTTCTCTTTCCATTTTAAAGGTGGCCTTCGAATACAGCACATAAATCTTTTTCTTCAGCGTTGGAGAGAACACTAAACATCTTAGAAGCCCACTGGGTGCCTGGTGTGGTGACGGTGGCTGTCACCAGAGCTCGTGCAAAGCTGCCGGGTATCAGAGGAGCTTCTTGGATCGACAGCACTGAAGACACGGGCAAAAGCAAGAAGAGAAATCAGTATTTTGGAGCAAATGGATGGAGCTCACCTCGGAGCAAAGCCCAGCTTGATGCTGGAGGTAGTGAGCCGGGGAGGCGGGAGTCCTGCTGCTGGAGGAGGACGCTGACTTTGCAGGAGCTGGGAACTCATAAAGACTCTGTTAAAATCTATTAAGCCAGAAACGTTGGAACACAGGGTCAGGTTCTGTCAAACTTATGAGGCATGGTAGAAATTCACTGGAAGCAGTTTGACAGCTGAAGTTATGGGCAGATTTATTTTTTCTTTTTGCCTACAGAGGAAAATACCCTTAGAAGTATTTTGAAGACATCCACAGTGCTTGTAGTAGCTGTCAGCTTGATAGCCCACCAAAAACCTACCCAGTTCTGCTATGCCAGGAGGAAGCTGGGTTAGATAGAAGCACGTTTCTTTGATGTTGTTGTTGCAGCAAGGGGGGCCGTGATGCTGGTAGGAGGAGGAAAGGGAGGGCTGATCTAAAGACCCAAGCTGGTCAGGGCTCCTGAAGGTGGTTCATGTTACTTCAGATCTATCCATGTTGGACTTGTGCCTCTGGGCTATGTGGGAATGGCCTTTTTTTGGTCAAGTTAGAATCATAGGGTTGTTTTGGTTGGAAGAGACCTTTAAGATCGAATCCAGCCATCTCCCCTGATCCTCCTTTGCTCCAGGCTCAACACCCCCAGGTCCCTCAGCCGCTCCTCACCACACTCGTGCTCTAGACCCTTCCCCAGCTTCCTTGCCCTTCTCTGGACACGCTCCAGCCCCTCAAGGTCCTTCTTGGAGTGAGGGACCCAAAACTGACCCCAGGATTTGAGGTGCAGCCTCCCCAGTGCCCAGTCCAGGTGGAGAAGGTTCCCTGCCTTGGTGTGCTCAGAAGCATCTCTGCAAATGCAGGCATCATCAGAGAGATGATGGCATCCCCATCATGAAAGGACCGTATCTCAGGTTGGACGGGCTCTGAGCAACCTGTCTAGTTGCAGGTGTCCCCACTTCCTGTGGGGTGGTTGGACTAGATGACCTTTCAAGGTCCCTTCCAACCCAAGCCATTCTATAGAAGCCTGTGTTAGCTGGGATACAGCAATCGGTGGTTGCCACTTTCCTCTTCTCCAGCTGCTTCCTACACAGTCAAGGCCAAGCCGGGTTCCTGCCTCTGCAGGGAGGTGGTTTCTTCCATGTCTTCTGCTTCCATCAGTTGCACAATAACGGAGCATTTTACACTTGCTCTGAAGTGGTGTTTGTCACGTGCTGCTGAAACTCCTAACTGAGGTAAAACCTCATCGTTGTGGACTTGTGTGGTGTTCAGCACCAGCAATGCCTCGCTTTGTTGCTGCTCTCCTCCAACGTGTCCAGCCCGAAGCAGGAGGTGTCCATCTACCCAGCAGAAGTGGCTCCTGCAGAGGTTCGACTGGCAGAACCACGGGTTTCTCTGGTTTTAGGAAACAAGCCTTTAGCGCTGCCCAAGCTTGTGAAAATTGTTATCGGAGACCAGCAGCGACCGCTCGGATTCAGACAAGAGTATTGACTGGAAAGCAGGATGAGGTTTGATTGAGCTGCCAGGCAGCAGTAGAGCCTGTAGCAAATTAAAGTGAGATGATGTGACAGCTTAAGTGCTAAATTATACTTCTTGGTGTTGGTGGTGGGCCCTGCTGTCAGGTTTTAACTTTGAATAATGCTTCATTTCTTCACTCTGAAGCTGGCACAGGTTGCCCAGAGAGGTTGTGGATGTTCCATCACTGGATGTGTTCAAGGCCAGGTTGGCTGGGGCTCTGAGTCTAGTTGCAGATGTTCCTCCTGCGGGTGGGCTGGAACCAGATGATCTTGAAGGTCCCTTCCTATTCTATGATGCTTCTAGTTGGTGTTGGGGCTGCCTCGTTGTTTGCAGTGGTGGTTTCAATTTTCTGTGTCATTATATTACTGTATCTGCCACAAAGCAGCACCTGGAATCATAGAATTGCTTTGGTTGGAAGAGACCTTCATTATCAAGCCATTAACTGGACTGGGCTGGGCTGGACTGGGCTAACGCTGCCAGGGCACCACTAACCCAGGTCCACATCAGCACCACATCTCCACGGCTTGGAAACCCCTCCAGGGATGGGGACTCCACCACTGCCCTGCCCAGCCTGGCACAGCCCTTCACAGCCCTTGCCATGAAGACATTTCTCCTCGTGTCCAACCTAAACCTCCCCTGGTGCAACTTCAGGCTGTTTCCTCTTGTCCTGTCACTTGGGAGAATGGACTGACCCTGCCTGGCTCCAACCTCCTTCCAGGGAGTTGTGCAGAGCCAGAAGGTCTCCCCTGAGCCTCCTTTTCTCCAGGCTCAACATCCCCAGGTCCCTCAGCTGCTCCTCACCACACTCCTGCTCTAGACCCTTCCCCAGCTTCCTTGCCCTTCTCTGGACCTGCTCCAGTACCTGCACGTGATATGATGGCTCTGGTGCAGGAGAAATTTCTGCACAGTTAAAAGGGGATTAGAAGGATGTCTTTATTCCCAGCTGTCATCAGCACCGTTGTCTGTTTCTACAGCTACTTTGGGAGAATTTTATTTCAACTGATACTTTTTCAGGAGGAACTTCCTGGAGAAAGCCTTCATGGAAGTGCATCTGCTCCCAGGCAGCTTCTGATTAGAGCTTGAAAGATGATCACGGTACTCTGTCAACTTCTGTTTAATTCATCTATGACTTGGCTTCCAGCTGCGGCTGTTATTTGCTTGTTATTTGGTTTTATTTTCTAAAATGCCTTTTGTCGTGGTTGAGTTGCCTTTTCAAATGATTTTTTAATTGTTGTCTGGTTCCTCTTTGTAAATGAGGCAGGTGCTGCGTGGTGGAAACAGCAGCTGGGGGTTCAGTACCTGGAATCTAGAAAGAACAGATGTGGAGCTGTACAGCTGTGGCTACAGGGCAGCTGTTTTATCACTTTTACATCCTCACAGTGACAGAAAAGTTAATTTTCCCTCTTCCGATTAGTTTATTAGCTCGTCAAACAACTGGCAAAAACCTGAGCGCTTCCTCTTTTCTTGATTCTTGTCACTGTGGGCCAGGTTGTGAGGGAGCTCTGAAGACTTCCAAGTCCAACTGTCTATGCAGGTTGTGGGTTAATGACGGTGTCTTTAGCTGTGACATGCAAATAGGGATGTGGCAATTAGCCAGTGGCTTGATTAGACTCCACGACACTAAGGATAAGGCGATGGAGAGAGGTGGTCCTCTTGTACTTAGGTCCTGCTTATACTTAGGCTATGCTTAAATCCAGTCCTGGGTGGCTAAATCCAGCTGAGCTCCATGGCTGGTGTGGCTGAAGCAGATGTTTATAGGTCATTGTGGATGGCAATCAAAGACCAGGCCTATAACGTGTAGGGAAACTCTACATCCCACCTTCAGGTCTGGTAGCTACCATGGCATCCCTCAAAGATGGAGTGAGGTGTGTCGCTCCCCTGCCCTTAATTGCTCCCAGAGTGGCTGATTACAGATGGAAACGTGATGGTGTCGCGGTCGGGCGCGCAGAGGTGGTGGAGTCACCATCCCTGGAGAGGTGTTCAAAACCAAGCAGACGTGGCACATCAGGACCACTGCATCATGGTAGCGTTGGGTTGATGGTTGGACTTGATGATCTTGGAGGTCTTTTGTAACCTGAATGATTCTATAATTCCAGCTATTGGGATAAAAGAGCGTCCTCAAACATGGTGAACTTCCCACCTCGGACAACCCATCAGGGCTTTTCCCATAGCAAAGCGAGACCTTGCCAGTTCATTGGCAAGCGGTGGGAGAAACAAGAGGCAATGATGTTGGTGAGAAAAGGAACGAAAAAGCGGATTCAAGCCAACTTGACTTTGCCGAAGGGATTCCCACCTGGTCCTTTGTCATGGCCACAGGTCTCCAGCTCGCTGCAGCGCTGGGCTGGGCTCCTGCCAACTCTCATACAAGTTTTATGAGGGGTCTGTTTAGCCCCCACCTCTTTGGCACACACGTAACCGGCAGGATTTGGTGAGTTTTGTCAAAACGCACGTAGTTGGGTTCTGTTCTGGTTCATACCACTTGAACTTGAGGTCTGGAGACTCATCTTAGCTGGGCTTTGTGCTAGAGATACAGATTTGGATTCTGGTTGTTTCATCAGCAGGAGCAAAATACATTTGCTCTTTGTTTCTGTAACCATGATGAAATGAGTCACCATGAGGACTTGTTTGGTGCTAATGACTGGAGAGATTAAGGAGTTGATCTGAAGCCAAATGGAGCATATGGCAAACTGGTCCCACCCAACTGCAGCCATGAGCTTCCTCTGTTGGGAGAAACGTGTTGAAACAGCGTCTGCTTACAAAAGATTTGCTGTTAAATTGATCGGAGACTGGCTTGGGTTGGAAGGGACCTTAAAGTTCATCTACTTCCAACACTCCTGTCCTGGGCAGGGACACCTCCTACTAGACCAGGTTGCTCAAGGCTCCATCCAGTCTGGTCTGGAATACATCCAGTGGTGGAGCGTCCACAATCATCTCCATTAAAGTCCATTTAAACTGGCCATGGTGGGTTCTTAGCTACCTTCTTTCCTAAGAGCAAGTCAAGACCAGGAAGGGATGGACTTCAGGGACACATGCACAAACTGTTGGCTTTTTTTTTTTTTCTTGACATTAAATTGGTTTGTGTGTTGTTCAGTTAGGACTTTGAGATGTCCTGGGAGGAAGTTTCTCTTTTTATTCCTTCCCGGGGTTGTATTCACCTACTATTAATTATTGAACTTAAAGGTGTAATTCTGAGAGTTGATCCTCCAAGGGAACCTTCTGGTGTTTGAGACATTTAACAGAAATGTGAGGGATAGCATGAGTGAGACCAGAGGACCTTTGTCTGAAAGGTGCATGGCCAGGAGAAGAATGAGATGGATATGAGACATTTATACCATGTTGGGGGCAAGAAGAGAGATCTGGCCATAGTTGGCTGCAAACCCAGGGAGCATGGCCTCAGTCAAGTGCTGTATGATGGCTGTAGCTTCTCCTGAGTTATCTAAAGCTAGGGAGGGAAGGACAACTTCCTGATAGTTGCAGGTGGTGGAGTTTGGCTGGAGAAGGGCAAGGAAGCTGGGGAAGGGTCTAGAGCACTAGTGTGGTGAGGAGCAGCTGAGGGACATGGGGTCGTTGAGCCTGGAGAAGAGGAGGCTCAGGGGAGACCTCCTTGCTCTCCACAACTCCTGGAAAGGGGGTTGGAGGCAGGTGGGGTCGGGCTCTTCTCCCAAAGAACAAGCAACAGGACATGAGGGAACAGCCTCAAGCTGCACCAGGGGTTGTTTAGGTTGGACACGAGGAGCAATGTCTTCATGGCAAGGGCTGTGAAGGGCTGTGCTGGGCTGGGCAGGGCAGTGGTGGAGTCCCCATCCCTGGAGGGGTTTCCAAGCCGTGGAGATGTGGTGCTGAGGGACACTGTTTAGTGGTTCCCTGGCAGTGCTGGGTAAACAGTTGGACTTGATGATCTTCAAGGTCTCTTTCAACCAAAACAATTCTATGATTTTAAAAAAGCAAGAGGAGTATGGAGCAGAAGACACAAATGAAGCTTCTGGTTGGCTCACGGGCCAGGCAGCTACCACAAGGAGAGCAAACAATGGTGTCACCAGCAAGCTGGAGTGTGCAAAATCGATTTGCACGTCTGCTGCTCCCTTTTGTTGGATGAACTGTGGCCAAGAAGCCCAAACAAAGATGATTAAGGAGGGCCCAACACACGAGGCTTTGAGTGTAGCCACTCTCACACCAGCCTTGGGATGAAAGCTCAACAGAGGACAAGCCACCATTGGCCAGTAGGAACCCATCAGGCTGGAGAAGAAGGGAGAAGACGTGGGTGAACAGCGAGGGAGGAGGCCTGTTGGCAACAGCGGGCGAGAAGATTGGAGCTGGAGTGAGACGTGTGAGGACAAGCACTGAAGAAAAACCAGGAAGGGGAAGTTTGAGAGGGAATAGAAAACAAGCTGCAGCTTTAAATTTGGGTATAGGCTGCACAAAAATAGGAGGAATGCAAATAATAGCTTGGATTTTAAGAGTGTAACTCTTGGATATGTAAATAGAGTATGTGGGGGATTGAGCTGCGTCGGTTCCTCCTTTTTAGAGTTTCCATCGCTGCCACAAATTCCTCTAGGTTGCAAACCCTCTGTTGTCATCAAGTGAATTCCTTCTTCAGTGCTGGGATTTCTCATTCCTGAGGCTTTTAGGCAGCAAAGTGTGGTTTGGATTCCAAAGCTCAAACACTGTGGGGTGGGGGGGGAGAGACAATTTTGCCTTTGGTGCTATTTGGAGCTGTTTAAATTGACTTTTTAGGGCAAAAAAAAAAAAGAAAATCATTTCACTGATGGCAGTGGAGCCAGATTAGCTGCAGTAATTGAGGTCGGAATCCGTCTGGTTACCCTTCTTTAATGTCCGGAGCTCTGGATGTGGTCATTCCACGGTAGAAAGGCCGGTTTGTATCCACCTCAACTTCTGTTCCCATTGGAATTTTGTCTTTCCCCCAGAAGAATCCGCTGTAGAAACGGTGCTGCCTCCACAGGGGCCTTTCCAGGGGATTACAGGCTGCTGTTATTAGTTGTGTTGTATTTATGACTTATTTTTTTACCTTAGTCCAGCAGAAAGGATGACATGCTGAACCCCACCAGGAGCAGATCTTTAGATGCTCAGCTGAGGTCCAGCCTGGAGTCAAACAGAGCTGGTTCCACCCTTTTCCATCTCATTGACTTGAGATCTGGTGAGGACAAGGACCGATGGTTGTGGTGTCCACCGGTCCAGCTGGCAATGACAACACCATTACTGGTGCCATGGCACGTAAATCGTGCTCCTAATCAGTGGTGACACTTTGAGCTTCTCAGGGTGTGGCTGAAGCCAAACCAGCTCGTAAGAACTGCCTCCATTTAAGAACTGCCTCCAAACCACAGCGTGGAAGCGTTTAATAGCTGGGAAAAGGAAAACATCTCTTGATCCACTCAGAAATAGTCTTTTTTTTTGCAGTTTCTCTAACATCCGTATTGCAGATCATCTGTGTCACAATCGCTTCATGTCAGAAGTAGAGAAGCTAAAAAGAAAAATGCACATCACAGCGATACTCCCACGTGTGCTGCTTCAGAATCCCGTTCTTTTCCCGGTGTGTTTGTGACGCATCGCTCTCGGAAAAAGCAACGTGGCCTCAAAAGGGTCCGGCCGTCTTTGAGCTCAGCTGCACAAACGGAGGGGAAGAACGTCATGGAGCCTACAAAGCCCTGTGACACCATGGGTTAACTGCTGCGAGGTTGGGGTCACGTCTTAGGGTGCCAGCTCCTTTTTCTCTCCCTCTTCCACTGTCAAAACCCGGCGCTTTATAATAAAACCTCGGCAGCGTTGGGATAGTTGTTTTTTTTTTCCCTCCTGTCGCTTAACTGCATCTATATATTTCATCTCATAAATATTGAAGAGCTCGTCGTACAAAAGCGTCTCTCACAAATTCTTAAGAGTCTCTGAAAAACATTCTGGCAAACTCCTTTATCTCCTTGTAGCGATCAAGGAGAGGAAAAAAAAAAAACCAACCCAGCCCACCAAAAGCTTCCTGGTGATGCCGATTCACTCTTGGACACCGAGGTCACGATGCCTTCTCAGAACGTGTGCTTCAAAGAGGAATGATGGGGTTTATTATAGTGGTAGCCTCAAAAATCCCGTGGCGTGTGTTCTCCAGAGGTCACACGAGATGATTTATCAGTCCTTTGAGGAAAATCTGAGTTTATAGATCCTCTTGGAAGGCTGCTTGCATAAAGCACTAATCCCTTTTCCTACCGATGGAAGAATGGGTGGTATTTTACACCGGGGATCTGCAGCATAACAAAGATGGTCCAGCTGTAGAGAAGCAACTTGGTAACCAGCTCCCTAAGTACCCACCCACTCAGGAGAAAATATATTGTCAGTAATTGAGGTATAGGATGACCAGGAAAGGAAATTTCAAAGTGAATGGGTTTGTTTTTTTTTCTTCTGCCTGCAGAGGTTTGATCTTTCTCCCCGTCACTGAAAATCCATGGAGATAAAGTGGTTTTTAGAATTGAGCTTCTGCTGGCTGAGAGGAGCCTTCCTGCGTTTCTGGTGAGCTCTAAAAGGGCAATGAATTCTTCAGCTTTTCTGTTCTGAGAACAAATCTAAACGATTTAGTGAAATACATCGTTTTATCTTTTCTCCCTCCTCTCCTGCTTGCTGTAAAATTTGTCTGGGGCGTGACAGTTCGGTTTTGTGACAGATTTTTCCAGCTTCAGGTTTGTTTTTTAGGTCTTAGAATGCCATAAAAGAACTGGTGAATGTGCTGAGAGTTGGACTTCAGTGGCAGGGCTGCTTGTGTGGGGGCCTTGGGTGTGTGAAGAAGAGTGTGGGCAGCAGGATGAGGGAGGTTCTCTTCCCCCTCCACTCTGCCCAGTGAGGCCACCTCTGGAGTATTGGGTCCAGTGCTGGGCTCCCCAGTTTAAGACGAACTAGGGGGGAGAGTCCAGCAGAGGTTCTGAAGATGCTGAGGGGACTGGAGCATCTCTGTGCTGAGGAAAGGCTGAGAGCCCTGGGGCTGCTGAGCTGCACAAGAGAAGACTCAGAGAGGATCTGATCAATGCTGAGCAAGAGCTCAAGGGCCCATGGGGGGCAAGAGGATGGGGCCAGACTCTTGTCAGTGGTGCCCAGTGACAGGACAAGGGGCAACGGGCACCAACTGGAACCCAGGAGGTTCCATGTGAGCAGGAGGAGACACTTGTTTGGTGTGAGGGTGTGGGAGCCTGGCCCAGGCTGCCCAGAGAGGTTGTGGAGTCTCCTCTGGAGAGATTCTGACCATGCCTGGATGCAGTCCTGGGCCCCGTGTTCTAGGTGACCTGCTGGAGCAGGGGTGTTGGAGGAGATGATCTCCAGAGGTCCCTTCCAACCTCACCATGCTGGGATTCTTTATATGCACGCGTGTTTTCTGCTCCATCCATCTTCTACCCAGCAGGTTTCATCTGTAAGCCCTGGTGGCCAGGTTTCCAACTACCCAGGAGCCACTAAGGACCTTCACTCCTGGCTTTAGGAACTATCTATGCGGACCTGGTGGTGTAGGTCCTCCTGGTGTCCGCTTTGTTTGCAGCACCTACGCCATAAGAATTACCATGAGGTGCATTGTCTTGAGACTCAATATCTTGAAGCTCTGACCTTCAACATCCAGTATTGGAACAGCTCTGGGAGCTTTGCACCTTGTAGCTCATCCTCTTTCACTCAGGGGTTTTCCAGGGATAATGTCAGCAGAGATAGGTGCCATTTCATGTTCCCACTGCCCTAAACACCCTCCTCATTCCTTCAGAGAGAACCTTCTCGCTTCCATCATCGTCAGGCAACCTCCTCACACGCAGGACCGCTGTAGAAGTCACCCACTACTACAAAACGGTTGCTCACCAGCATCCCCAGTTACCATCTCCCCGTGCGACTCTGCTCCGGAGCTTTATTTTACACGACCAAATGTTCTTAACGGATCTAATTTAGATTGACGGGACATGGGCCGCGCAAAAGAAACGAGCGCACATTTATTTATGCGTCACGAGCGACGCGAACACCTTGTCAGCGCTGCGACAGAGCAGGATCCCGAAAATACTTGACAACTCGATGGAGATGAGCCAAGAAGTCGGAAGCATCCCAAAGCGCCGTGTGTTGGAAGCAGAAGGACTTGAGAGCGATGGGTGGTGCACCTCAAGTCTTCCAGGTTGACCTCGGGGAAGGTTGACTCTTCTCTGGAGAAATGCGCTGCGGAGGTGGTGTAGAACGGAGAGGAGGAGGCACCTTCCAGGGGCTGCTGGAAGTGATTGGGCTCCCATTAGCTTTCCAAACTGGCCCAAACCGAGGAGTAATTACCGGGTAATTACTGAGTAATTGGCTTTGTGAGTGACTGCATCTGGAAGTCTGATGAGAGGTTTTTATAAACCACAAAATGGGCTCCAAGTGGAGCAGCAGGCAGGGTGGCTGTGGAAAAGAGCTTCTTTAGGAGCACGAGAAACAGAACCAGGAGAAAGTTGAAACGTGGGGGAGCTTGGATGAGTTGCTGGTTCGGGCAAAGCTATGTAAACTTAATAATAATATTATTATTATTTTACCTTCTTGCATGACAACATTAATGAATGAAGATATAACTGATCTTTGGGCTGTAACAGAAGACATTGAAGTGGACTTGGGTTAGCTGACTTGGGAAAAGTAAGTAGGGAGAGTACCAGACTTGTAAAGGTGACAACAAACACTCAAATCCTGGGGTCAGTTTTGGGCCCCTCACTCCAAGAAGGACCTTGAGGGGCTGGAGCGTGGCCAGAGAAGGGCAAGGAAGCTGGGGAAGGGTCTAGAGCAGGAGTGTGGTGAGGAGCAGCTGAGGGAGCTGGGGGTGTTGAGCCTGGAGAAAAGGAGGCTCAGGGGAGACCTTCTGGCTCTCCACAAATCCCTGAGAGGAGGTTGGAGCCAGGTGGGGTTGGGCTCTTCTCCCAAGGAACAAGCAACAGGACAAGAGGAAACAGCCTGAAGTTGTACCAGGGGAGGTTTAGGTTGGACATGAGGAGAAATGTTTTTGTGGCAAGGGCTGTGAAGGGCTGTGCCAGGCTGGGCAGGGCAGTGGTGGAGTCCCCATCCCTGGAGGACCTTCAAAGGTGTGGAGATGTGGTGCTGAGGGCCATGGGTTAGTGGTGCCCTGGCAGGGCTGGGTTAATGGTTGGACTCAATGATCTTAAAGGTCTCTTCCAGCCCATATGATTCTATGATTTAAGGACTTCTGGCTGATGGGACTTGTACTGCAAAGCAAGTGGGGGCATCCAGACTTTATCTCCAAGTGAACTCTAATGCCCATGGCTGCTGGGATGGGGCTTTATTCCTTTCTAAACTTCAGCTCGCTAGGATAAATCATTTCCAGGTAATACTTCAGTTGGTGTTTGCTAACGTGTATCACAACCCAACATATTCTTGCCTGGTATAAATAAATGTTGGACCTATAGTGGTCTTCACCTGCCGTGGAGTTGGCTCTGCCGCCCGGTTTAAATTCCTTGCTCCTTCTGACCAGTTTCCTCTGCTCCCTACTTGATTCCTGATGATTTTTTTTTTCTCCTGCCCATTCCCATCGGGTTCTGTTTCACTCCTCCAGATGGGATGAGCAATGTTAAGCTGTCATCCAGATTCTGCTGGGCTGGAGTCATAGAATTCTCTTCATTTCTCCCCAGTTGTTCTGTAGTCCTGCGGGGACATTTGCATGAGAAGAGGATCTTTGTGAGCTTTGTTCCTTAAGGGCCCATCTGCTCTTGTTGATTATTTCCTCCACCTGAAGTCATAATCCTGCTTTTGAGATGACGGCAGCGGGGAAGGAATTCTGGTGATGTCACAGAAAGAGGATTATGGCACTTCCAGGTATGGGAGCAGATGGACTTGACACAAACGAGGTGGCAAAGTTCTCTGTTGGAGAAAGCAAAAGGATGGGAGGAAACACAAGAAATGGGTCTGAATTTTCTGCTGAAATGGGTCTCTGTGCTGCTACGTGGGTTTTTATTTTTCTTCCGAACTAATTATGGTGCATTCTTAGCTCTTGAGATCCAATCCTGATGAAAGCAGAGTAATTTGTGGAGTAACTAAACCTCCAAAGGAAGGTAAAGGCTCAGTGTGCTACCACAGCTGGAAGCTCTGGTGAGAGATTGCACCCGACAGTAAAGAATTGTGGAAAAAAAATTAACAGGCTGGTGAAAGAGTTTGGTTTGGTTGGTTTTTCTCTCCCAACATGGTTGCTGAGGCACAAAGAAACTTTCAGGAGTTAACGAGTCAGAGTATTGCTCAATATGACCATGGCCTTTTGCTTGTGCAGGTTGGTTGCCTCTTGTGCAGACACTTGGGAGAAAAAGCCGGTTTCCTGTGCCAATGAGTTGGAGAAGAAGTTGCCCGTGAGCCAGCAATGAGCCCTCATGGCCAAGGAGGCCAGTGATCTCCTGGGGTGCATGAAGAAGATTGTGGGCAGCAGGTCAAGGGAGGTTCTTCTCCCCTCTACTCTGCCCAGTGAGGCCACTTCTGGAGTATTAGGTCCAGTTCTGGGCCTGCCAGTTCAAGAGAGACAAGGAGCTACTGGAGAGAGTCCAGTGGAGGCTCTGAAGATTCTGAGTTGCTCCAGTCGAGCATCTCTGTGCCCAGGAAAGGCTGAGAGCCCTGGGGCTGCTGAGCTGGAGAAGAGAAGCCTCAGAGGGGATCTGATCAATGCTGATCAAGAGCTCAAGGGCCCATGGGGGGCAAGAGGATGGGGCCAGACTCTTGTCAGTGGTGCCCAGTGACAGGACAAGGGGCAACGGGCACCAACTGGAACCCAGGAGGTTCCCTGTGAGCAGGAGGAGAAACTTGTTTGGTGTGAGGGTGTGGGAGCCTGGCCCAGGCTGCCCAGAGAGGTTGTGGAGTCTCCTTCTCTGGAGAGATTCCAAAGGCACCTGGATGTGATCCTGGGCCCCCTGCTCTGGGTGAGCTGCTGGAGCAGGGGATTGGACGAGATGATCTTCAGAGGTCCCTTCCAACCCCACCATGCTGAGATTCTTGGTTTGCCCCTTCCAACTTCACCATTCAGTGATTCTTGGTCTGCAAGTACCTTTCTTCTCTGCAGTGTGCATCCTCATCCCTGTCTACGTGGAAGCAAATTCTCTCCTGACGCTGATCAGAAGTTAGAAGAGTAATGAAATTCCTCCTCAACTCTGCTCCTGATAATTCAAACTCTCGCTGTCCTTTAGCTGTCATTGGAGCTACCCTCTGCTGAGAGCTGATATTCTTTTCATTCTCCTAGTCTTGATCTCCTGGAAATGTTCTTTTTTATATTTATACACATATTTCATTTGTTACTGTGGCGCATCGCTTATGAACTAGCCCCAGAGCGATACTTTTTGACAATATTTTAGGCTTTGATGATATTATCTGCTCCCTGGGTAGGGAGCGAGGGAGAAGAGCTGCTGACTTTGATTTTGAAGGATAGTAGCTGTATTATCCTGAAAGCACACCAAGGTCCCTGCTCCCTTTCCCAGACACTCCCTCTGGTCGTGGTAGCATCTGAAATCAATGCTCCTAATTCATCCCTGGCAGAACTCTAGTGATGGCTGCTGGCCTCACACCCTCCTAGACATGGGGATCTCCTGTACCCTCTCTGCTTCCAGAGCACCCACCACTCTCTACTTTGGAGCCTCCAGGTCCCACCTCCATCTCCCTCCTGGTAGATCTTGCCCTCAAAGCATTTTATGCATTCTGCTTTTGAAGTAATCGGAGAGCAAACAACGTTGGAATGGAAAATAGGGCTCTTTGCTTCTCTCTGCAAAGAGTCTGGGATTTAACATTGGATGGAAGATATGCAGAGGATTATTCTGGCAAGTCCTCTGATCCAGCTAATGTGACTCCATGTGCCTTTAATAGAAAGGTGGGAAGTTGTCTGGTGTGGCCTCCAAAAAACCATCTTCTCTAGTGCTAGATTGAGCATTTTTATACGTTTGATTCATGCAGAGACAACCCAGAGATCCGATTGACCCCTTGGATTCTGGGTGGTGAGACACTGGCACAGGCTGCTCAGGGAGGTTGTAGATGTTCCATCCCTGGAGGTGTTCAAGACCAGGTTGGATGGGGCTTTGAGCAACCTGGGCTACTGGGAGGTGTCCCTGGCATGTCAGGGGGGCTGGAACTAGAAGATCTTGAAGGTCCTTTCCAACCCAAACCAGTCTATGATGCTATGAGTTTTGTGATATACCTCAACTCTTCTTCTTCTCTGTCCTGCCAGGTCTGGTAGCGCACTCCTCAGGCTTCAGGTGCAGAGATGAGAACAGCAATCTGGGATCTCAGGAGTCCACTTCTGCTCCTCACTTGTGGCACAGCTTCGAGTAAGTCATTTATACCTCTTGGTGCTTTAGGTTGCGCTTGGTTCAAACGGGAGCCTTGTTGGACTGATGAGCAGTTTCGTGCAGGGTTGCTCAAGGTGCCGTACATCTGCATGGTCTTCAGCGTGCAGAGGTTGTCTTATCTCCTTGTTCTGTCCTGGAAAGATAGGTGACAGTCGGTTCCTTTTATCTGGGCAGCATTCTGAGGTGTCTCATGTGCAAGCAGTGGACCTCTTTGACCCAGCTGTGATTTATCCGAGTCATGCCTGTGTGTTGTGTATCTTTGGAAAGCAAAACCTCCTCTAGGCATGAGCTGATCTACCACTGGAGGGAAGATACGTGGCAGACTTCTCTCCTCCACTTAATTTAGCAGCCATCCAGACGGCCTCACAGGCGAGCCGTGTCCCACTGGGTTGATGTTTTCCAGCTGGAAGGACACAGCCTGCAAATTAGAATGGAAAAGAGAAGCAGAAAGAGAAGTTGGCTCAGCAGCTGGGGCCCAGGCCTCAGTTTCTGCTAACCTTGGGTAGAACTGCTGCTCTAAGTGAGGAGCCGCTGCATCTAAGTGCTCTGTTCCTCCAGCTGGCAATTCCTTGGGCATTGTCATCTTCATTTCCCCCTATTTTCTTCATTCTCCTTTATAGTTCTGTCATCTTCTAGAATTATAGAATTGTTTTGGTTGGAAGAGACCTTTTAGATGGAGTCCAGATAACCAGCACTGCCAGGGCACCACTAAATCATGNTTGTCCTGTTGCTTGTTCCTTGGGAGAAGAGAATGACCTCACCTGGCTTCTTTCAGGAACTCCTTTCAGGAAGTTGTTGAGAGCCAGAAGGTCTCCCCTGAGCCTCCTTTTCTCCAGGCTCAACACCCCCATGTCCCTCAGCTGCTCCTCACCACACTCCTGCTCTAGACCCTTCCCCAGCTTCCTTGCCCTTCTCTGGCCACGCTCCAGCCCCTCAAGGTCCTTCCTGGAGTGAGGGGCCCAAAACTGACCCCAGGATTCATGGGGTGATCTCCCCAGTGCCCAGTGCAGGGGGACAATCCCTGCCCTGATCCTGCTGGCCACACTATTTAGAACATGGTTCAAGTGCAAACTCGTGAGAACAGCCCTTGGTTTCTTTTGTCCCTCAAATCCTGACAGGACACTTTCCCTGGCCCAAAGCCCTTCCAGAAATGAAGCAACCAGCAGAACTATCTGGATGACTGCGGGTCAGCGTCCCAAGTCCCTGCTGTGACCACGGCTGGTGTTCTACTGCAGACGTAGCCCTGCATGTTAACCTGCTGTTGTATCTGCTGGATCGTGTCCTGGCCCACACAGTCTCAGCAGTGAGCATCAGCCAAGTTCTTTGGACACATGCTGATTCTTGGTGTACTCTGGCTGCTTAGCACTGATCTGACAACGCAGAGCAGCCAAAAATCTGTTTAGATGGCTCTCGAAAATCACCTCTGCGCAAAGAGGATCTTGAGAGCATCACGATGCCAGAGCAGCTTTTGAGCAGAGGGGGAGAACAGGACTCGGCAGCGGTCCTCTTGCCAGAACGCTTCCTTGGGGCTACAGCATCGAGCCATGAATCTGATTAACTTCCTGATTGCTCTAATTTGCGTCGAGGTGTAGATGAGTCCCAGTTAGGCTTTGGTCTAGAAGTTCCCAGTAGTGGCTTTAACTTCTCGCTCTCTGGGCATCCCACCACTTCTGGATGTGATTTGGCCAAAGCAGAAAGTTCTGGCTCTTTTCTCTCGTAGTCTCTGACTCGTTGTCTCCTTTCTCCTCCTGCTCCCACCCCAGCTGTAACCCTCTCCTGTGGGGATCTGCCTGTAGCAGCTTTGTCTTGACTTGGTTCAGCTCATGGGGATGGTGGGGAGGCATCTCCATGCCTCAGTCTTGTCTAGTTGAGACAAGCTTTTTGAGACAGAACCTCTAAGTCCATCACGTAAAGATACAGAGACCCTGTGTTCTCCAAGTGCTGTAAGCTGAGGAAGCCAACCACAAATGCTTCAAGATCTTCAAGATCATCAAGGCCAACCTTCGTGGCTTCCCATTTTGCTTCTCTTTTATGAATAAATAGGCATCAAAACAGGTACCGTGGGGCAGCCAATGCCTGCGGGACTGTGACTTTCAGGAGCCGTGACTCTCCTTGAAGAGATTTGGCCCAGGCAGAGTGAAGGACTTGCAGCATACGTGCAGCTTCGCTCCTGGCTCTCGTGTCAAAGTCCAGCACGTGCCAAAGTGTGTTACCAAAGCAACACCTCCACGACGGCGCCGAGTGCTGCGATGAGCAGCACAACAATCGCCTTTCTCAGCGGGTTTCAGATGGAACGGGATGTTTGGTGGCAAACGCTGGTGAGGGTTATGGTTCTTCTCAGAAAATTCCATGAAATTAGGGCAGGGAGAAGTGGCTTGGAGCAGGAAAACCCTTCCCCAGCAAAAGTGGCTGATCTCTTTTCCCTTGTAACGTACTACTACAAGTCTTGCTTCTTTTTTTAGAGATTGTTTTGGTTTTTAATTGCCTTGAGGGGGGAAAAAAAGGCTCCTTTGGCTGTCTGATGACTGCCAGGATTCAGGGATTTGCTGCAAACAAGGGGAAAAAGAAGCAAACCAAAGAAAATCCTACGGTATTGGAAAGCGTTTTCTAATTTGTAGGGTTATAAAAAATGTAGGACTATGACAGTCTGGTCTAAAAAGTTTCTTCAAAGGCATTTATGTGACTTGTGTTGAAATTAAAAACATAAATCCTACAATAAAATCAAGTTTGGATCTCCCGAATGCTTCTCGATGGGTAAAGGTGATCCACTGATATGATGGGATCTAGGAAACGAAGTGAGAGAAGTGAAACCTTGCTCTGATTTCTCTAAAGAATTCTCTTTATAAACCAAATAGCTCTTCCAGATGGACCTCATGGTCCTCTTAGATGTGTCTTGGGTGCAGGAAGGTCCCCAGCAGATCAGCTCTGCTGCGGTGCATTGCTGTGGGTGGACTGATGGACTTGCTTCCTTCTTCTGAAGTGTTTCATTCTCGTGGAATAATATTTTGTTTCTTTTTGCAAAAAAGAACTCTAAACTCTTCTTTTTCTAAGTAAGCTTCTAAGAGTTGGGCTTGAGGATGAAACTTTCTTGGGGGTGAGTTGGTAGGTGCTGATGTTGCAGCATCACTGTGACTATTTGGTCTGGCTTCTTGGGCAGGACAGTGTGGGATGTAGCCACAGTATTTTTTCTTCCAGTTCAATAGGTGGGCTTAGATGAAAGGTGACGATACCAAAAAAAAAGTATCCATGACAGCGAAATGAGTGTTGTCCTTAGAGAACTCACCACAGTTCTTGCTGGCCTGGTCCCATGGTTATGTCACTGCCACTCGTGAAAATTTGCACTGTAGTTGAGGTTGAATTTCACAGAATCCCAGCATGGTGAGGGTTGGAAGGGACCTCTGGAGATCATCTCGTTCAATCACCCAGAGCAGGGGGCCCACAATCGTGTCCAGGAGCCTTTGGAATCTCTCCAGACGAGGAGACTCCACAACCTCTCTGGGCAGCCTGGGCCAGGCTCCCACACCCTCACACCAAACAAGTTTCTCCTCCTGCTCAGGTAGAACCTCCTGGGTTCCAGTTGGTGCCCGTTGCCCCTTGTCCTGTCACTGGGCACCACTGACAAGAGTCTGGCCCCATCCTCTTGCCCCCCATGGGCCCTTGAGCTCTTGATCAGCATTGATCAGATCCCCTCTGAGGCTTCTCTTCTGCAGCTCAGCAGCCCCAGGGCTCTCAGCCTTTCCTCAGCACAGAACCAGCAGCTGGAAGTTCTGCCCACAAAAGGAAAGAGGAAGGGGAAAGCCCGCCAAGCTGAGAAGTCCTCTGTTAATTTTCAGTGCTCTGTAGTTACCCTTATTTACCCCTTAATCTCCTTCCTGATGAGCTACAATTTTGCAGCTTTCCTTACTCTCTACTTAGTCCTGAAGCTTTAGTTTGCATCTTCAAGGTTTCCTGCACCCTTCCCAGCTGGTAGCGGAGGGTGGGACTTGGTGACATTATCCCTGGAGCCATTCCCAAAGGTAATGTCACCTCTGGACTGGGCACTGGGGAGGTCACCCCGTGAATCCTGGGGTCAGTTTTGGGCTCCTCGCTCCAAGAAGGACCTTGAGGGGCTGGAGTGTGTCTGTGGTTCTATGATGTTGGGCAATGTGCTGCTAAGCAGGAAGAGGGTGGTGACAACCCTGTCCTAGGTTCCATAAAACCTCCATGAAGTAAGTCTTGTCTGACTAAGCCATGGAGTTGTTTGAGAGAAGAAAGGAATTAATAGATGAAGGATGAACGGCTGAAGTGGATCTCCTCCCGGTGAGGATTTTTCTTTCCATTTTCTAGGAATGTGAGACTTGTGAGGGCTCTGCTCACTACTCTCCTTTGCAGTCTCCGGCTGTCACATCATCGTTTTATCTGCACTTCTCCGCAGGAAAAAATTGAGGCTGGGTTTAATTATGCTGCACTTTGATGGATCCACACTGCGCAGGCAGTTGTTGGCCTGATGGTTTTACAGATGACCTCAGCAATGGGACTCGGTGGAGTCCTGTCTTCAGAGCTCCCTCAGCTGGGACCATTCTCCATGGAGATGGGCAGTGGCCATCTTGGGGACTTGTTGGGTCTGTGGTTTTTCATACTCATAGTGTCTGTGAGCCTGGCTTCTCTTCTCTCCTGTATATTTTATGTGCATATTCCACCAAAAAAGACTTTTATTTTGTACAAGGGATACAAAAGTGGATTCTAAATGACAGGGGAACTGGAAGTAAGGGTCACATTTCTAACAGTGAGGTTGGACGAGACCTTGAAGATCATCGAGTCCATTAACCCAGCGCTGCCAGGGCACCACTAACCCCTGGCCCTCAGCACCACATCTCCACGGCTTGGAAACCCCTCCAGGGATGGGGACTCCACCACTGCCCTGCCCAGCCTTGGCAACACATGCCGTGAAGAAATTGTTCCTCACATCCAACCTAAACCTCCCCTGGTGCAACCTGAGGCTGTTTCCTCTTGTCCTGTTCTTTCTTCCTTGGGAGAAGAGCCCAACCCCACCTTTTTCCAGCCTTCTTTCAGGGAGTTGTGGAGGGTGAAAAGGTCTCCTCAGAGCCTCCTTTGCTCCAGGCTCAACACCCCCAGGTCCTTCAGCTGCTCCTCACCACGCTTATGCTCCAGACCCTTCTCCAGCTTCATTGCTCATCTTACCCTCTTTCAGAGTATCCATTTCCCAGACTCTTTCATGACTATCACACACTTTTCCAAAGCACTATAATTCAGTTAGCAGTTATTGAGCTCACAGCAGGGTCACCAAGTGAACCTCTGTGACCACATAGCATGGAAGAGGTCTCCTCGGGTGACCACAGCGGTCCCTCCGGACAATGCTGATGGAAGCCCGAAGAAGGTCACGTTCAGGAGTCGGAGCTGTGCCGCTTGCCAGCACGACAAATGGGAATTGTGGGGTGGTTTTATTGAGATAGAAACGTGATATTTTTGTAATGAACCCAACAGACAACCGGATAACGTCATCAGCACCACGGGTTTTGCTGTTGCCCCACACTTCAGCTTTCTCGGGCCACCAAAAATCCCATCCCTGGGAAATTGCAGCTGGAGCTTTTGGAAGGGTAGAGACAGATGGGGCTCGTGACCTCTGGGGAGGCAATTGGAGCTGGAATCCAAGCACGTTAACAGAATAAATTCTGCTAAAATGACGGTTAAGTGACTAGCGGAGAGTGTTGACCTTTAAATCACCATATTTAAGCTTTGAAGTCAACACATGCCCGGGAGGAGTGAGGTGGTGCTGAAGGGAATGAATGATTGTTGTAGGCTGCCTACGGACTGAGGAAGACAATGCAGTGCTGATGAGGTAAAGGTTGAGAAGACCTTGATTCCAAGAAGCGAACACACCTTTAAGGAGACCCTTAGATCTGGGACGCAGTCCTAGAAACCGTGCCGCGCGTGGGGTAAGGTGAGGGAGCTGGAAGGCGAAGGAAGATGTGCTTTGAATAACAGATGTGCCAAACCAGCCAAGGAAGGAGGCTTGGGGATAAAAGCATGTGATAATTAGAAGGTAAAGATCCAAGTGGGTGGCAGATGCGAGAGCAGCTAATCAGGACTTAGGGCGAATGAGCAAGAGGATTAGGTTCAAATCAGGAGAGAGAATGGTTTCATTACACAAAGCCTTTGTAAAACCTCATTTGAAAGATCGCGTCCAGCGCTGGGCAGTGGGTTTAGAGGAGGATATTCACAATCTCACCAGCGTGACGAGGCTTATCGAGGGTGAGCCCGGGATGAGAGGCTCCAGGAGCCACCTGGACAAAAGAGGGAAGGAAGGACTTGCTTGTATTTGGTCGGTGTTCAGAGAGGAAGGGATCGCAGCTTGCGGAGCTGTGGCAGCGTGAGAGGGCAGGGGGAAGGAATGCTGAGGGCCAGCTGCAGCAGGGATCTTCTCTGACCCTAAAGCAGTGGCATGTTGGAGAGCAGCTCTGTGGAGAAGGACCTGGAAGTCCTGGTGAACAATAAGTTGCCCATGAGCCAGCAATGGGCCCTTGCAGGTCTCCTGGGGTGCACGAAGAAGAGTGTGGGCAGCAGGTCAAGGGAGGTTCTCCTTCCCCTCTGCTCTGCCCTGGGGAGGCCAGCTCTAGAGTACTGGGTCCAGTTCTGGACCCACCAGTTCAAAAGAGACAAGGAACTACTGGAGAGAGTCCAGTGGAGGCTCTGAAGATGCTGAGGGGCCTGGAGCATCTCTGTGCCCAGGAAAGGCTGAGAGCCCTGGGGCTGCTGAGCTGCAGAAGAGAAGCCTCAGAGGGGATCTGATCAATGCTGAGCAAGAGCTAAAGGGTGGGGGCAAGAGGTTGGGGCCAGACTCTTGTCAGTGGTGCTGACAGGACAAGGGGCAACGGGCACCAACTGGAACCCAGGAGGTTCCATGTGAGCAGGAGGAGAAACTTGTTTGGTGTGAGGGTGTGGGAGCCTGGCCCAGGCTGGGCAGAGAGGTTGTGGAGTCTCCTTCTCTGGAGAGATTCCAAAGGCTCCTGGACACGATCGTGGGCCCCCTGCTCTGGGTGAGCTGCTGGAGCAGGGGATTGGATGAGATGATCTCCAGAGATCTCTTCCAACCTCACAGTGCTGGGATTCTGTATAAAGAGCAGGTGGGTCAAAGAGCTGGTTGTTGTCCTGTCAACAGTGCCACCTCAGCCTACCTGAGGTGTTTCAGACATGACAGATAGATGGTGAAGAACCCAAGGCTTGTCTCGCAGATAGGCTCCTCAGTATTGATGTTTTGAGGCCAGCTGTTTTTAAAATAGTCGCAGCCTCCCATGGGACAACCTTGAAAGCAAAGCCCAGGGTTGAGCGAGAGTGGAAAAGCACAACTGGCTGTAGAAGCGCTGCTCCTACACGCAGAGCAAGCGGACGCTGGTCATGAAGAGTGGAGAGGAGCAGTGTCAGGACCAGCCTCACCAGCGTTGCCCCCTCCAGCGCTTTGAGAGGTGCTCAGAGTCCTCTGCAGGTGGGAAAATAGCGGAGAGGGAAAAGTAGAGCTTGTAGGTAGAAATAACAGAGGATTCCACACCGGTTTGTGTGCTGGGGAGGGGTTTTGTCTTCAGTGGTGAGAAATATGATTTCAGAGAAGAAATGGTGTGAGAGGGACATAGGTGTTAATGCAGCACTGGGCTTCCTGGTGTGGCATCCTCAAAGCTGAGTGCAGGGAGGAGGAACAGGGGCATGCAGAGAGGGGATGCTCCACGTTCAGGTGGTGTTGGGACTTTGGGTTCCAAAGCCGTGACTGTTCTTTCTGTCTGTGTGTTGTAGAGGCAGGTGCTGTGCAACGTCCAGCAAACCCCTTCTCTTTCCTCCAAAGCTCCTTACGTAGTCCTCACCACTCTAATGTCTGAGGAATTCACTGTCTTGGAGGGAATTATCTGTGTATCTGTAGGGTGAAGCAGAACATACTGGTTCTTCCTCTTCAGACACCAGCTAGTGTTGACCTTTTGGCTTTTCTCTCCTCACCAGCATCATCTATCTTCCACTGGCTTCCCATCTTCTGAGCCCCAAGCAAGAGGGATGTGGTGGTGGGGGAACAGCCAATAGGAGGAACGCGATAATTTATAAATCCTGCTGATGCTGGTGGAGAGAAAAGTAAATTTATGACTTGCCTGTCCACATCTTTTCACTCCTCTGACAAGATGGGTAGGGAAATAGAGCAAGTCCAAGGACAGAGAGGGATGAGGCTGAAGCGCAGAGAAACCATCACCTCGCGTGGTCTCGGAGGATGTTATCCCAAGAGTAGTTAATGCAGTCACGTAACTCTTGGATTCAGCCTCTCTGATTCTGAATCTCTTGGATTCAGAGCTCTCACGTCTTCTCTTGGATTCAGTATATTAAAATGTTACTGCATCTATTTTCTGTTCAGTTTGCGGTAACCTCCAATATTAACCTTGACTCTTGTTTCCTGTCGCTCCAAAGGTCGCATTGCTAAAAGTGTTTGGTTTTCTGCTGCGTCCACCTTGGAGTCCCTCGTGACTATCAGGGAAACTGAGGCAGGAGTTGGCATTTGCTATCAAAAGACTGAAAAATGAGGTGGAGTGTGGATGTCACAGCTCGTGCTGCACATGAAAGCATGGAGCCATAAAGCTCGGCCATAAAGCCGTTGAAATTTGGAGCCATGTTCATCTAGAAGTACCCAGATACACGTGGAAGTACCCAGATACCCATCAAAGTTGGCTTTATTTGCTGGTCGCAAATATATTCCTTTATTTTATCTGTCCCCAGCAGCTCACTGGCTAGGAGGATATAATAATAACGTCAAGAAGTCTTGTTGAAATATCGGTGAGCCAGTGCTAAGCCTTGACCAGGGTGATCAGAGCTTCCTTGGCAGCTCTCCTGGTGGTTCTCCATTGTTCAGATACCATCGCAGAGCCCTTCAGGTCCCATCGTCGTGATACCTGGCACAGGATTCTGAGCTAGAGTTCACAGAACAGTTTGGGTTGGAAGGGACTTCAAAGATCATCTAGTTCCAACCCTCCTTCCTTGAGCAGGGACACCTCCCACTAGACTTTGTTGAAGGTTGCTGAAGACTCATCACCTTGGTTTTTAGGTTATTTCTTAAAGTAAATGATATACTCCTACTTTACACCTAGAGTACTGAAAGCTGAGTTGTGGAGACGCGAAACGGAACTTCGTTACGCGCATCAATTCTGGCTAATTACAGCTTCAAAATACACCTTTTCCCCCCCGTTGTTTAAAAAGAAACCATCGGGAAAACTCTTGCAAGAGAAAACTTCATTATCCTGGAACAATGTAGTTGGAGAAAACAAAGGAGGGGAAAAAAGAGACATAATTAGCCCAGAAACCTCACCAGGAAACGTTCTACGGCGTTTATTCTCTCCTACGCACCACGCGCTATCCCAGGGTTCTTCGGGTCTGCTTTAGAGACAGCACAATAGAAGACCCTAAAAAAAGAAACAAAACCAGTTGGACTTGATGATCTTAAAGGTCTTTTTCCAACCGAAATGATGCCGTGAGCTTCGGAGGGCCAAGTAAGTACATGTGGAGGTGCTCCAGCATCCAGCCTCCGCCCCTTTGCTCGACGGCAGCTGAGCAGTCCTCGGTGGTTTTGATACCTATAATTTTTCCCAGCAAATCCTTCTTTTTCTCCTGCTTCCAAAACGATCTCATTAGCAGGAAGGGCTCAGCACCAGGGTGGTGTTGCCAATGTATTTTTTTTAAACAAAGGGCTCCGAACAATGCTGTTAATCAGCCGCCCGCGACAAAGCTCCTGGGACTGCCAGAAGGGAGGTGGTTTCTCCCCATGTTTTTAGACAAAAGCTCCTGCTCCCATCCAGGATCCAAGTGGGGAAGGTGAACAAACATATGTCCTATAGACTCCTTGGAAACCTTCCTGCTTCATCCCCACACCCCCAAAATATTGTACGTTAAGGAGAGAAGCGGAAGTTAAATGTAGCTTGGCAGGAGCCGGTAAATTCCCATCGTGGGGAATCTTGGAAGGGTTGTTTGGTGTAATCTGTTCTGCAGCCAGGGCAAGCTGGAAAAATAGGCTCTTTAGAAGTAGTTTGTGTGACCCTCCGGGCTCAGTCCTGGCTGAATTAGTAATATCTGCAGGCAGGGGTTAGCGGGAGCAGAGGTGGGGGAATCAGGCCAACCATCCTTCTCGTTGGGTGGTGGGATTTTAAAAAGGGTTTTAGTGAAAATACGGGAGGAAACTTCAGTAAGGAGATGATAGAATGGGTTGGGTTGGAAGGGATCTCAAAGATCATCTAGTTCCAACCCCCCTGCCATGGCAGGGACACCTCCCACTAGACCAGCTTGCTCCAAGCTCCATTGAATGATGATGATGACGTTGAATCCTACAGAAAGACAAACTTCTTCCCAAATCCCAGGGAAAAAAACCGCCAAACCCAACCAAACATTTATTTATGGTACGTTTCACAAAACCGAAGATGAATTGGGGAAAAAGGCGCTTTTGCCTCATTCTGACTCTTTTGTCTCCCTGGGGAATGGGAAGCTGATCCGTGCTGGAAGGCAGACGTCACTCTTTGTTGTCTCGGCGAGATTCTGGGGGTTAAAGGGTCGAGAGGCACAGATTGGAAGCCGGAGCAAGATGAATCGGGGAAAAAATAACGTGCGTGACTTTAACAATGAACGCAATTAACTGTTGGGATAATTGACCTGGGGCTACGACGGCTTCTCCATCGCTCGGAGTCTTTAAATCATGGCTCGAACGGGCGTCTAAATGAGGTTGTGTTGCTCGGAATTAAATTATGTCGATGGAACGGTTGAATTTTGATGTAACAGGGAGCGATTATTTGTCCTTTAATGTCCTTTCTATAGAGCGGTACCTAGAAATAGCTGTAAATAGAGTACTCCAAAATATGAAGAGGCTTTTTCTGCTTGTAGTTCCACAGTTACATATTATTAACATCAAATTCTCATCCCACCCACTCCCATGCGTATCCCCTTTCAGCGCAGCTCGATGTTTTCTCCGTATAAAGCTGATGGAGAGAAGCTAAATCCACGATCTGCAATCCAGCAGATTTGCCTGCAATAAGGAATCTCCAGGGTCAAAAAAGAACTTCTTCTCACGGTTAAAAAAGAAATCACCTTCTCCACTGCTAAACTGTGATAAATATTGCTAAAATGCAGGGGTTTAAGTGGAAGAATGAGCTAATGGGCGCTGCTGCGTGATGAAACGGGACCAACTATGTCTCTTTTTATTTATTTTTCCTGAAATCTATGTTTGAATGCCAGGCAGAGGTCGGGTTCCATTAAACTCACTTGGTGGCACCGGGGAATCCGTGCTCAGCGCTGTGGCGGAGCCGCACTGCAGACAAGGAGCCTTTCAGCGATAGCTTCACCACGCTTCCTCTTTCCCCACGTGTTCTCATGGATTAATTGATCGATCGATCGACCGACCGACTTCCCCGGGCCTGCTCGTGTTATCTTGCCGGGCATCACCCAAGACGTGAAGGTTGAGGGGCCTCTGGGGTTCTCTGCTGCCAAATGAGCAACGAGGGACCAGATGGTCCCTTTCAGAGGAGACAGGGTGAGAGCCTCACTCCAGCATTGCAGGTGAGGTTGGCCGGGGCTCTGAGCAACCTGCTCTAGTTGCAGATGTCCCTGCTCAGTGCAGGGTGGCTGGACTAGATGACCTTGAAAGGTCTTTTCCAACCCAACCCATTCGGCGATTCTATGAATGCGTTCGATGTTAGTTCAGGAAACATGAGCTGCTGCTGATGCTGCACTTTTAGCATGGTTCTAAAGCTTCGTATTGGTATTTTTTGGTCCTTGTTTGATAGGCTGGAGCATTATGGAGTGGTAAAGATATTGCAGTCCTCACCAAGTCTAGAGCACAAGTGCTGTGGGGAGCAGCTGGGGGACCTGGGGTTGTTGAGCCTGGAGAAAAGGAGGCTCAGGGGAGACCTTCTGGCTCTCAGCAGCTCCCTGAAAGGAGGTTGGAGGCAGGTGGGGTTGGGCTCTTCTCCCAAGGAACAAGTGATAGGACAAGAGGAAACAGCCTCAAGTTGCACCAGGGGAGGTTTAGTTTGGACATGAGGAGAAATGTCTTCATGGCAAGGGCTGTGAAGGGCTGTCCCAGGCTGGGCAGGGCAGTGGTGGAGTCCCCATCCCTGGAGGGGTTTCCAAGCCTTGGAGATGTGGTGCTGAGGGACACTCTTTAGTGGTGGACTTGGCAGTACGAGGTGAACAGTTGGATCCGCTGATCTTCAAGCCTTGGAGATGTGGTGCTGAGGGACACTCTTTAGTGGTGGACTTGGCAGTACGAGGTGAACAGTTGGATCCGCTGATCTTCAAGCCTTGGAGATGTGGTGCTGAGGGCCATGGGTTAGTGGTGACCTCGTTGCACACCACTTATTCTTACTAAGGGTTTAGTTGTGGTGTTTTATGTTGGTAGGAAAACTGTCCTCGCTGTGTTGATGTGAAGTACCCACCTTCACGACGAACAGTTGCATGGCAAAAAACCGCAGCTTCAGCACTTTCTAATTGTACCTCACAGGTAGTCCCGAGGGAACGATAAGTAGTTCTGCTCAAAGGAGGATGAAGAATAACTCTTGAAATTCCCCCTGTTGCTGTTTCGTGCTGCAGAGGTACCGTTTTCTTTGACGGCTGCTCTGTGAAGCAGCGTAATTGCAGTCGCCGTCCCTGGAGGCCTTTAAAAGCCGTGGAGATGTGGTGCTGAGGGACATGTTCAGTGCCCTGGCACTGCTGGGTTCATGGATGGACTGGATGATCTGAAAGGTCTCTTCCAACCCAAAGGATTCTATGAACTTGGGCTTGCCTTGGGGCTTGCGCAGGGATCTGGACAGCCAAGCACGGGGTCGTGCAGGAGCATCTCAGCCAGTGAAGGACAAGAACCCGCTAGGTTAGATCTGCTGCCCACCCAATCCAGGACTTTTCTTCCTCAGTGTTCAGTGCCAGATGTCGCAGAGGTATTAAAAAAGTTTGCGACTTAATTTCCTCACCAAACAGGTTGTACCTTGGAAATCCAACCAAGCTGGGGTGTTCTCAGGTCTTCACATGGCCTGCTCCTCCTGTTATGTTGTTCTAAAGTTCTCACCTACTGAACATCTCCCGTTCTCTACTTGTGTAGAGCGTTAATCACTGAGACAATGGTATTTGTACTTTATCTGAATTGGTATAATAAAAGATTTATAACCAAATGGGCCTTGAGCAACCTGGTCTAGTGGGAGGTCCCCCAGTCCATGGCAGGGGTGGTTGGAACGAGATGATCTCTGTGGTCCCTTCCAACCCAAACTAGTCTCTGGCTCTATGAATGTAGCATGTTAATAATGCAGTATTTTGAAATCATTTGAACAATCAAGGTCTTGATGGCTTCAGATGGCAGCACGTGTGGGTCTGGGTGCTGCTGTGACTGATGTCCAGCTCCGGATAATCACACTCCCCACTCCTGCTTCTCCTCTTCCTTTTGGGAAATCATCTGACTCGTGCTAACTTGTAGATTAATGTGTCAGAGATGTTTGCAGCGGTGAAAGGTCCATGAATAAACATTTTTTTGGTCTTCCTTTGCTACAGCTGAGAGTATTCCGGGGTGATTTGGATAGAAGCATAAGTTATTTTTATAGCTGGCTTGCTCCCGTGCAGATGACAGCAGCATGTCACAGTCCGGTGGGCTGTGGACACAGCGGTCAGCTGGCCTCAGCGCTGTGTTCTCAGGCACCCCTGCTGAGTTCCGGGTCGTGTAATGCAAGGACACTTGTCCCACTTAACTGATCGATGGTTGGAGGGAACCATTTTCTAGGCAAAGAAGGAATTATGTGTCCAGGCAGCAGCAGCATGGAGAAGTTAGCATTCACAGCAAACAAGTTTCTCCTCCTGCTCACAGGGAACCTCCTGGGTTCCAGTTGGTGCCCGTTGCCCCTTGTCCTGTCACTGGCACCACTGACAAGAGTCTGGCCCCATCCTCTTGCCCCCCATGGGCCCTTTAGCTCTTGATGAGCATTGCTCAGATCCCCTCTGAGGCTTCTCTTCTCCAGCTCAGCAGCCCCAGGGCTCTCAGCCTTTCCTCAGCACAGAGATGCTCCAGGCCCCTCAGCATCTTTGGAGCCTGCACTGGACTTTCTCCAGTAGCTCCTTGTCTCTCTTGACCTGGAGAGCCCAGAACTGGACACAACGCTCCAGATGTCCTGCAGATGGAAGCCCATACCTTGTAGAGATGCTGTGCCTTTGCCTGCTTGTGTTGGGGTGGATCTCTCATAGACGTGATGACAGAACACTTGCTGCCAGTTTGGTTTTTGTGTCGTTTCTCTGGATAGAGCCTTTTAATACCACAGAAGTTGGTTGAACACAGAAGTTGGTTGAACACAGAACTGTTTTTACATGACGACTCCTCTTTCTCTTCAGAGTTATTTCTGGCTGAACTGACAAGTTTATGCTGCGCGTGGGAGTGAGCATCCCTGGCAGAGCCCAAATGTTTTCTCTTCTCCACCTTTAGCTCCAGAGGCTTTAGCAAGGGGGGAAGAGCAGCTTTGAAGGCCAGATCTTTTTTTTGCTCTTCTCTCTGCCCAGCTAGAAGCACCACAGGTCTGGGAACCGATACAAACACAACCTGCTCACCACTTCGACTGGCTTTTATCGCTCTCGAAGCAAGCACTTGGCTGATTTTCTCTCTGCTTTTTCCACGGCAGGTCTTTGGAACCTAAGGATCATGGACAAGGAAGGTCATAAGGCCCCGCACGAGTGACTGGGCCGTACGTAGCTTTTATGGCAATACAGATTTTGAGCATTGCTACTGACTCGGCTGAAAGAAATTAAAAAATATTTGCTAATTGGGTAAACAAAGAACACAAGACCCAGAGCAAACAGAGCGTAGCAGTGATTCAGATATGAGCAAACAACAGCGTACAAGGAGAAGATGGAGCAGATCGAGGTGTTTGCATACTTTGGTAGCAAGAGAGCAGATTGAAGTTCTTTACACTTCAGCTCGTCTCAGGAGAATTCAAGGGATAAGTTCTGGTTGCTGTTAGAGGGTATATGGAGAGAAGTTCTTCCAAGTGGTGGCCGTTTGTGTTTGTCATGGGGATAGTTTTTAGCAGGGCCTGTTGGGCCAGGACAAGGGGGGATGGTTTGGAACTAAAAGAGGGAGATTTAGACTGGAGAGAAGGATGAAATTGTTGATGCTGAGGTTGGTGAGACCCTGGTTGAGGTTGCCCAGAGAGGTGGTCGCTGCCCCATCCCTGGCACCATTGCAGGTGAGGTTGGCCGGGGCTCTGAGCAACCTGCTCTAGCTGCAGATGTCCCTGCTTGGTGCAGGGGGTTGGATGAGATGACCTTGAAATGTCCCCTCCCACCCAAAACATTCTGTGATTCTATGACACCTGCTCTAAAGAACTCATGGCCTCAGTTTGTACCTTGATGTTGGTTTTGAGTGAAAAGTGCCACGTTGTGACTGACGTGACCTGGGGCTCTCTGTCTAGTCCCTGGGCTATGGGCTCAGGTCTGTGGCAGAGGAGCTTCAGGGGCAGCAGGACCAGGCTGCAGAGACAACTGGTGCTGAGGAGTCCATCTCTACTTTGCACGTTTGAAGGAGAGTTGATTTCAGATTTGCTCTGGTCCTGTAGTCCAGGAGGAGAGGCAGATGTGCTTTGCATGCAGCTCATTGGGGGAAGAACTTCCTCAAGTCCAGCTCTGTTTCCACGAGCAATCGTGTCATATAATCCCTCATAGAGTCACAGAATGGTTTGGGTTGGAAGGAACCTCAAAGATCATCTAGTTCCAACCCCCCTGCCGTGGCAGAGACAGTTCCCACTAGCCCAGGTTGCTCAAAGTCCCATCCAACCTGGTCTTGAACACCTCCAGGGATGGAGCATCTGCAGCCTGGCAACCTGGGCCAGTGTCTCTTCAGGCTTTTATAGCAGCAATCTGAGCTCATTTTCTGCTGAATTTTAACCAAAAGCATCTAGTTTGTGTTTCCAGCAAGCACTCCACAACGAAATCCAAAGCTTGGTTGTGGATGTGGCCGGAGACCTTCCTGACCCAAACTAAAAGGCTGTTGTACCTTCTTGCAGGTACCACCATGGCAGGTTGGCCCTGGACCGGTGTCACCTCGTGGCACCTTCTTCATGCTTCTTCTAGTGCCTCGCATTTGGATTTCACAAAGTATTTCCCAAGGTACTAACTAGGGAAGTTCTGGAGGTAGTTGAGTGAGGTGGCCGCTCTGGTTAAATGTTTTGCTGGTGGGTGACGTGTCAAAGAGCAGCTCCAGCCAAGGCTTGAGAAGCGACAAGTGTGGTGTGTTGCCAAACCCTTTGATACCTGGAGGAAAACAAAGCGTCCCTTCATCTCTCGGGAGGAGAAGGTGAAGAGGCCAGTGCTTCAGAGCACGACTAGTCTTGAGGGCAGCGGAAATTAGGTTCTTAAAGTCATATTCAGAGGGTTTCACTTTCAGGGCTGTGACCCAAAGTCACAGAAGCTTTGACTTGGTTACTCCATCGAGGTCTGTTAGCAGCGTGAGAGGCAGGCAGGGCTCAGGCATCACTCAAGTCCTGGAAGGGCAGGGGTGAGATTTAATAGATTAAAGGCGGATAAAAGCGTGGGGTGAAGGGGGGAGGCCTGAAGTCACGCACATCAGCGAGACTCTTCACTACTGCTTGTGTCCTGGCCACACGTCTTGTCTTCTTCCTCCTCCAGCCAGGGGCTGTGTCTCGCGGAGGTCTACTCTGATAGATTTGGAACTGTGCTGCTCCTTCCTCATTAGTGTTTTTAAAAGCTGCGCCTCCCAAAGCAGCTTTTCTTCTCCATCCCTATCTCCTCTTGCTCTGTACTACTCATTACGGAGGTGACAAATGAACTAGAGGTGACGGAGCCGTGGACCTTCAATTGTTCATTGACCTCCGCCGTCTTTCCTCTGAACAGACCCTAAAATTACAAATTACAGCTCTGCTGTGATGCTCTTCACTTTAATTGCCATGTTCATTTTCCGGGAAGAAGGTGACTGAACTCTTGACACCCTCGTGTCAAAAACCTCCAGGCTCCTGCCACCTGAATGACTTTGCGTGGCGAGAAGGATGATCCGCCATTACAATGCCGCCAGCGTTCCTTGTCGCAGCGCCGGCGTTAGGAATGAGGGAGAGTGATGGTGATGGTTTTAACACACGCTGCTCTTTAAAATTGCTCTGGGGGGTGTCGGAGAGCCCCATGATTTGTAAGCGTGATGGGGCACTTTGCCAGCTGAGCATCTCCTTCTCATGGTGGGCTGTCAACGGCTTTATCGCTCGCTCGGCGTTGGAAGCGCGTTCTAATAGGTGCCTCCTCCTGGGGAGGAGCTTCCACAGCTTCCCTTGTCTTACAACCCTTTTCTCTGCTACTTGAGAGTAGAGGTAGATGTGCTTTGCCTGCAGCTCGTTGGGGGAAGAACTTCCTCAAGTCCAGCTCTCTGTTACTGCAAGTAGTTGTGTCGTACAGTCCCTCAAAGGCTGGTTTGGGTTGGAAGGAACCTCAAAGGTCATCTAGTTCCAACCCCTGACACGGGCAGGGACACCTCCCGCTAGACCAGGTTGCTCAAAGTCCTGTCCCACCTGGCCTTGAACACCTCCAGGGATGGAGCATCTACAGCCCCCCTGGCCAACCTGGGCCAGTGTCTCTTCAGGCTTTTGTAGCAGCACACGTTGGAGAAGAGATGGCTGAAGCACACCACCACACAATGCACAAGGCAGCGAAGCACAACATGAACATTTGGATGAGCCTTGTGAAGTCCTGTCCCAGGCTGGGCAGGGCAGTGGTGGAGTCCCCATCCCTGGAGGGGTTTCCAAGCTGTGGAGATGTGGTGCTGAGGGCCAGGGGTTAGTGGTGCCCTGGCAGTGCTGAGTTAACGGTTGGACTCGATGATCTTAAAGGTGTCTTCCAACCAAGACAATTCCATGATTCCAAGTATCCTGCCAGATTTGACACAGACGCTGAAGGTTTTAGACAAGGAGGACGCCATAGTTTGGTGTGTGCATTTTTGGAGCAGATCTACTTGGGCAGAGCTGCTGTTGGTGGAAGGTACAGCGCGTTTGGAAGAAGAGAATGGAGACAAATGGAAAGGGCTGATTTAGAGCAACCTGGGCCCAGCCTGAACTAAATCCAAGTTGTCAAGTAGCAGCTGGTGGGAATTCCAGCTGAAATTAAGTTCAATTTCTCCTTCTTTCTGGAAGGGCCAGGGAAGAGAAAGCAGGTGACTGGTGGCTTTTCCCAGCAGAAATCCAGGATTGAAGGAAGGTTTGTAGCCTTTATTGCGTGACCTCTCTGTTCCCGCTGACTTTTTTCCTTACCCTTGGCCGCGTCTGTTTAGCTTTTGATCTTGACGTGTCAGGGATTGTGTGTGCAACAGGGACTTGCTTTTCTGCTGAGTAGGTCAGTAATAGAATAACTTATTTTCGGAGCAGATGTGTGCCTAGGAGAGCTTTCTGTTTTTTTTTTTTTCAATGGCTCTGTGTCTCCTGGATAGGATTCTCCGTTGACTATTAACCTCTGACTCAGGCTTTTCTAGCTTTAATGGGGGCTATTTATAATATTTTTCTCTTCTGTCAAATTCACTTCCAGGGAATCAACATCTTGGAAAAAAAAAAAAAGGAAGGAAGGACAGCTAGATCATGTCTCAGTAGTCCTTGCTTCCTTAAGAAACCACATCAAAAATGTACAAAAGGATGAAATAATCACCAATTGAACCTTTTCTATCCTTTTTTTATTATGCTGACAAGTGAAGAGCTTTGTCCAGGATTTTCCACAGAGCTTCGCTGCACCTTCCAGAGCTCTGCTACAGCTTCATCTCAATGCCTCCAAATTGATGAACTCCGCCTCAATCCTAAAGATCTCGCAGGTGTTCATGGAAATCTTGAAAGTTCTTGGGTTCTGTAGAAGGAGCAAATTTTTTAGGCCAGCACAAAGTCTGATCTTTCCGTTGGGATCCCATGACAGGCGTGACATCTATCGTGGATCTTTGAGTTGGGAAACGCCTTCTGCTGTTCCTGACTCCCACCATCTCCCACTTGGCTTCTCCAGCAGTTCCAGGCCGGCTGCTGGTTCTCCCCACGTGTCCCAGTCAGATGGTAGATCTTGAGGCTTCAAAACTACTCCCTGTAGGGGTAGTAAAGAATTTAAATTACTGCTGGCTGAGCATTTTTGAACGTGTCTTTAACTCGTCCTTGGACAGCTCTGGGTTTAATTTATTCCCAACCTTCCCACCTCTTTGTGAGGTTCAGCTGGGACATCTGTAGCCTCTGGAGTAATCACAGCAGTGTTTTATCCAGGGCTGCTGGTAGGAATGGAGGTCTCACTGGGGGTAATTATGGGAGTCATGGAACCTCCCTGCTGAAAGACAGCCCTTCCTTCATGGGACAGAGCTCCTTTGAAGCAGAAGGTCAGCTCAAAGGGCAGGGATATTTATTTCCTGCTGATTTCCATAATCCCAGAGGAGAGGGTGGTTGCTCCTTCAATCACTAGGAAATCACATTCCCCAGGTTTTTTTGTAACTGGTTATTTCACCCGTTCCAGACTTGCAGGTGAGAGCGGAGTGCGGATAAAGCACAAGCAACCACGTAGCAAGAGTTTCTCAAAGATGGTACGAGCTGTAGAATGGACCCTAAAACCAGAGGAGAAGTGAAAAGTGAAGGTAAGCGGATGTATTTCAGCAGAGACTGTGCCAGAAACTGCTGTCAGGTGGACAAGACGGCTGTGTCTGTCCAGGTGATGCCCAGAGATGTTCTCTCCCGTATCTAGTCGGGGTTTCTTGGTGGTGTTACTCTGCTCCAGGCCCCTCGGTTTGCAAGGGTTCACTGCTGGACACCAAACATGTGAAGCCCACTGCTGTGTGACTGCCTCGAGAGCAGTCTGGCTGTTTGCATGTTGGGAGTTTTCTTGGCGTTTCCTCAAGATGTGCGTGTAGGTTGTGTCCCACAGCTCCATGAATCTCAAGGAAAACCTTACCCAGAAAGCCAGACTTTGCCTTTCAGATGGGTTTGTAAGTGCTGTTGGGTTTGACACAGAGCTTGAGGTAGGTCAGAAGTACACAAAAATCACACATAGCGTGGTAGGGGTTGGAAGGGACCTCTGGAGATCATCTCGTCCAACCTCCCTGCTCCAGCAGCTCACCCAGAGCAGGGGGCCCAGGATCGTGTCCAGGCATCTTTGGAATCTCTCCAGAGCAGGAGACTCCACAACCTCTCTGGGCAGCCTGGGCCAGGCTCNCTTTGTAGCCTCCACTGGACTCTCCAGTAGTTCCTTGTCTCTCTCTTGGCCTGGGAAGCCCAGCACTGGACCCAATACTCCAGAGATGGCCTCACTTGGGCAGAGTAGATGGTGAGGAGAACCTCCCTTGACCTGCTGGCCACACTCTTCTTCATTCATGCCAGGAGTAGCATGACTGTGCCATCACTGCCATCTGCCAGGAGAGACAGAGAGACTGGTTGAGTGGAGAATGAGTAAAGTTGTTGCAGACAAATTTATCAGACGTGGTAAAGGATTCGCAGACGAGAAACATCAGTTCAAGCTTCAGTAGCCAGACTGTGAAAGCTGCTACTTCTCATCGGTGGGAGTAAGTGGTCCCAGTTGAACCAGTTAGGGGACCTGGCAGACCTTGTAGTTGCATTTCTTCAGGTGTTAATTGGAGTGTGGTACATAAAGGTCAAGTGGTGCCTGAGGGCTAACGGGTTCCCACTGTTATACCCCCAAGGAACCAGGAGAGATGTGAGAGCCTGTAACAAGAAAGTGGTTGGGTTTAATTAAGGGTTTGGGGGACCACTGCTGGTCACCCAGATCTCAGCTGTGTCTGTAACCACTGTGCAGGGGGGTCAGTACCTGGGAGGAGCCTTCAGTGAACCCAGATAACGTAGAATCAGAGAATCAGAGATTGGTTTGGATGGGAGGGGACCTTTCAAGGTCATCTAGTGCAACATCTGCAACCAGAGCAGGTTGCTCAGAGCCCCGGCCAGCCTCACCTGCAATGGTGCCAGGGATGGGGCAGCGACCACCTCTCTGGGCAACCTGGGCCAGGCTCTCACCACCCTCAGCATCAACAATTTCTTCCTTCTCTCTAGTCTAAATCTTCCCTCTTTGAGTTTCAAACCATCCGCCCATGTCCTGTCACAACCGACCCTGCTCAAAAGTCTGTCCTCAGCTTTCTTGTAGGCCCCCTTGAAGTACTGGAAGGCCACCAGAAGGTCTCCCTGGAGCCTTCTCTTCTCCAGGCTGAAGACCCCCAGCTCTCTCAGCCTGGCCTCCCACCAGAGGGGTTCCACCCTTAGATCGTTTCTGTGGCCTCCTCTGGCCCTGCTCCCCCAGGTCCATGTCTCTCCTGTGCTGAAGGAATCCATGATGTCTTCTTCATGAAGTCTTCATTAAAACACTGCCAAGGGCTCAGTGTGTTGGATAAAGTTCAGTTCAGTCTTTTATTTCAAATGGCCGTGACTAGCCCGGGTGCCCCTCTGTTCTCTTGGCTCTTCTGGCTGAACGATGCTCCTCTGAAGTGTGATCTTGGAGAGGATTTGGATCTCTCCAGCAGTCAAGAGCAGGGCCACCAGCCTTTCCCTGCACACCAGTGAGATGTTCAGCCATGTTGCTGGAGGAATATTCCTTCGGTATTGCCTCTTTGGGTTCCAGCTGGGTGTAAACTCAATATCCAGTATTCCCATAGAACATGGAGCTGAGATGCGTGTCCCTGGATCAGAGGGAACGTGTTCTCCTTGCTTTTATCCAATACGTCCTCACAGGTAGACCGTGTTGACCTGGCACTGCTCTGTTAAACATTATTCCAGGTGATTTCTTGATTGTTTTTTCCACCTTCTCCAAATGGAGCTTTCTCCCATTTTCCCAGATTTCTCTGATTCCCCCGGATAGAACACAATTAGCATTTGAAAGCCTGTAGGTCCCTTGCTGGTTTTAGTGGTGAGAGTGGAATTTATTCTTAGGTAGAAATAAAGAATCGTTCCTCTCAAGACGTTTTAGAGGAAAATCTGCCTCTTGCCGTTCTGCTCATTACACCAGGTATTCTTCTAGATGCCCACGGAGAAGAAGACCTGGGTGATACCATTCTGAGGGAACTGCTTGGCAAATCCACACGACTGCTAAATTCCTCTTTCTAAAGCACGTGAGGAGTGTGACATGAAATCCTTCGAAGGGATTCACGCTGATACGGCCTTTGTGAGATGAAAGCAGAGAGAAGACAAAGGAATCCAGGCTGAAAAGACGACGCTGGGAGAACCTGGATGTTCTGAAGAAGCTGGCGTTGACCGAAATAAAAGGTCAATCTGTGTTTTTGTCCGGAGCTGGCCGACCGCTGAGCCAGGCTGTCGGAATCGTGGCTTCCCTCGGCGACTCTGGAATCAAGCCAGCTTCGCCAGGAGCGGAGCCGTGTTGGGGCAGCCGGATGGCTTCCAGCCGACGGTAGCGTTCCCTTTGGACCACTCGCCGTTCTGTAACGACCTCCCATTGCTGAGGTTTATTCTCTTTCTAATCTTTAGGTGTAGCTGGGTAATGAGAAAAGACGTCAGAGAGCTTCGAGCATTCAGAGGCCAGTTTAAGTCCGTCGCTGTTTCTGAAAACACTCCTGTCAATTTTTTAATGCAATTTTGGTTGAAAAGCTGTAATACGGCTTCTGCTCATCTCTCTCTTTTTCTGCAGCGTGCCCCGAATGACAAACAAAGAGAAGATATTTCTGCCCTGGGATTGCTTCACACCTCTCTCTCCTACCTCCGCTTTGGTTTTGCTCTAATGACAGCAGCCTGAAGGTGTTATTTCGTGTTAGCAGAGCTGCTGGAGTCCAGAAAATAAAGCTGCGATCTTCGGCCGGCGCCGAGTCGCTGCTGCCCTTTGTTATTCAAAATACAATACCTTGATTATTTGATTGTAATGTGCTACCGTGATGAAGGACCTCGAGGGGCTGGAGCGTGGCCAGAGAAGGGCAAGGAAGGGTCTAGAGCAGGAGTGTGGTGAGGAGCAGCTGAGGGACCTGGGGGTGTTGAGTCTGGAGAAAAGGAGGCTCCAGGAAAAGCTTCTGGCTCTTGACAGCTCCCTGAAAGGAGATTGAACTGAGGTGAGGTTGGGCTCTTCTCCCAAGGAACAAGCAATAGGACAAGAGGAAACAGCCTGAAGTTGCACCAGGGGAGGTTTAGTTTGGACGTGAGGAGAAATGTCTTGCTGGCAAGGGCTGTGAAGGGCTGTGCCAGGCTGGGCAGGGCAGTGGTGGAGTCCCCATCCCTGGAGCCATGGAGATGTGGTGCTGAGGGACACTCTTTAGTGGCAACCAAAGTAGTACAAGGTGAACAGTTGGATCCGATGATCTTCAAGGTCTCTTCCAACCAAAGCAATTCTATGATAGTGTGATTCTTAGACCCAGCTGTGTTGGAGGAATGCTGTGAAAGTCCAAATGAGACTTTGTACAGTCATGGGAAGGACAATTCATCTCAGCCTTAGACAAGTTTTGTGCCAAGTCAGGTGAATTGCCTGTATCTGTACAGTGGCCTTACAGAGGGCTACGTTGCTGAGCTTCAGCTAAGATCACTCTTTTTTCATATTGCAGATGTAGGACAGATAAATCCCTTCTTGAAATTTCTGCAGCACCGGATCAGTTCAACACACAGCGCAAGAACGTGGAAGAAATCGCTCTGGACCCAGGTATGTGCTCAAAACTTCTCCTACCTTCTGCCTACTCCTGGTTGGGCACTGGAACAGGCTGCCCAGGGAGGTGGTGGAGTCACCATCCCTGGAGGTGTTTAACAAACGAGTAGATGTAGCACTCGAGGCGATGGTCTAGTGGCTAGAGAGATGTTGGGCTGAAGGTTGGACTTGCTGATCCTGGTGGACCTTTCCAACCATCATGATTCTATGATTCTACCCCTGAGACTATTTGCTTCAAGGAGTCCCATCCAGTAAAAGGCAGATAATGAATTTCCATCTCATTCAGCCACGTGGGAAATCCTGGTGGGCATTTAAGAGAGAGAGCAGGCCATGAGGTGAAGGGCGTTTAGCCCATGAGCTGTGGTGCCGTGAGGAGGCCATGGGTGGGTTTGGTCTGGTTGTTCCTGAAGCACGAGCGGTGGAAGTTGTGGCCACGTTGCTGTTTTATACGCTGGGAGTTGGCGAATAAATAACCACCGGCCGGTGGACGCTGCTCCCCGATCCAGCGTCCTGGCACGAAAGGATTAATGACTTGAAAAACTTTGTGCTGAGGCAGCAGAAATGGGGCTCGCCGTCACTTTTTGTCACCTAATATGAGCCCTAAAACGTTCAGTGAATTGTGGTGCTGAAATAGCAACTGAGATGAGCTGTTCTATCTCTGCCGAGCTTGCTCCGGGCTGTGGGGAACGGCCCCAGGACCATTTATCTTCCCTAAGACCCAACCGGCGCAGACCTTGCCGTCAAAATGTCCTTTATTTGTGCGTAGTCGAACGTTTCCTTTCCGTTTGGATTTCATTCCGGGGAAGTAATCGATGCTGAGGGGACTTCACGGGCAGGACGTGCTGGCTGCTGCAGCGTGTGATGACGTGCGTTGGGGAGGGATGATGGTGGGTAACAGCTGGCAGAGCTTTTCATCTCCGTGTCCAATTCACATCCCTGACGTGAAATGAATTAGGAGGATCAGCCTAGCCCGTATCCGAGGGACCTGATGTCCTTCACAAAGCACCTTATTACTCTCAGTCCCAGTTTCCACCTTGGTTTGCAAACTCAGCCCGTGGTCCTGGAGCCTGAACAGACATGACAACAGAAGCTTCCAGCTTTTTCTCCCAAGTTCTGGCCCAGGCCACTCGTAGAATCATAGACTGGTTTGGGTTGGGAGGGACTTCAAAGATCATCTAGTTCCAACCCCCTGCCATGGCAGGGACACCTTCCACTAGACCAGGTTGCCCAAAGCCTCATCCAGCCTGGCCTTGAACACCTCCAGGGATGGAGTATCCACAACCCCCCTGGGCAACCTGTGCCAGGGTCTCACCACCCTCAGGGTGAAGAACTTGCTCCCTCTCCCAGTTTGAACCCATTACCCCTCAGGCCTTTGTAAAAAGTCCCTCCCCAGCTTTCTTGTAGGTCCCCTTCAGATACTGGAAGGTCCCAAGAAGGTCTCCTTGGAGCCTTCTCTTCTCTGGGCCGAACAAGCCCAATTCTCTCAGCCTGTCTTCATAGGAGAGGTGTTCTAGCGATCTAATCTTCTTCTTAGTTCTCCTCTGGACCCTTTCCCTGGACTCTTTGGGGATCAAACTACCTCAGGGAGAGAGTGCAGGAAAGCTTCCATTCCTGCTGTCCTGGGCACAAACATGAAGAAGCTCAAGTCAAGGTTTAATTGTCTAGGAACTAATGATTGAAAAATGACCACCATTGAAATGAAGATTGAATTGTGCTCCTATGTGGTTCTTTGGGGTTCAAACTGCCCAGGGCCTCACCTGAGAAGGCAGCGCCATGACCTCAATTTACAGTTCCCATGGGGAAGAACCAAAGCAGACGTGAAATGAGATATGGCTGCGAGGACACGGTGCAGAGGTGATGGTACGGCCTGGTTGCTGAGTTCTGGCCCATTCCTAGTGCAAAACGAGCAGTAGTTTGGCTTTAGAGGTGGCCAAAAATAATGAGTGTTCAGTTCTCAGGAGAAGGCATGGAGTGCAAGGTGCTTGTAGACTCTCACCTCCCAGATCCTTTGTACTGTGCCAGAATCTTTGATGTCAGGCTTTTTGGAAGCAGAGCTGTTGCTTGGCAGGTAGGTTATAATTGGATCTGTCAGAACAGTCACAGAAGTGTGTTCAGATCCACCTGACTGAAGATCTGAGGGTGAAATTTCTCCTGCTTCTCGGTACATCGGTGGAGCTGGCCCTTAATCTTAGTGCTCATTTCACAGTGTCCCAGCATGGCAGAGGTTGGAAGGGACCTCTGGAGATCATCTCGTCCAGCCCCCCTGCTCCAGCAGGTCACCCAGAGCAGGGCGCCCAGGATCGTGTCCAGGCACCTTTGGAATCTCTCCAGAGAAGGAGACTCCACAACCTCTCTGGGCAGCCTGGGCCAGGCTCCCACACCCTCACACCAAACAAGTTTCTCCTCCTGTTCACATGGAACCTCCTGGGTTCCAGTTGGTGCCCGTTGCCCCTTGTCCTGTCGCTGGGCACCACTGACAAGAGTCTGGCCCCATCCTCTTGCCCTCACCCTTTAGCTCTTGCTCAGCATTGATCAGATCCCCTCTGAGGCTTCTCTTCTCCAGCTCAGCAGCCCCAGGGCTCTCAGCCTTTCCTCAGCACAGAGATGCTCAACTGGAGCAACTCAACATCTTTGTAGCCTCCACTGGACTCTCTCCAGTAGTTCCTTGTCTCTCTTGAACTGGGGAGCCCAGCACTGGACCCAGTACTTCTGAGGTGGCCTCACTTGGGCAGAGTAGACAGTGAGGAGAACCTCTGTTGACCTGCTGGCCACACTCTTCTCCATGCACCCCAGGAGATCATTGTCCTTCTTGGCCCTGAGTGCCCATTGCTGGCTCATGGTGAACTCGTTGTCCATCAGCACTCTCAGGTCCTTGTCCTCAGAGCTGCTTCCCAGCAGGTCACCCCTCTCCTGTCCTGGTGCAGGGGGTTATTCCTCACTAGGTGTGGGACAAATTTCAGGTAACGAAATCCTGCTGTTTCTTCAGAGCCATCTGCAGCTTCTTCATTTCCAAGCTAGATGTTTGCACCTCTCCTTTTCCATAATTGAGACCACCAGGCTTGGGTTCCTGGCTGTCAGCACTATGTAGATCCACGAGGTTCTTTGCAGATCTCTGAGAGGACATGGTTTCATTTGGAGGGTTTATTGCAGTCCTCACCAGAACCAGAGCTAGAGGTTGGTTATGCAGGCTCCCAGAAACCAGGGCAGGTCCCTTCAATCTCCTTATTTTCCCCCTTTTTTTTTTCCCTTTCATAAATCCAAGGAAATTTGAGAGGTCGTTTTTGGGAAGTGCTGAGATTTAGAAGCAAAAAGTAGTGGCGTGTTGCGCCGACAAATCCATGTTATAATTGCAACATTGTGGTGTAAAATGACTATTTAATCACGATATCTATACAGAGATATCAAATATCTCTTCTAGGTACATTGATTTTGAGCTTACAGGTAAAGAAAAACAGGCAAAATTTGCCTCTTTTGCCGTCATCCCTGGAAAAGGCCGTTTTATTGAGAACGTGCTGGAAAGGGGCAGGGAATTTCTCAATGGAGACACCAAGATAACTTGTTTTGTGGGGCAAAAAGAGGGGAAAGGAAGCAGCAAATAGGAGGATATGTACAAGAAAAGAGGTGTAGGGAAAAGAATCATCATTAAAGAAATTATGAGAAATGTCCATTGAGGTAAGGTGTTAATTTCTTGAAGTGCTGGAAGACACAAATAAAACTCCCGTTTTTTTTTCCCAAGCAGCTGGTGCAATGAAAAATGTGTATTATTCCTTCTGTCTGGCAAAGGGAGACCTTGTGGGAGAAGAAGTCAGTGAAGAATTATCACCTGCCTTTATCAAGGCCTTGGAAGCGTAATGGGGAACGTGCTCTGAGGAGCGGGTTTGGGAAGCAGGGAGGAGGAGGTGAGTGATTTGCAGCCGTGATTCCAGACCTGTGGATGATGCGATGCCGGGATCTCGGTGCCTTGTAGGTTATGGACTCTGTAGTGAGCTCCTGTGAAGCAGCAGGTGCCTGGGTGATCCCCTGCCCTCTGCTTGCAGGGGCTCCTTAAAGCCCAGTTGCAAGGATGGGGTAGAGGCCAACAGAGAGAGCTTCTGTGAAAGCTGTTTCCAATTCCCACATCTCCCATCTAATTCATCTGTGCTCCTCCAGCTTTTGAGAGGTTGGTCGTGCTGTGCCCTGACTTCCTAGAATGTCAAAGCAAGTGGAGTTATTCCTGGAGAGGTGGGTAAGGATGGAGGGCTCTTGCTCTACCTGTGGTGTTCAGAACACCACGCGCACTCCTGTTCATGGGAGGTGTGCATCAGGTCAAGGGAGGGGATTCTGGCCCTCTGCTCTGGGGAGACCTCCCTGCAGGGCTGGGGCAGCTCTGGAGTCCTCAGCACAGCAGAGACATGGACCTGGTGGAGCGGGGCCACAGGAGGCCCCAGCAATGATGGGAGGGCTGGAAGCCCTCTGCTGGGAGGCCAGGCTGGGAGAGTTGGGCTTCTTCAGCCTGGAGAAGAGAAGGCTCCACAGAGACCTTCTGGTGGCCTTCCAGTATCTGAAGGGGACCTACAAGAAAGCTGGGGAGGGACTTTTCACAAGGGCTTGTCTTGACAGGACGAGGGGTGATGGCTTCAAACTGGAAGAGGGGAGATTGAGATTAGAAATTAGGAAGAAGTTCTTGACTCTGCACCATTGTGTCTCGGTACAGTGTGTTCTGGAGAAGGAAGGTTGCCAAGTGAGCTCTAAGCCTGGATTTTAATAAGGGACATTTCTCACCTCCAGAACTGCGTGTAGATTATTTCCCCCTGAGGCTGATACTTATTTTATTTTATTTTTTTTTCATGTGAAGGAAACAGGAGAGCTATCAACGGCTGCAGCCGGTGTCGGTGACATTTTAAGGCAAACTCCTGTATTATGTAGCTGAAATAGGGTGTTTGTTTAACACTCTGTTAATAAATACGTACTTACTGATCCATTCTCTGATAAGGTCTTCAAAAGCAATAATGAAATACGCTGATAGAGTTCATATGAGTAGGAGCTTGGTGTAAACTCACCAGGTGTACCTTCAGAAGAAATGGCCCACCGGCACTGCTCTTGTTCCTGGTGGAACCTCTTGTTTCTGCTACACTTTCCAGAGGAGCTTTGCTCCTTGTTCTGTGTCTCCCCATAGATGTTCTGCTGGTTGGGTCACCAGTTGTGCCTGTTGTCAGGAGGTCATGATCACAGTGGTTTGTGGTGGTCCTGCTCCTTTCCACCTCATCGGTCAGGCAGAGTTTGGATTAACTCTTCATTCGCTGCTGGGGAGCAGGAGACCCTCAGAGATAGGACCTTACGGCCACCTCTAGCAGTGGCCAATGCCAGGACTGACTAATTAGTACAACTACTACAAGTCTCTGTGGTAATTAGGTCTTTCCAGATCCCTTCTTCAATCCTCTAACCTCCTGGCTTAAAGCAGAAGGTTCGAGGGATGCCTGAAGGCCTTCTTGGTTTTGATTCACTCTGTCTTTAGTCATGATCTCAGGCTGAAAAGAGATTTCTTGTGTATTATCTGGAATACTTCTGCTGGACTTCTGCGCCTTCTTAAGCATCTTACCCCAAAGCTGCTTTCTTTTCTTCCTGCCTGCTCTTCAGATTGTCCCATTAAGTGGCTGAACTCTGTAACTAGATATGATCAAAAAGTAGCGTTGGCAAAAAGAACCGGCCAACGTGTTGAGTTTGGGCTGTTGAATTAATTTTCCAAAAATTCACACATTGGGTGCTTTGATCGTAATGGGATGAGGTTCAACCAGGCCAAGGGCTGGGTCCTGCACTTGGGTCACAACAACCCCCTGCAACGCTCCAGGCTGGGGGAAGAGCGGCTGGAAAGTGCCCAGCAGAAAAGGACCTAGAGGGTTTGGTTGACAGCTAGTGGAAGATGAGCCAGAGTGAGCCCAGGTGGCCAAGAAGGCCACCAGCATCCTGGCTTGTGTCAGCACCAGTGTGGCCAGCAGGACTAGGGCAGGGATGGTCCTCCTGGACTGGGCACTGGGGAGGCTGCACCTCCAATCCTGGGGTCAGTTTTGGGCCACTCACTCCAAGAAGGACCTTGAGGGGCTGGAGCGTG
>VZZY01016147.1:324379-363291 GCA_013400335.1 Eurystomus gularis
AGGCTTGCGGGCGGCAGAGCCCGTAACAAGTGAAGACGCCGCAGCCCGCCCTTCCTCCCCTTCCCTTCCTCTCCCTTCCCTTCCCATCCTCCGGCGGCTGCTTGCGGCGCTGCCCCGCTCCTGCCGAGGCAGAGCCGCCCGCTCCCCGGGCTGCACCCTTCTCCCCTCCCCATTCCCCTCTCGTTTTTATTATTTTGGGCTTTTTTGGTTGTTGCTGCTTTGGGTTTTTTCGCACTTCGCACGGACATGGAGCCGCCGCGACTCTTTTGATGCCCGCCGGACGGCTTTTGAATTTTCTTCTTTTTTTGGCAGGATTTTGCCTCCGTATGGTTTTGCAGCGGTGGGAGGACCCTTCCCCAGCTCCCCTCGTCTCCTCGAGTTAGTTCTCTGCACGCTGGGAGCCTCCTGGACTGAATGCAACTTTTTTTCCTCCCTCCGCACCCCTTCCCCTTTTGCTGATCCCGAAAAAAAAAAAAAAGAGCCAACAACCCGGCCCCGGCGAGGAGGAGGCAAGAAGGGGCTGGCCGTGCATGTGTGGCGGTGGCTGCTGCTGCTCAGGACCTGGATCTGTAGGTGTCTGTTGAAATATGGAGAATAGTCTTGGATGTGTTTGGGTACCAAAGCTGGTTTTTCTCCTCTTCGGGATGACGCTGGCGAACCTGCATCCTCGAGGCTCCGGTAAGTCGGCTTTGCCTTATTCCTTTTGCACTCCAAGGGGGATTTTTCTCTGCATCCCAAAGCAGTGTGCTCGTTTCTCTTGAGCTAATGGACTTTTCTCACCCTCCGCCAGCACGATTTTGGGTGTTTTCTTTCTTTTTCGGAGGGTTTTGTTGTTGTCGTTGCTCACCGGTGTGAGCTTTCGCATCACTTGGCACAGATGGGGAAAGGGGGAACCGGGGTTGGAAGCACCTTGCAGAGAAAGGGCAGCACTGGAAAAAAGGAAATCCACGGAAAAGAAAGAAATGTGACATAATAGGTGTGTAAGTGTGTGTGCCACAGGGTTCCCTCCCCTTCTCTTCTGCACCCGATCCCGCTTGCGACTGGGTTTATTCGCTTGGAGCTTTTTTGGGTCTGAAACCGAGGGAAGGAGTTGCCTTTAGCGGGCAAAGGAATAAACCCAGCGGAGGAGTTTGTGAGGCAGAAACGTGGTTGTCTGCAAAGCATCTCCCAACTCTGTTAGGCGGCGGTGGCGGAGGCGATTCTTTGGGGCTGCGCCTCTCTCGCCGCACTTGGCAGGCGCATTTTTCTAATTAAAAATGGCAAAGGCAGTTGTACGTGGAACCCCCGGGGTAGGGGAAGGAACGGAGGGAACCGACCCAGCGAGGCTCTGGGGTTACTTGTGTGGGAGGTAGGGAAGGGCTCGGCCATGCCTGGATTTATTGGGAAAGAAAGGCAAGGGAAATGGGAGCGTGAGCCGCAAAGTGTTAGCAACTAAGAAAGTGCGGCTTTGATTTGCGGGAGGCTCAGGGTTGTGAGCGCGCGGTGGAAGGAGATGCCTGCAAGGAAACAGCCGTGTCGGTTTAATTCTCTCCAAAAGCAAACGAGGGACACTTCGGTAGGAGAAACCTCGGGAATGGGGGGAGCCTGGAAAACAGCGGGAGGATGAATATCCGAGCGCGTGTCTCTGCACAGAGCTTTCGCAGCAGCGCCGGAGGAACAATGGGAAGCAACTCCCCACACCGCGCACACCAGCACTAAAGCAGCTTTTGGCGGTGGGGAAAGTGCTGCGTAAGAAGCGTTTGGGCTTCTTTTTGTTGTTGTTGCTGCGAAAAAGCTCCTGGCTTCCTTCTGGGGAAGCTCAGGTGATGGGCTCGCTGCCAACGGCAGTCGCCCGGGGAGGTGGCGCTTCCTTTCCGCAAGCGGGTGTCTCGTTGGGTCCTGATTTTGGGGGAGTTCGCAAGTAAACTGCAAGATGCTCCTCTGCCGAAACGGGAGGTTGGTTTTTATTTTTGGCCTGTGCGCGCCCGTCCCCAGCATTGTCCTCTTGCGTGGAAGGTGGGACTTGGCTTGTGGCGGGGGGAGCGGGAGGATGAATAGGTGACTCTTGCCTTTCCAGCTTAAAGGCTGGGAGACATGGCAGGGCTCCTCCGTGGTGGAAGCCCAGTGACTTGCAGGCTGCTTCGCTGCCAGAGGAGGGGATGGAGCGAGCAGCTCTGTGCTGTGTCAGGGGCCAGACGTGCTGCAGAGCTGGTTCCCCCCCCCCCAGCAGCGGTATTGTTTAGCGGTACGTGGCAGGACCAGGCTGTCTTGCAGCAGGACGCGTTGGTCGCGCCTTTCACGCCCTGTCTATGATACAGGTGTTTGTTGCGCTGCTTCCGAAGGTGGCATCTTCGCCTCGCACCCGATTCCTCGTGCCGCGCTTCACGAGCTGCCAATGGGCAAAGTTTTCCCAACGTCTCAGCCCCGGGGGGGCTGTTGTGAGTTTGTGCTTGCCCCAGCGTCCCCGTCACCATCCCACGTCGGCCGACAGAACCCAAGAAAAGCAGATCCTGCCCCTTTTTGGGCAGGATCTCGCTCACCGTGGGCAGGAGGTGCCGGACCAGGCAGGCAGCGAGCGCTGCTAACAAAGGGCTCCCGGAGATGCGGCACAATGGGATCGCCTCCCCTCCTGCTCCCTCCCCAAATCCCGGAGCCGCCGGGGTGTATTCAAAACTTTGGTGCCAAACGACAGCAGCACGTTCTGCGCCGGAGCCAAACCCCGCGCCTCTCGTTCGGCGGTTGCGAGGGGCAAAATGTTTTGGGGGATGAGAGAAAAAGCGAAGCACGAGGTTGGACTTTGCCAGGTTAAAAATGTGTGTGTGTGTGCGGAGGGAAGAACAGGTGACGGGTGGAGTTTGCCATTTTGGGAAGAAACCCTGGAAAACACGATGCTGATAAAGGCGGGTGTAAATTCAGATGCACTCGGTCGTTACCACCTGTGCGGTTTGTTCTGCGGAGGTATTAAAGTAACCAGCAAACGCTTTCCTGTGCGTACTTGGGAATTTAACTCCATCTCAAGATGTTTTCTTCTGTGAATGAGTTTTCAGTGCCTGCAACTCCTGCTAGATCCTGGGGAGAGACGGAGCGTTAGCGCAGGATGTCAGAGCTTGGTGACACCGGGCGTTCGCGGGTGTCTTTTTAAAAATGGAAATGAGCTTAGCTGAGGAGGAGCAATTGACTTCGGAGCAGTCGTCGTCTTTCTATGGTTTTAGGAGTATTTTTATATTTAGCTCTTGGTTTATGTTGCTTTGTCCTCGCTCCATGCTTCTTCGTATCCATCTGGATACTGAAGCAAAGCTGGCTTCAAATAAATAGTCCGGAATGTTTGTTCTCAGTGAGATCATGCCAAGAGTAGTGATGTCCCGATGCAAAAGTTAGCATGAAAGATCTGATCCAGGGCCCAAGATGTGGCTGCACCATCAAGATACTCTTATTTTCCTCCGTTTGTCTCAACCCGTCTCTGCCTGTCAGATCTTTGAGGCAGGACTCTCAGGGCTTTGCTCTGCACATCCCCAGCAGGATCATTCTCCACAGCGAGGACTTCCAGGTCCAAAATGTTTAATAAATACATCTATACTTCTCAAAATAAAAGAAGCAAACCTGCGGGGATGGCTCCTTGCGGATGCAACTTGCAACCCGGGTGGGTTCTTCACATCATCCCACCAAGCTTAAATTCCGAGCCAGTGCACTGACCTTGCTGTCGGTGTTTCTCGGGTGGAGATGGAGGAACAAGTGCCACCTTCTCCCACCCCAGCCGGGCTTTCACTCCGCTGCCAAAAACCACAGAGCCTTGTTTGGCATCCCCATCACATCTCACATTTTGACGGGCAAGAGGCTGGCGCTGGATGCGCCGGTATTTCCCTGTTGTCTAAAACCATCCTGTGATAATCTGGGTTCTGCCTCAGCTCCGTCCCTGGAGCGTGTTGTTACGTGTGACGCCTGGGTTGGCCTCTTCCAATGGGAGCCTCCTGTCAATCCAGTGACACGACAGCTCAAATAACTCTTTCAGAGTCATTCATCAGATGGTCGGCAGACGGATTTTCCACCAGATGTCCTTTAGAGGGCCGGTGCTGATTTTTTAAGGGTTATTTTTATGCGCTAATATAATGTCACCGAATGGAGTGTTTGCTACGCTCTCGTTTGCGGGGGGGTATCCAGCCGCAAGGGTGAAACCCTGCAGTGGGTTTCCTTGGGAAAGGTTGTTGTGGAGGCTTCAGCAGATGTGTGAATGTGAGGAAGCTGTGAGAGAAGTTTGTCTTTTCCTGGTATTTTAACATCTGGCCAGATGAAAGTTTGCCAGTTTTCCTCCACACTAGCCTAAGAGAAGGCTTCTCTGTGCTCATGTGGGGACACTGAGACCTGAGTCCCAGCATGGTGGGGGTTGGAAGGGACCTCTGGAGATCGTCTCCTCCAACCCCCCTGCTCCAGCAGCTCACCCAGAGCAGGGGGCCCAGGATCGTGTCCAGGCAGGTTTGGAATCTCTCCAGAGAAGGAGACTCCACAACCTCTCTGGGCAGCCTGGGCCAGGCTCCGACACCCTCACACCAAACAAGTTGCTCCTCCTGCTCACATGGAACCTCCTGGGTTCCAGTTGGTGCCCGTTGCCCCTTGTCCTGTTGCTGGGCACCANGGCAGAGTAGACAGTGAGGAGAACCTCCGTTGACCTGCTGCCCACACTCTTCTTCATGCACCTCAGGAGACCACTGGCCTCCCTGGCCCTGAGCCATTGCTGGCTCATGGGCAACCTGTTGTCCACCAGGACTCCCAGGTCCTTCTCTGCAGAGCTGCTTCCCAGCAGGTCAGCCTCTCACCTGTACCATACTACCTACACAACAGGTAGGTTCTCACCTCAGGTTTGCTGTCGCAGATCCCTCAATGGATGTGTTTTACGGAAGTTAGTCTGTAAGGGAAGTTGTTGTGGAAGAAGCTGACCCTCCAAGAGAGGACCATGTTTGCACATGCCTCGCTTTGTCCTCTGCTGAGGTTCAGGTCTGCGGCAGGGTGACTCAGTGCAGCCAGTCTCTTTGTGGGAATACAAATAGATGGAAATTCCTTAAAGCGTTGGCCTTGCCTGAATAAAAAATATACTGATAAATTCCACCGAGGCTTTCATGATTAATTAACTGAAGGCAAAAAAATTTCACTTGCTCTGTTAAAATTATCCCTTGGGTGAAACATTGACCTAAATTTTTTTCGTTCCATTGGAACCCAAAGTAAACATGCTGGCCCTGTCCTCCTTTCCCTTCTTCTTACTGCAGCCACGGTGCCTGGGGCTGGACGGAGGTTCTCCTGCTTGGGAGCAAGATCTTGGGCTCAGGAGGCAGCACCCAAGAGTGCAGAGTCTGGAAGGCATCTACCACCTTCTCCATGCTGCCAAAAAAATAGGTACCACAACGTTCCTCATCCAAACTGTGAGCTGAGCTCACCTAAAGATTCTCAGCATTGTGGAGGTTGGAAGAGACCTCTGGAGATCATCTCATCCAACCCTCCTGCTCCAGGAGGGTCAACCAGAGCAGGGTGCCCAGGATCGTGGCCAGGTGGGTTTTGGAAGTCTCCAGAGAAAGGATGCTTGATGCTGGGGAATCTTTTTTTTTGAATCTGGGTAGAGATCTGCAGGCTTTTGAGACTCCTTTGGGTCTTCTGCATGGCCTCCTGCAAGGACAACTCTCAACCTACGTAAAGCTGTGCCTGGAATTGAAGCAATTCTCCTGATTTCTGCCGGTAAATTCACCACTAAACCATGTTACTCCTCTCGTAAACCTCGAGGAGTTGTTTCTTTCCGAGCGTTTCTCTGTTTCAGCTTTGACATGAAGGGCTACAGCTAAATTGGGCTAGTGACAGAACATCACGCTCCAGAGTTTGGAGATGCCTGCGCTAGAAAGGAGATGGAATTCTCCGAGAAACGCGATAAACGCGCAGGGAAATGTCTCAATTTCTGTCTCGGTTGATGACAAGTCATTTGTCAATATGTGCTGTAATTTTATAAATGCTCTGAAATATTCCAAATACATTGAAAACGACTCAAAATTGCTGCCCCAAGCTTCAGCAAAATATCGGTTGTCAAACAGAAGCTGAAGGAAGAGAGTTTTCTTGGGAATCACACATTGCGGGCTGAAAACCGGGAGTCTTCTGGCCCTGCGAAGTAGAGTTTGAGACAGGTGCTTCCTCTCCCAGCTTGGAAGCAGAAGGAGAACAACCTGGAACACTGGTCCAGGTTGCCCAGAGAGGTGGTTGATGCCCCATCCCTGGAACCATCTCAGGTGAGGTTGGCCGGGGCTCTGAGCAACCTGCTCTAGTTGCAGATGTCCCTGCTCCCTGCAAGGGGGCTGGACCAGATGACCTCGAAAGGTCCCTTCCCACCCAAACCATTCCATGATTCTAACTACCAGCTTTGTCATTTCCAAGGCTTTGACACCAACTCCCATCTGGTTTGGGAAAGGTGTCCTCACTAGGTGAGAAGTTTGAAACAACTACTCACTGCGATTCCCTTCTAAAGTCTTACAGAAAGGATGACAAAGTGTAGAATAAATATACTAGAAATGACATGGAAAAGCTCCTGTTCTCTTCAGAGAGCTCCCTGGCCAGTGAAACAACCTCAACCACCACCGAAGGTGGTTGTGGTGGAGAGGGTAGAGTGGTTGGACACCAACACCGTGCTCCGAAACACAGAATTGATCCAAATCACAGAGGTGCTGCTTGCACGATGCGACCCTCCCGTGAGATAAGGATGAACCGGGGGTGAGGCTGTTCAACGGGGAGTGGATGGAGAGCTTCATAAATTGCAGGGTTAGGACTCTTTAGAGAGGCTCAGGAGATGAGCTGAGCTAAGGTCAACTCTTCAATCACCAGAAGAGCTCTGCGATGAATGACAGGCTCCTAGGCGATATTTTTATCATTTATATATAATAATAGTTTCACAACCTGCCCTGTCAGGCAGGGGAGGCCTCAGATGTCGTGCTGACAGGGACTGTGTCCTGCACAGGTGAGGAGCTGCCAAGTTGCCTTTGGTTGTTGCTTTCCCTTTTTTTTTTTCCCCTCAATATCATAATTCTGTTCTTGTCTCTTGCTCCTCAAGTCTTTGTTTTCTCCCACGGCGTACCTTCCGCCATCTCCAGAGTTGCAGCTAAGGAGAAGTCCTCACTGGAGTCTTGTATAGGACATACTTGTGCATGTGCTTGAGATCTTGCAGCTGGGATGGGGACAGGGAGTGACTCAAAAAGAAGGGCAGAGAAGGGCATCGAAGCTGGGGAAGGGTCTGGAGCACAAGTGTGGTGAGGAGCAGCTGAGGGACCTGGGGGTGTTGAGCCTGGAGNGAGAAGAGGAAAAGGTCTCAAATTGTGCCAGGGGAGGTTGAGGTTGGACATGAGGAGAAGTTTCTTCCTGGCAAGGGCTGTGAAGGGCTGTGCCAGGCTGGGCAGGGCAGTGGTGGAGTCCCCATCCCTGGAGGGGTTTCCAAGCCGTGGAGATGTGGTGCTGAGGGCCATGGGTTAGTGGTGCCCTGGCAGTGCTGGGTTAACGGTTGGACTCGGTGATCTTAAAGGTCTCTTCCAACAAAATGCTTTGATGGTTCTAAGAGGAATCACTTGCTCCGTTGGTCTGTTCTGCGCGTGGACAATCCATACCACTTCACCTCTTTACCCTGCAGCGCTGGGACGGGCTGGAGAACGTTCTCCCATGGCATAGCTAACCGCATTCGCTGGGTTATTTTTGGCTCGCTTGTTTTTCCTTTGTTTCTCGGGTGAATTTGCTTGGTTCCATTTCATGCCACTGATTCTTGCTGTGCCTTTCCCTGCTAAATTAACAGCGAGCTCTCCCTGAGCAGGTACGTAGTACGATGAAGGCACCTCGTCATATCCTTTCTGACAAGCTGAGCAGATAGATCCTGGAGGAATGCTCTGGTGCTACCCTGAAGGACCAGGCAGCCTGATCTGCCACTGCAAATCCTCACGAGCCAGAGGTGGTTGGCCTTGTCATACCTGAACACCAACCTCATAAATATGTTTTAGAGGCTTAGTCCAGGTTCGTTGTCCTGTTCTCCTGGAGTATATTTTGAGGAGGACCAGAAAAGCGCCCAGCAGCCTGATCTTGTTCAGCAAAGCTGAGAAATCGTGGTTCAAGAAGCGTCTGAAGGCTCATGCCTGTGTTCCCGATGTGACCTGCAGCTAAATTGATGGGCATTTCTGTCAGGCTGTCAAGCTCTGAGAGCAGTAATTAGACAAAACATGACAGCTCTGAACAAGGTCAATTGAGATAATTGCATGAAGTGGTTCTTTCTAAAGAAGGGACTCCCCAAAGCGCTGCGATGAAAAGCTGAAGGTTGCCTTCCTGGGACTGGAGTTGACTTAGGAGCAAGGAGTGGGCTCTCTTGGGGCTGGTAGCAGGGACCGAGCACAATTAGGTGTTTCATCCTTAGCCCTCAGCTACCCAAAAGGTCTCGTTGGTCGCGGAGTTCATGTATCAACCTCCTCCTTCCCCCTGAGTCTCTCACCGACGCTGTTCTCTTCACTAGCCAAAGACTAGCAAGCATTTTAAAAGCGTTCTTTTGAGCTTCTGTCCACAACATTCATTCTCTTTTTCCTCCTAGAAGCGTCTGAGGAGGAAGCAAGACATTAAAGATGTCTCTGAGTGGGCTTTGTCCATAATGCTTTCCTTTTTTTTCTTTCTCTACCTTCTGATCTTCAGAAGAAGAGGAAAAAAGCCCTTAAAACTTTCCCTCTGCTCTTCCCTGGTGAAGCCCCACAACAGACCATAGTTGTGGTGAGACCCAACCTGTTGACTGGTGAAGCAGCGACACGTTCTCTTGCTCGGGTTGAGGTTCTGATTGACTTTGTCTTGGTGGCAGGTGCTTGTGTCAGATGCCATGGAAGGGCTGGTGCAACTTCTCGGTAGGACTTTAATTAGTAATCATAATTTTGATGGAGTTTGTGCTGAACCACTCGTGGAACGGCTTGAGGGAAGGCCATGGAGGAGGGTGGCCCAGCAGAAGAAGGGTGTTTATTGTAGGAGACGGGTGTAGGTGGCGTTTAATGTGTATATATAATTTCATATGGTTGCAGTGAGGTAGGATTTTCCCCGTATTCACCAAATCCTCCACTTTTCATATTCCTTTTCCAAACATCCTGGCGCTTGTGTTTCTCTTAGCCAGAGTGAAAATCCTTGAAGAGATTTAGTTGAATTATTGATGAGTCATCTTGTCATATGTATGAAAGTAGTTAATGGTCTCAGATTTAGACTTTGCCTTTCAAAAGGACATTGGGGTTTTTAGGTATTTATTTACTGGTATTTATCTCGGTGCCTGCGACAGAGACACCAGAAGGGGCTGGAAGATCCCGTGGCCCAACCGTTGGTAGAACATTTCACAAGGATGCTTGGAAGAAGGGATCAACAGCCAAGATTTTAAAGCGTTGTAGGACCGAGGGTGTTGTACGTGCAGTGCAAAAAATCACCCGGTTTTATGTTTTTAGATTTCTGATGCTGAATGTTTTTGACGTGAAAAATAAGGAGCTGCTCAGTTTGTGGGTATTAAAAGACCCGCGTGCTCTGGATGAGCAGGTCTGGGTTCGAGGAGATATCTTCAGCTCCGGCAGAAGCTGCTCGCTATGATCTCCCTCTCATGCCGACGCAACCCGCTCTTTGTTGTCGTTAATCTGAAATAAAGGTCAGCTGGATGAAAGATTCCAGAGGAAACTGGGGAAAAAGCTGCATTTCCATACTGCCCACACAATTCTCGAAGCCCACGGAGAATAAATCAGGTTTTTTTCAATCCGTCAAATTTTTAATGATTTAAACAATTAGAAAAAAAAAAGGGAGAAAGGTTGTTTCAGTTCATTAGGCTGGATTCTCGACCGGAATAAATCTTCCCTGACTTTGGCAGAGGCACCTTCCCCTCCACCAAACCCTTCTGATGGCGTTTGTTGGTGGTTATTTGCATTCCTGAGGAATTTCCCTGACGCGGATTTCTCCACGGAGCAAAGAGCTTTGCTATAGGAGGTGTATCAGTATGAAAAGGGTTGTTCACATCCTCCCACCGGGGGATATCCCGTTACCAGTAACTCCATCAAGCTTCTCCGTCTGCGTAGGGAATTTGTCAGAAGCCGGCGTTACGTTATTAAAAGTAGTTGTTACCTCGTGATACGCATCTAATTGAATTTCCATCATTACTAGAACTCAATTACAATCGATGGGAAAACGATCTCACCGCAAGGACCGTGGCCACTGGAGGTTGTGAGGAACACTTTGTGCTCAACCAACCAGGCACAACTCTGGTAACAAGCAGATTGTCCGATCCTCACCGAGGGGAGGTTTCCTTCTTAGGCTTGGAGCCACCCAAATCCCATTGATGAAGAATCAAGGGGACATAGAATCCTAGACTGGTTTGGAAGAGACCTTTTGAGGTCATCTAGTCCAACTCCCCTGCAGGGAGCAGGGACATCTGCAACTAGAGCAGGTTGCTCAGAGCCCCGGCCAACCTCACCTGCAATGGTGCCAGGGATGGGGCAGCCACCACCTCTCTGGGCAACCTGGGCCAGGTTCTCACCACCCTCAGCATCAAAAATGTCTTCCTTATACGTACATCCCTGTATGTGCCAGGTCCAAGCTGCTGGTGTTGTTGTTTCTCAGTTACTCCTCCTTTCCATATCAATTCGTTCTTGCAATGTCGTGCTGAGGGACATGGTTTAGTGGTGGGCTTGGTAGAGTTAGGTTAATGGTTGGACTCGATGATCTTAAAGGTCTTTTCCAATGTGAACAACTCTGAATGACAAGTGCATCTCTCAGTAACTACAGAACTAGCTTGNTTTATACGTACATCTCTGTATGTGCCAGGTCCGAGCTGCTGGTGTTGTGTTGTTTCTCAGTTACTCCTCCTTTCCATATCAACTCATGGAGATGTCGTGCTGAGGGACATGGTTTAGTGGTGGGCTTGGTAGAGTTAGGTTAATGGTTGGACTCGATGATCTTAAAGGTCTTTTCCAATGTGAACAACTCTGAATGACAAGTGCATCTCTCAGTAACTACAGAACTAGCTTGCTTTCCAGAGCCACCAAAGCCACCGAGACTCTGGAGAACAAGCTCAAATCCAGAAAACTGGAGCAGAGTCCAAAGTGATCGTCTCAAAGCAGTGGATTTCCAGACTTTGCTGAGTTGGAGAGATCTGGCCATACAAATGAAACCTTCCTCTTCGGGGAAGTGGAAAGGAAGGAAGAACTTTTGCTTGGTTGTTGAACCAAGGAACATGAGGTCAGACTGAGGGAGTTGGGTTTGTTCAGCCTGGAGAACAGAGGCTCCCAGGAGACCTTCCAGGGGGCCTACAAGAAAGCTGGGGAGGGACTCTTTACAAAGGCCTGTGGTGGTAGGATGAGGGGTGATGGCTTCAAACTGGAAGAGCGAAGATAGAGATTGGAAATTAGGAAGAAGTTCTTCACTCTGAGGGTGGTGAGACCCTGGCACAGGTTGCCCAGGGGGGCTGTAGATGCTCCATCCCTGGAGGCGTTCAAGACCAGGTTGGACGGGGCTCTGAGACACTACAGTGACAGCAGAGAACAAACAGGATTATCCATCACGTGCGAGGCTCCGAGAGCTATACCATCAAGAATATGTTCTAGCAGAACCCAGAGCTATATGACACCATTATTTTTTTTTGAAGGTAATGCTCTCGACAGGTTTTAATGGGAAATTCCACTTACAAATCAACGGCGCGATTCCATCCTGTATTTATTAACACATTCCTCGGATGGCAGGCGAGGGAAACGACCTGAGTACAATTCAAATAGCTCTGAAACGGGGAGAGGATTGGAGTGTCCGGGTATTTCTCTTGCCAGCCTGCCTCTCAGTTAATGAGCTCCATCTCTGAACATTAATCCGCCAAATTCCTGATAGCAATAACGATTTCATCCCTTCTGATTGTTCCTGACATCTCCTCCACGGCCGGGAGTTTCCCTCGCATCACCCTTTGCTGGGCTCCAGGCGCTGCAGCTAAAAAAGCTCCGTTCCCATATGGCAGGTAAATGGGTTGTGTCAGGAAATAAGGAAACCTTTCCGCAAGGTCAATCCGGGTCATCGCATGACTTTAAAAAAACCCATCAAAACCCCGCAGCCAGACGCTCCTGGAGCTGGGCTTAACTCGCCCTCTTTTCTCCGTCGTCTGAGCGAGCGCTGACGCCGAGGTTTGCGTCCCAAGTGCTTCTCTTAAAGGTCCTTCCCATGAGTAACCCTCATGCTGAGGCCAGTCCCTATTGAGGTATAATTTTCTCTAATTTTCTATTCGGTTTCCAATCATCCCCATTCTAAAAATCTCATTTTTTTCCTCTGAGGTGCTGCCATGGCTTTGTAAGCGTCCAGTTGCCTCTTCTGCATGAAGTTCATAGAATTCTAGAACGCGTAGGGTTAGAAAGGACCTTCCAGGGCCATGTAGTCCACCCCCCCTACAGTCAGCAGGGACATCTCTAACTAGATCAGGTTGCTCAGAGCCCCATTAAGCCTGGCTTTGAATGTCTCCAGGGATGGGGCCTCCACCAGCTTTCCGGGCAACCTGTTCCAGCGTTCCACCACCCTCATAGTAAAGAACTTCTTCCTAATATCTAGTCTAAATCTTCTCTTTTCTAGTTTAAAACCAACACCTCTCATCCCATCGCCACAAGCCCTTGCTAACAGCCCTTCCCCAGCTTTCTTGTAGGCCCCAAGTTAAGTGAGGATGAGGAGGTGCTGGTTGCAGTTGAGGCTGAACAACTGTGAACGTCTCGGAAGGACAGTAAAATGCTTTGAGGTTCCCTCAGTGAAAGGCTGCGACACGAATATAACGTACGGCAGTCGTAAAACGCGGATCATCCCGAGGCTGGCGAGCTCCAAAGAGGACTAGAGTTGAACCTGACAATAAAGGAGATTTTAAAAGGTAATTGAGGGAATGGATGATGAAAATTTGGCCTCTTAGGATAAGATCTGTCAGCAGCTTAGCGGAATTGGTTTCTCATTTGTTGTAGAATGTTTTTTGATGGCATATCCATTACTCCGTAGTAGAAAATAGCGGGCGGCTAACGGCTTCCAAAACCCATCCCTAGGAATTGCTTGTTTGCCTCCTGGGAGGACGTTGAGCTTTTAAAATTATAATCAGTAAACATCTTCCCCCAAACCTTTGGCAGGTGCCTTCTAAAACCATGAGTGGAAAAACCCATGTCCCCTCTTTGTGGTCATTTGCCGGGCCCTGCTCTTTGGTCACAACCACCCCCTGCAACGCTCCAGGCTGGAAAGTGCCTGGTGGGAAAGGACCTGGGGGTGTTGGTTGAGAGCTGGCTGAAGATGAGCCAGCGTGTGCCCAGGTGGCCAAGAAGGCCACCAGCATCCTGGCTTGGGTCAGCACTAGTGTGGCCAGCAGGACCAGGGCAGGGATTGTCCCCCTGGACCCAGGATTGAATCCTGGGGTCAGTTTTGGGCCCCTCACTCCAAGAAGGACCTTGAGGGGCTGGAGCGTGTCTATGATTCTATGATCTTGGGGAAAAGGCTTGGAAGTATTTTGGGGGTTCATGGCAGGGGGTGAAGCTCTGTGGACCTTTCTGCAGTAGGTATCCATCGTGGAGTGGGCTTGGTGTCCTTGGTTGTCTCTTCCATCCATGTGGGATCATTCCTTCTGTATGTTTGGCCAAATGGGAGCCCTGCGTGCTGGGACCTCCCTGCTGTGAGTGATACCCGGTGGGAAATAATCCCTTTTAACTTCAGAGTCCTGGAAGGTTGTTGTTTGAGGCAGAGTAATACACGTTAATCTGGGGAGAAAAAGTCATCTCCAGGTGGTGAATCCTCTGACCTGCCTTGATGTCTATCTTGGGTCAACATGAACCTTCACAAGGCACTTACTTCATTCCCCCGTTACTGAAATTCATTTCTCTGATGGTTTAACTCTAAAAAAACCCCTTAACATCAGTATTCCAAAAAAATCCATGGACTTTTTCAACCCTGTGCAAATGATTTCTAACGTGGGCTTGGTGTTGAAGTAGCAAAATGACCTTTGTGGTGTTCACGGAGTAGTAGGAGCCACTTTGGTAGGGCACGGCAGCCAGGGAGGTTGTTCCATCAAAGCTTGCCTTGGGGCATCAGATGCCTCAAGAAAGAACCTGTTGGTGGAAGCAGAGGCAAGGAGATGCTTCTTATCAGAGGTTGAGGGCAGGTCTTCTTGTAGCTTCATTGTCTACTGAAGATCACGCTAAAGAACAGGAGCTGAGAGTCTCCTGGAAGTTAGAAAAGAGCAAAAGGTGGTTTTTTTCTGATGGTGTTTTCAGGCCGTTCCTGCTGGGAACGACCCATGGGCTTCGTGAACGACATCCTCCTGCCAAGGACAACCTCCTCATTTTAAAATGACAGAATCCTAGATTGATTTGGGTCTGAAAAGACTTTAAAAGTCATCTGGTCCAACCCCCCTGCAGGGAGCAGGGACATCTGCAACTAGAGCAGGTTGCTCAGAGCCCTGGCCAACCTCACCTGGGGTGTTTGTGTCCAGTTTTGAAGTAGAAATCTCACGTCTTCTGCAAGTTCTAATCACGAACAGTACCCAGGGACGGATTTTATAGGGATAAATCAGAAAGATGTCTTCATGCCAACTTTGGGCCCCCCGGGGTTTTCTATTTTCACTTCCAAACAGCGCTGAATTCTGCATTTGACGTGCAATTAATGTGTTTTTAATGAACAATTAGAAAATGGCTCTGGGAGGAAATTAGTGGGAGGTAAACTTTGACTTTTCTAGGGAAAAGTGCCCTCCGTGTTTATACGTGTGCCAACCGTTTTCCGCGCAGGTTTTCTTTTCTTTGCAGTCTCTTCTGATGTTTTCCCTTCCACCTCGAAGCCTGGACCTCTGTAAAGCTGCTTCTTGTGCGATAGGAGAAATCTGGTGATGTTTGGAGGTTGCCCGTGTTTGGACACAGGCTGGAAAAATCACTTTGGAAAAGCAGAATCCGTTGGTCTTCATTCCCTCCCATTCCTCCAAACCAGTAGCACCCAGAGTGGTTGCACAGGTAGAAAAGCTGGGACGGGAATTGCACGTAAATTCCACACTGTAGTAAATCCTATTTAGCTCCTGTATTTTCTGGTGGAAACGCTCATCTGGCAAGAATTTTGGGTTGTAGGCACTCAGTATTCCAGAGAATCACCCCAAATCCCAGCATGGTAAGGCTTGGAAGGGACCTCTGCAGATCATCTCGTCCAACCTCCCTGCTAAAGGGTCACGCAGGGCTTGGATCACATCCAGGCAGTGCCACTTCTTCACGAAGATCTGAAGGAGCTTGCTCCTGCTGTAGAAGCTGGGGCGCAAGTCTGCGTTTCCACCAGGTTTGGCTTTGAGTAATTAGAAGGACAGAATAATTGATTGGTTTCGTTTCTATTTCTGGGTTGCTCATTATTTTACGGTGAAGGGCTGTGAGGGGGTGATCAATATCAGAGTCAAGGTACGTGACGTCACCGTCAGGAACCGCGAATGGCTCTTCCTTTGGTTTGGCATTTTCTGAAGTCCAAGGACAGGAAAACTAGAGTCAAATGTTTACCGTGACCAAAGCTCTAGAAAACAGCTTCTGTTGGTGTGAAGCTCCCTTGATCAAGAATGGTGAAAAGTCTTTTGGTGAACTTTCCTGAAAGGGCTCGAGTGGAGGCCACGTTGTCTAGGTTGTGTTCGTCTTAAGGTTCTTTTTTGATCAGAGTTGACTGAAGGGTTAAACTGCCAGGGAAATGGGGTGTTTCAGAGAATCCCAGAATGGTGGTGGTTGGAAGGGACCTCTGGAGATCATCTCCTCCAACCCCCCTGCTCCAGCAGCTCACCCAGAGCAGGGGGCCCAGGATCATGTCCAGGCACCTTTGGAAGCTCTCCAGAGGAGGAGACTCCACAACCTCTCTGGGCAGCCTGGGCCAGGCTCCCACACCCTCACACCAAACAAGTTTCTCCTCCTGCTCCCATGGAACCTCCTGGGTTCCAGTTGGTGCCCGTTGCCCCTTGTCCTGTCACTGGGCACCACTGACAAGAGTCTGGCCCCATCCTCTTGCCCCGCCATTTAGATACTGATAAGCATGGAGAAGATCCCCTCTGAATCTTCTCCAGGCTTCCTCTCCACCACCCCACGTGTATGTGTGCACACAAGGCACCAAATTTCCAAATATACGTGACCCCCCTATTTTTTTTTTTCTCATAGAACAAGCTGGATTCCTAAAATAAATGAGCTTTCAAGTACTTTTCAAGTCCTGTTGCCAATTTTGGACTGGAAACGTTGAGTTTCAATGAGTCGGAGGCTTTTTCTGGTCAACACCCAGCTGAAAACAAGCACTCAGAGCTGTTTGTCACTTGTTTCAATTTCGGGTAATTGGGAAGAGATTGAAAAGATTTTATGCAAATGTGGTTCCACAAATGAATCGCCCTCCGCAAGACGCCAAACCAGGAGGTTTTTTAAGAGACCCGGTTGGAATCTTCAACCGTGCGTGTGCTGGGCTGCGGTGATAGATGAGCTGAGGGTTGTGCTGTGACTCCAGCTCAGAGATCAGGTGTTTGATGGATGCTCGTACAAACGTCTGGTGTGTAAATAAACTCAACAGCAAAAGATTTGGAGTGTGGCTTCCAGGAATGACCGGTCTTACGGGAGAGTGAGGATTAGAGAGTCATGGAATGGAAGGGACCTCTGGAGATCATCTCATCCAACCCCTCTGCTCCAGCATCCCTGTGATGGTGCTTTGGTTTTATGGGGTGACTGAGGTGGAATTTGAGGTAGAAATGTAAAATGGAAGGCACAACTGCGTGGGCCTTGCATGGAGAGAAGGTGGGCTAGAGGACAGTGGTGATGGTGTGTGCACTGTGCCACGTTGGTAGATGAGCTTTTGAAGATGAACTGCAGGTGAATCCAGGCAATTCACAGGGATTTCCCTGGATTCGAGTTGTGCCGTTAAGTACTTGTGTGGAAAGAAATGACAAATCCTTGGTTTCCTGTGGTTTGGAAGTAAGAGACATTCAGATTTACTGGAAGACCGAGACTGGGATGGGAGGAAGATCCTGAGGAATTAGCTCTTGGGGAGCAAAGCCCACGTGCAGCTGGGACAGGGTTTCTCTTACAACATCTCTGACCCTTCAGCAGGTCCTTGAAAGGACTCTCTGTGCCAGGACTCTCAGGTTGTGCCCAACCTCCCAGCTCGTGACTGGTGGAGACCAGCCCAGGGTCCAGGTACCATGGGTGGTGGTGGGAGGAAGGAGCCCGTTGGTGTTTGCTTAGCACGGGTGGAGGCAACGGCAGCTTGTTAGCGGGGAGCTTTATGGGCTGAATGGAGGAGAAAGAAATTGAACGTGAAATTTTGCAGCAAATACCTTGCCTGAGATGGCTTTTCAAAGGCGGTGTCATCTTCTGATGCCTGCTAGCAGGAGGGGAAGCCTCTCGAGAGTTAAATGCAAATTGCTCCCTTCAGCAGACGCAGTTCCCTGGCACTGGGGGAGATTCGGATTTGCCCGGAGTCCGAATTTATCCAGCAATACGTGGGTTGAAGGCGCTTTCAAAAATCCGGGTCCATCCTGAAGGCTTTGCCGGAGCCGTGGCCAAATCCCGTGGCTGCCACCTCCCCCTCCCCGAGCCGTAATTGTTGGAAAGCCGGGAGCGAACAGGTAGCGCAAGGAATCTCCGGCAGCCCGGGATGCTCCTTGATTGACAGCGGGCTCCTGATGCCTGTGAGATTACAGGCGCTGCCTTCTAAAGAAGAGCTTAATTAGCTCCGCTCCAAGAGGTCCATTCTCCCCTCCGTACGCGTGCGTAACTCCGCTTGACATTAATGTGAGTTACGGAGCGGGAGGAGAATAGACCCAGAGGAACGTGGGGGAGGTGTGGGCCATAGAGAGACGGAAAATGAGGCGGTGGAGGAGGAGGAGGAGGAGGGAGCACGATGGGAAGATGTTGGGGGAGTAGGTGACCTGCCTTGCTGGGAGCGCGGGGACGTGCTCTTGGCTCCCGCTTTTCTCACTCTGGGGTAGTAAGACCATGGCAGATGACTGAGGACACTTCCCCGAGGGTGAAATCCTTGGAAAAAAATCTACCTGCTGTGCCTCTTTCCCTTCAGAGACCTCCCGATCCCCATCCCGGTGAAGCATGTGAGAAAATTCCTGCCTGGTTTCAGCAGGAGCCAGATGTGGGCCAGCCAGATGTGGAGGGATTAAGGGGTGGAGCAGAGGATGCTCCTGTGCTGCAGGGCTGGTGGGGCAGGTGGCTTCTTATGAGGGCCAAAACAAGAGAGAGGGGTGGCTGGATGAAGAAAAGCTGCTGTTGAAACTCAGGACAGGAGAGGACGGCAGCAGAATGAGACATAAACCCCAGAGATGATGGATGGCCGCGCTCGCCGTGGCTATATATGGACAAGGAGCCGCGGTGCATAATTAAACGGCGGGTAAATGGAAGCCTGCGTGGCCGCCGCTAACGAAAGAACGTGATAAATGAGGTCTCCTCCGTCATGGTCATCCGTCACCTGCTGCGGGTTACTGCTGATGCGTTCGTGCTATTTATCCTACTTCTGTTGCTTCAACCATCTCATTTGTGGAAGGGAGAGGGAGTTGAGTCCTCTGCCCAACAAGTCCGCGAGGCACTGGTCCTACAAAGTCTCTCTCTTTATACTGTTGAAACCTTCCAGGATGCAGGAGACATGAAAGGCTTTTCTTGAACCCTCTTTATTTTACTTCCTAGAAGTGACCAGGCTTTGGGTGCTCACACTTTTTAACACACCTCCTGTTAGGGAAGGTGCTGAGATGACGGGAAGAAGCCCAAAGTCCAGCTTGCCCTTGTAACTTTTGCCAGGCGCCAGGAAGCAAGGTATGGATGTGAAAAGCAAAGAAAGGGTCCCGAATTATTTTTAAATGGTGTTTTAGTGTGTGCGAGTCGGTAGCTGGACTTTTGTCGAACCTCAGGCAGTGCTGAAGCAGCTGAGATGTGGGATGGGGAAGCTGTGAGCATCTCAAAGCTGCATCTCTTACGTGCTGGAGTAGTTTGGTGGTTGGGGGGCTCAGGTCTATTGTGAGGGACAAGCCATACAATCATAGAAAGGTTTGGGTTAGAAGGGACCTTTCAAGGTCATCTCGTCCAACCCCCCTGCAGGGAGCAGGGACATCTGCAACTAGAGCAGGTTGCTCAGAGCCCCGGCCAACCTCACCTGCAATGGTGCCAGGGGTGGGGCAGCCACCACCTCTCTGGGCAACCTGGGCCAGGCTCTCACCACCCTCAGCAGCAACAATTCCTTCCCTGTAGTCTAAATGTCCCTCTTTGAGTTTCAAGCCATCATCCCTTGTCCTGTCACAACAGGCCCTGCTCAAAAGATTGTCCTCATCTTTCCCCTTTCTTATATCTTCCCATGAAGATAAAAGGCTCTGAAAGAGCTGAGGGGACTGTGCTGAGGAAAGGCTGAGAGCCCTGGGGCTGCTGAGCTGGAGAAGAGAAGCCTCAGAGGGGATCTGATCAATGCTGATCAAGAGCTAAAGGGCCCATGGGGGGCAAGAGGATGGGGCCAGACTCTTGTCAGTGGTGCCCAGTGCCAGGACAAGGGGCAACGGGCACCAACTGGAACCCAGGAGGTTCCATGGGAGCAGGAGGAGAAACTTGTTTGGTGTGAGGGTGTGGGAGCCTGGCCCAGGCTGCCCAGAGAGGTTGTGGAGTCTCCTTCTCTGCAGAGATTCCAAGTGTGCCTGGACGTGATCTTGGGCCCCCTGCTCTGGGTGACCTGCTGGAGCAGGGTTGTTGGACGAGATGATCTCCAGAGGTCCCTTCTAACCATGCTGTGGTTCTGTAACTCTGTGAAACCTTTCTAGCACAAATATTTCAGTCCGTTCTGAGGATCAAACCTCTAAAGAACTCATTTGAGTACGGCATTATTCGATGGGAGGAGGCATCTCTGCCCGAGCAGCTTCTCCCCGCCACAGCATCTGAGCAATGCTTCACACACCGAAGGCAGAACGAGCTCCATCGATCCTAGCTCTGCTCCGGAGCCTCGGGAGGGCAAAGGAAAGCGGCATTGATCTGGAAAGAGTAGTAATGGAATTGGGGGTGGTGTTTGCTAGGGCTGGAGAAAAATGCGTGACCTTTCTGGTGCGCTCTATCAGCTTAAATCAAACCGTAATAAATGAGGCAGCGTTTTCAGACTCGCTAATCAATAGGCTGGCCTAGGCAAGGAACCTCATCTCGCAGAAGCTAACTGGGTTGGATTTCACCACGGGGATTACAGCCTTGTGCAGCTCCGTGTGGTCCTTGGATGCTTTGGGATCCAAAAAAGGTCCAGAAAAGGGAGGAAGGTTTTTGCTGTGCTGGGAGAGGTCCTGGTGAGCATTTTCTCCAGCCCTCATGCTCTGAATCTCCTCCCAAATGACCAAAGTTGCTGCTGCTGGGATAGTCCATCATGAAATGTCTTTGAGGGGCTGCGGGCAACGCAGCTTTCCTGGGAAGCATTGCCAGGGAGGAAAACATGCCAGACAGTGGCATTTTCCTGATGTCCTGAGCATGCAAACCCTGGATGCTCATGGTCTACGTAGCCTACAAGACATTCCAAGGGTTGGAGGGAGTCTCCTTGTTCAAGACCTTCAGGGAGCCATGGAGAAAAGGCTCTTAAATAGTAATTATCTGTCTCAATGTAAGTGGAATCGACCTGATTAGAGGCAGGGAAAGGCTTGGAGTGGATTAATTGTGGCCGTTCCTAAGGTGATGATGGTTGTGCAACCCTTCCAGATGCTGGGCAACGCCTGCAGGGCTTCACAGCCTGGACCAACATGGCTCAGGTTGTTACCATGAATCCTACAGGTGCCTGCCCTGGTCCTCTGGTTCCTACATGGAAAGAATCATGACGGTACCTGACAGAGCTTCAGAAGGAGCTTGGAGGGACTTGTCTTCTATAATTTTAATTATCTGGCTCGGTTACCATATAAAGAGGTTACAGAAAGCCTCGTTGTATTGAAAAACACAGAGCTTGTTGAGCCTGGAGAAGAGAAGGCTCCGAGGAGACCTTCACTAGATGACCTTTAAAGGTCCCTTCCAACCCAAACCGTTCAATGATTCTAAAAGTTCTCAATATAGTTTCTAATTAACCGTCTTTGCTCACTATGTGGAGACCGGTGGTGTCTCTATTACACCCTTGGGACAATATGGACTTACTCTGAGGGCTTCTGGTGGTGTAGGAAGTCATCTCTCCATCCAGTTATTTCCAGTGTTTTGCAGATAAAGATGTGGAGAAAAGGGTCCAGAATGATGAGCGCGGAATTTGCGGCCAAGCTCAACTTGGTCCTCGCTGCTTTAGACGTGATATCGGGTGGGCTCTGAAAGGGTTTTTCTGCTAGTTGAGCTTCATTCATCCTTTTTTTTTATTTACAATCCATTTCTTCAGTGTTTTGCTGCCTCATTATGAAGAGTAACGTGACAGCCCTGTCCCCAGCAGCGTTCTATGTGCTGATCTTCACTTCCAAAGTGTTTTCCAAAGAGGTGAATTTTCCTCCGTGCAGCCTCAGCGAGTTGTAGGTGCCATGACTTGAGCATGAGGTGAGTTCCAAACCTGGTGCTCGCCCAAACTGGGAGCGTGTCCTTTCCAGGCAGGAATGGAGCTGCCATTTCCCAGCTATTATTTCCATGGACGTGCCCGTTCTTCTACACCGTCATGGAAATGGCATCCTAAAGTCTTCTCGTGTCTCAGCAGAGCTTCTAGGAGGGTCTGTCCCATGATCTTTGCAGGCACAGACAGGTTGGTAGCTCCCAGGGTCCTCCTCCTTTCCAACTTTTTAAAAAATGGATGTGGTGTTTCCCTCTTCCCACTCACCGGGGGCTTCCCCTGACTGCCAGGACTTCAGATATCATGGAGAGTGGCTTGGTGACTACACCAGCCAAGTCCCTCAGGGCTCTGGGATGCATCTTGTCAGGTCCCACAGACTTATGGCTGTTCACATTCCTCAGGTGGTCACGCTCATGATCTTCTCCTACAGAGGGGAGAGACTTTGTCCCCCAGTCCCTGTCTTGTGGTCCATCGACTTGGGAGGTGTGAGGAGAGAGGTTGGCAGTGAAGACCGAGGTAGAAAAGTTGTTGAGAACCTCAGCCTTCTGCTTGTCCGTTGTGCCAGTCTTGCTCCTCATGGGGGCACTTGCTTTCTTTGACCTTCCTTTTCTGGTTGCCGTACCTGTAGAAGCCCTTCTTGTTATTCTTTCCATCCCTTGCCAAGTTCAACTCCAGCCCCGTCTTGACCTTCCTGACCTCATCCTTGCACAACCAGCCTCCGTGTCATCGTCTTCTCATCTCACCTTCTGAATGGCCCCAGGAATCTCTCTTACAACTTCCACTCGCCGTTGTCAGACAGCTTTCTGCTAAGTCTTGCTTTGGACATGCTGAAATGTCCACAGAAGGACTTTGCTGAAGGTGCAGCGTCCACTCACAACTAGTAACTCGCTCTTATCTCTTTGGAGGCAATACAAACTCGCCTTAAAACAGTAATAATAACGGGGAAATAATTCAATGTGGCAGAGCTGAGGTGTGATAAAACATTTATTCCTTCACACAGGACAAGAAAAAATGTGTTTCTGTTCACGTGGCAGCACGAGATTGATGGTGTCATTAACTATTCATTTCCCTGGCTCAAGGTTTCGAGATGATGGGACGGACAATTGCGTTGCTTTCATTTAGCAGCCTTAAAAGTTGGGGTTTTCTTTTTTCAATGGCTTTTTTGGGGGGGCGTTGGATTTTCTGAGAGGGTAATTGATGATGTTGAGGAGAGAATGAAGTTGCCTGAGGTCACCCGTTGAGTCAGGAAGACTCAATTGTGCCACTCTTTTTTTGGTGGAGGTATTCAGATCCCCATACTTCAGAAGAAGCAGGAGAGGAGAAGATCAAGGTATGATGTCACTTCTGTTGCTAAGATAGTTTCACCATCACTCATTAAGAACGTCAGTAGGGAAAACTGCTCTTGAGCAGTGACACGCTGTGGCAAAGTGTGGTTGTAGTACCTGAACTGTGAAAATAGATGTAGGGATGGTATTTCCATCAGAGAATCGTTTTGGTTGGAAGACACCTTCAAGATCAAGGTTGGAAAAGACCGCTAAACCATGTTCCTCAGCACTACATCTCCATGGCTTGGAAACCCCTCCAGGGATGGGGACTTGACTGTCCCTGGAGGGATTTAAAAGCCTTGTAGGTGTCTCCATGAGGTGACTCAACCATCTCTGGATGTAATCTTGATTCCCCCAAGTCCACACACATCAGGTTCCTTCAACACCGTATCATGGACAAGTTCTCTTCCTGCTGGAGCCTCTCCTGGCTTGGGTGTTTTCATCCCAACTGGATTGCTCTGATTTTCCCCGTGTGTTTTCATTCCGTTGGTGGATCTCCTTTGACGTGGGCATCATGCTCCTCAAAGGCTTCAGTCTGTGGTGCTGCAGCTGGGGGTGGTGACGGACAAACAACTACTTCAGTGACATTGTTCATTCCGACGGGATTAGGTCGGGATTTGATCGAAGCAGCCCCAACTCTTCGCAGCTCTAACTGCCGCTTTATTGCCAGGTTTGAAGAGAAGCTCCATGTGCTGAGTTATGGATGCAAAGGGCTTTCATTAACGACCTTTTCAACTTTAGTAACCCAGGAAATTGGAAATGGGGGAGAGAGAGGAGCGGAGAATATGTTCTTGTTAGGAAGCAAACGCATCCCAAGATCCAGAAATAAAAGCTTGTAAATTAGCTACCGGGTGGTTTATGGGCGCTCTTTGGACTTGTCTCTTCTCCAGCTTTTCATAAATGAGACTGCCTTAAAAATTATAGCCCCATTCTTCCAGTAACTGCTCTGGATACCCAAAGGATGCGCCAACTGTATCTGAAGGCTGGAAAAAACCTGAGACACGTGAGTAGGAGATGCAGGGAGCGCTTTTTTTCCTGGTTATTCGGGTTTTTTAGGGCTGTGCTGGCAGCACTGTGCTGCTCCGTGCCTGGAAGAACGGCCGCAGCCCCAAAATAGTCAGTGTCCCTTAAGTTTACTGGCAGCTTGTGACACCATGTCTGGGATGGGTGCAACCATCTGGGTTGCGACACCGTTTGGATTCATTCTGCTCTGGGCATTTAAGAATAGTTCCAGGCTGGTTTTTGGTCTAACCCAGGTGATCAAGGCTCCCATCGTGGTTTTGCTCAGGGAAACTGGGATTCGTTTTGGGTTTGGTGTCATCTGCTATTCCTCATCTTTGGTCCAGTATTTGGGGCCTCGGTGGTTTGTATGTCTAGGAGAAATAATGAAAGGTGCGATTTAGAGATGGAAGAAGTGCAGCATGAAGGAAGGAGTTGCTGGTCAGAGCTGCCAGGGTTATTATTCTATAAACAGAGTCCATTGAGCTAGAGCTGGAGTAAATCTCTACGGGTAAAAAGGGTTCAGAGCGATTTATGGGTGGTGGTAGGTCCATAAGTGGCTCTAGGTGGGTTGTAACCTCTACCATCACCCGTACAACAGTTGTGAGTGCTGTGGTTGGCTTGGCTTGGGCAGCATCATCTAGATCTCAGGTCATTTGATGTCAGTCAGAGGGGGGACTTGTGCTAGTGCAGGTCCCTTCTCACGTGAAGGCTGGTGACCAGGCGAGCTTGTCTGCTCTGGGGGGAGAAACCAGAATTACAACGAACAAACCCACTGAAGCGTGGATGATGTTTCTTTACAGTTGAAGATCAAGGTAGAAAAGTGTATTTTCTAGCTATAGCAGCGAGGGATTAAGAAGTTTACCTGAGAAGAAAGGAAAAGAAATCCAAACTCGGAAGTAGCTTTCGCCAAAACCACAAGAAACTCATTTCGTATTGTTTTAATCTAGCTCTAATTAAATTGTCTAATTAAACTGCTGGGTTGTTCAGCCTGGAGAAGAGAAGGCTTCGGGAAGACCTTCTTGTGGCTTTTCAGTGCTGCTTGCCTAATCCATTCCAGAATCCCAGGATAGGGACCTCTGGAGATGATCTCCTCTAGACCAAACCCTCTTGCTTCCCTCAACCCCATCACGAGCCAGGTCCACCCATCACAGGTTGGGTTTTTTTTCCTTCCCTGGGCTCTACAAGCCCTGATGGGTCTTTCCACCGCTGCTATCCGGCGAACGCGTCGCATCAACGAGTTTATTTAAACCGGGAGTAATTTGAGGGCCTGTTCTGCAAGGGGTGGATTTAAGCTCTATTGACAGAGCTGACTTTTATCTCTGAATTAGTCCCACATAAAATAATTGCGTTTCAAAAGGACTCAGCAGGCTGCTGTTATCAAAACCTTTTGAAAGGTTCTGTTCTGTTTGATATTGCTGTTTGGCTTTTTTTAACAACATCAAAGAAAAAAAGAAAAGAGCAAGAAAAAAAAAAAAAAAGAAAGGAGGAATTAAGAAGAGCCATTGCAGCGTACCCTGACGTACCCGTGTCCCCTGCTGTTAAATGTGTCCAGGCAGGCTCAGGACACCACGGGACAACGGTGCTGGGACAATGCTGCTGGGTGACGTGCTGCAAACGGAGCTGGATCGCATCCTAAAAGGGATAGTCAAGGTTTGCAGACTGGTGGGGGTTGGAAGGGACCTCTGGAGATGATCTCCTCCAACCCCCCTGCTCCAGCAGGTCACCCAGAGCAGGGGGCCCAGGATCGTGTCCAGGCACCTTTGGAATCTCTCCAGAGAAGGAGACTCCACAACCTCTCTGCGCAGCCTGGGCCAGGCTCCGACACCCTCACACCAAACAAGTTTCTCCTCCTGCTCACATGNTAGGGATGCTCCAGTCCTCCACATCATCTTCGTTTTGGTAAATTCCCTCCTTACCAACAGTTCCTCTTCTTTATCTTTCTGTGGAGGCTTTCAGCTCATTAAATCGAAGCATGCAGCCGTACAGGAGCTTCCTGGGCTTGGGTGGGAGCAGAAGGCTCCTGTCAGTCCTCGGTGACAAACAAGGCATCATTTACCTTCAACCAGCCCGTTCCCAGGAGCCTGGATCAAACCCTTGTCTAGCACCTTGTCCCACTGCTTGGCGCTTCATCTGTCCCTTCTCTGGGTCACTCCTTGGCCAGCTCAGCTCGGTGCCACCAGGGCCGAATTAATAAAAGGTTGCTCAGTTGTGAGTTTAAAGTGGATTTCACAAAGAGAAGTCTGCTGAAAGGTTCCTGAGGAGCTCAAAACCTGAGAAACGTGGGGAAAGAACATTCTGTCAGGGTTTTAATGGAGCACGGGGAGCGGGGAGACTCTCAGGGCGAGGTGGAGCATCACCTCTTGATGTGTAGATGGGATGTGGTTTAGTGGTGGACTTGGCAGTGTTGGGTTAATGGTTGGACTTGATCATCTTCAGGGTCTTCTCCAACATCAGGGGTTTTATGATTCTAAAAGACCAGAGGTAGTTACCTAGCAGGGCCTGTTGTGACAGACCTGTTATGGTTGGACTTGAAGATCTTAAAGGTGTTTCCCAACCTAAGTAATTGTATGATTTGATGATTCTAGGACAGGGGGGGATGGTTTTAAACTCAAAGAGGGAGATTTAGGCTAGAGAGAAGGAAGAAAAGTTCTTCACTGAGGGTGGTGAGAGCCTGGTTGAGGTTGCCCAGAGAGGTGGTTGCTGCCCCATCCCTGGCACCATTGCAGGTGAGGTTGGCCGGGGCTCTGAGCAACCTGCTCTAGTTGCAGATGTCCCTGCTCCCTGCAGGGGGTTTGGATGAGATGACCTTCAAAGGTCCCTTCCCACCTATGATCCTCTGATCTAAAAATCACTCAGCACAACCTATTTGAGTCCACAAAAAAATCCTTAAAATGGAATATAGAAGAGATTGGAGTAGTATCCAAAAAAAGAGAATCGCTTTGGTGTTTGTCTGTAACACAAAAATGCTCTTCAAGATTGTTATGTTAATGAGATGTTCAGTGAGTAGAGAGGACAAAGTACAAGGTGTATCTTGAAGGTCGTGAAGATGTAGCCTGAGATATCCTGAAGTATTAAGATTCTTTTACTTGGTTTTAGGATACGGAGATTAGAGAGACAGATAAAAATAAAGAGAGACAACAAAGCTGCTCCTAAACCCAGCGCTTTTGCAGAAATCCAGATCACCACGAAAACACGGATGTGAAGCTTGGGAGGTTTGTGTTGAGTAGGAGGCTGTACCCGGATAAACCCTGGGATAAACCTGGGCCAGGCTCTCACCACCCTCAGCAGCAACAATTTCTTCCTTCTCTCTAGTCTAAATCTCCCTCTTTTAGTTTCAAACCATCACCCCTTGTCCTGTCCCAACAGGTCTGGTAAAAAGTCTCTCCCCATCTTTCTTCTAGACCCCCTTGAAGTCCTGCCAGGCCAGTTACCATTTCCGTTGCAAGTGAATTTTCTATCCTTAGTTCAGGATCAAATACTGAAATTTTCTCAAGAGTCAAGCAAAAAAATCCTCAGGACTCAAGGCTTTGATGTTTAAATACCCACTACTGGTAGCGCACAACATTTGGGCTATGAAAAGAAGGGATTTAGAGAAGCTCATCTTTCATTTTTCCCAACTCTGAAGAATAGCAATCAGTTAAACTTGTCTGAATGGGGAGATTTGGGCGGCTGGTTGTTTTTTTCAAATGAAGAAACCATAATTGACTGTCTGTGCAATAAAATTTAAAGGGTTTCATCGGTAGACCTGTCACACTGCAGGGAGCTACACCCCGAGATTCTTCTCATTGGACACATGAACTTCACCACGTATCTGAAGAGGGTGGATGCAGTCACTGTGTCAACACGGTTTTGGCCCTTGGTGGTGCCAGTGATGGTTCCTCCAGCTGCCGAGGGCTTTGCGAGACCTTTGGATGTGGTTTGGGATCCGTTTTAGTGCATTTTGGTTGAGCTTTGTCCTTTAATTCCCTTAAGAAACGTCGGCGCATTATGTTTGTAGACATATATAGCTCATGGATTGATTTTTTTTTTTTATGATCAATAAACAGAACGAGTACATGAAGGACCCTGAGTGTTACAAATACCCTCCGAGCAGTTTATGGAGCGTTGGTTTTCTCCATTCCCCAACTGAACGATTTTTTAAGGGCTCCCTTGTGCTTCTTCCCCTCCAGGCTCTACCAAAGCCTTGAACGTGTTTTGGGTTTACATCAACTGCTGGGACCTTCAGTGTTGTCGCAGCTGTTCTTCAGTAGGCAAGAGAGCACGTGGTGGTGTAAAGATTTGGTTTATTTTGTAATCGTTTTTATAGTGATTACTGTATGGAAAATACACGCTTTTTTTAGTTTTATATCTGCTATCCGTGCCAAAATTGTGGTGTTTGAGGTGTTGGAGCGTGTCTAGAGAAGGGCAAGGAAGCTGGGGAAGGGTCTAGAGCAGGAGTGTGGTGAGGAGCAGCTGAGGGAGCTGGGGGTGTTGAGCCTGGAGCAAAGGAGGCTCAGGGGAGACCTTCTGGCTCTCAACAACTCCCTGAGAGGAGGTTGGAGCCAGGTGGGGTTGGGCTCTTCTCCCAAGGAACAAGTGATAGGCCAAGAGGAAATGGCCTCAAGTAGCACCAGGGAAGATTGAGGTTGGACATGAGGAGAAATGTCTTCATGGCAAGGGTTGTGAAGGGCTGTGCCAGGCTGGGCAGGGCAGTGGTGGAGTCCCCATCCCTGGAGGGGTTTCCAAGCCGTGGAGCTGTGGTGCTGAGGGCCAGGGGTTAGTGGTGGATTTGGTAGAGTGCGTTGTTGGACTCGATGATCTTAAAGATCTTTTCCAACCAAAATGATTCTGTGATTCTAATTTCCTCTCCTTCTGGTTCACTTCGTTCTGCACCTCCTGATACTGTTTCTTGGTGCCTTCATCAAAATGAGTGCTTCTTACTGAACTCGCTTTCATTTTCTTTGGTCCAAGCACATTGATTTTCTTCCATTAAAAATTAAGGACTGAATCTCATTTTGCTTTCTGCTCTGTCTGGTTTTCAGCTCTGAAATTGGCAGTGGAACATGGCAGCGCGCTTGAAGTCTGCTTTAGACGTTTCCTTGAGGTTAAATTCGTAACATGAGTCAAAGAACTTGGTGGCTAATCCTTGTCACTACCAAATTTGGTCTTTTTTTCATCAGAGCAGTCTTTGCTGTTGGGAAAAAAACCTTGGATAAGCTCCGTGCAGCCTGCCTTGCTCATGAGGTTGTGGTGGCACATCAGCCAGGAGGAGAGTTTGCCCAGGTGGCCAAGAAGGCCACCAGCATCTTGGTTTGGATCAGCACTAGTGTGGCCAGCAGGACGAGGGCAGGGAACTCAGGAGAGAGGAAAAGGGATAAAATCTTCTCCATGTGTCAACTCCTGCCAAGGCTTTAGTGTTAAATACCAAGCTGGTGGTTGTTGCCACCAGGCTCCTTCACCCCTTTCTTCTGCTCTTCACAGCAGGAAGGAATTGGACCTCAAGGTTTTTACTTCCTCAGTGCTAAGGTGCACAAGCAGATCTAGACTTGAGTTTATAATTGATCTCGTTTTTAGGACTTTTCCTTTACCCCACAGCATCCTCGATTGCTTGTGTCCCATCTGGACGTTTCTGGGGCAGGGTTTGATGGCCCCAAGCTGGGCTGAAATGGGGTCTCCCCATGGGCAGGGCTGGGGGAGGCCGGCGAATGTCCTGTTTGCTCGCTTTTCTTATGATCTCCTGCTTTCTTCAGAGGAAGTTCCTGCGTGATCTACTCTAGGATCCTGCTCTAGCACGGGGGTTGGAGAAGATGATCTTCAGAGGTAGCTTCCAACCCTCCCGCTCTGTGCTTCTGTGTAGTTATATTCACGTCGGGAGCAGAGGAAGGTCTCTGCGGGGATCACTGTCCCAGCGTAGCTCTGGGTACGTAGAGGAACGACGTGGATCATGTTCTAGGCAAATACTGCTGTGAGGAGATAATTTCTCTTGGAGAAAAAGAATTATTCCTCTTATTTGCAGAGAAATGAGTAAGTCCATGGCTGGAGGATCCCATCTCCTCGCTTCTTCCATCCCCCAGCCTGGCACATCCTTGCTCTGCTTTAATCCCTGACCTACATCCAGCATCCAGGCTCCCGCTTCTCGTTTTGCTCGCGCCGTGAATATTCTTTCTCGAGAGAAGGCGACGGAAAGATTTCCTTAACACCTTACGAGACAGAGTCATCTTTCACATCGCTGAGCTGGAACCAGGAGCAAAAAACCTTCCACAAATCTCCCTTTTGCTCCTTCCCGTCACCTCCCTGCAGCTCAGCTGTCTCTCCTCACGTCCTGGCGCTCATCTTCACTTCTTCCATGGCCTTCAAGTTGGAAGGCAACCTTCCTTATCTCTGTGTTTTATCCACATGCACTTATCTCTTCATCCTTTATCCACAAACCATCATCCTCCCTGCAGAGTTATCAGCCATCTGATTTTTCTGCTCGCTAACACCCAGAACCTCATGAATGGAGTCACCGCACGAGCCTCATCTAGACTTTAATTAAAGAATTAAAGAATCGTTGCTTTGGCTTCAGGTTCCTCTGGTATTTAGCAAAATTCACGAGGCCGATAAATCTCAGCTGCTCTGAAGAGAAGTTCTGCTTCCTTCCTGTTATTTCTTTGACTTTTGTCAGGGTTGAAGAGCTTTAAAGATACCCTAGATAATAAGTTCTGCTTGGAGATCACGTTTGACTGAAGCGTTCTTTGGGAGCTCTTTTTTTAGGTGGAGATTCGGTGCTCACTGGTGAGGAGATGGTGGAGGAGCAAACATCTTCCATACCTTCCTTCACGTAGGTATGAGCAAGCTCACCTTGTTGTCTCTCACTCAGCACACCGACTCGGTGACAGTAGGTGGTACTGCAGACAAATAGATCTCCCACGTTGCTGGAGCACACAGGATCGTATCCCTGGTGCTGTGGATGAAGAAGTCTTGGTGGCCACGTCTGCGCCCTTGAGCACAATGGTTACAGGATCTCCCAACACCACCTTCACTCCCTGCCCCCCTTCACCTCCCACGTTCATGGGTGAAGAGAGGGTCCCTCACGCCAAGAAGGACTNCACAACTCCCTGGAAGGAGGTTGGAGCCAGGTGGGGTTGGTCTCTTCTCCCACGGAACAAGTGATAGGCCAAGAGGAAACAGCCTCAAGTTGCACCAGGGGAGGTTGAGGTTGGACATGGAGGAGAAGTTTCTTCCTGGCAAGGGCTGTGAAGGGCTGTGCCAGGCTGGGCAGGGCAGTGGTGGAGTCCCCATCCCTGGAGGGGTTTCCAAGCTGTGGAGATGTGGTGCTGAGGGCCATGGGTTAGTGGTGGTCTTGGCAGTGCTGGGGGAGTGCTTGGACTTGACGGTCTTAAAAGTCTCTTCCAACCTAAACAATTCTATGATTCCATGATTCTAAAGCTGCTGGAGGAAGGTCATTGCTTCTTTATCCAGTATCTCAGTTGACTGCTTGCTTTGGATGCTTCAGACCAAGGTGCCAATTCCTTCTCCTAGTGGTGAGGTCCTGAAGACACATCTCTCTGCTGCTGCGAGAATGGCCTACTTGCTAACCCAAGGAGCAGGCTGTGACTGAGATGTCACCATCTCCTCTTGATGATGTTCCAGCTGTAGAAACTGTTAAATAGCCATAAAAAGGACTGTCCAACCCGGCAGGTTATCTCCACATCTAAAAAGAATTCTGGTTTCCTCTTAGACAATTCACTCACTCCGTTTTTAGCTCTTCCAGTCTTAGCCCCTTCACTTTTTGACCTCTGAAAGGAGACTTTTCTTTGCTGGTCCATCTCGAAATGATTCCATCTTCCTAATTCTTTTCCTGAGGTGTTTATTGAACTCGACAGCTCTGGACACTCTTGCCAAAAGTATTTTCTCCGTTGGTTGCCGGGGCTGTACATTCCAGACAGCCTTTGCGCTTGGCATTTCAATTCAAGCCCTGCCTACCTTGAAGTTCACCAGATCTTTAAGGGCATTTGGAATTGACAGGCAGAAGAAAGTCTGTCTTTATCACGCTCGCTGTAATGTTTTCTCTAAAGGAAAGATCTTTCTTCTGAAGAGATTTCCCGTGCAGCTGCAACTGGCAGAGATAAAGTTATCAAGGTGTTGTTGGAAGCTATTAAAGATGTTGTAAAGAGGCTACTAAAGATGGATTTGGCAGGGTCCTGGGAGCCTGTGATGTCTAAGATGCTGGAAATGTTTGGGGTTTTTTTATTTTTTCTCTGCTTTTGCTGATCAGATTCGTGTGTTTGTGTCAGACAAAAAAGCTCTTGTCAGGTCTTCAGAGGCTTTGTTTGGCTTTTTTCTTTTTTTCTTCCCTTTTTCTATGCTGAGGCGTCTTTATACCCTGCTAAGGTCATCAGAAAGAGCTGGACTTGTCGAGGATATTTTGTTCTTTTTTCATCTCCCGTGCTCTTCATGGTCCCCTCCTCTTCTGAGACCTTTGTGGGACCTCCAGCCACGGCAGAGCAATGGAGATGCTCCCGAGCTGCCTTCTGCCAGGTGGGCAAAGCCACCCGCAGCCACAGGGACCCAGGGCTTGGCAGAAGCTCTTCAGAAAGCTGGGCTGGTTGAGGTGCAGACCTTCAGCAAGACACTCAAGTTCTGCTTTTGGGCCTTTTTGGTGAGGTTAGGAGAAGCTGTTTGGTTTTCTCCTTTACCTCTTCCCTCTCACTCAAGATTAGGGAGAAGAATCTCCGTGTGCGTTACCTTCCGTTTGTTGACTTGCCTACAAATTAATCCAGGAGCCAGTCCCAGTTCTACATAAGGGTGATCTCCATGGTACCGTCTCCAACATCCTTTCATAACTTCTGTCAAGATCTGGGCTGCAGAACTTCCCAGCAGGACCCCAGGAGTCGCTGAGGGAAGTTGTTGGACCATCTTGAAAAACAAGAACAAAGGAAATGTGGAGGTTACGACTCTCTCCTAACCCCCCTCTTGCTTCTCTCTTGCCTCATCCCACTTGAGAAGAAGTTTTCTCCTGCTTCTTCTGCTCCCCTGTACCTCAGGAAGGCAATGGCTGAGCTCAGACCTGAGCAGAGCATGGCTGCAAGCTCAGGAGATAGCATTCCGAAAGCTGCTGAGAAAATCTTAGCCTTTATATTCCAAAATCCCCATTTTTCAGTTGAATTTTTCTCCACAAGCGAAATGACATCTGTAGATAATCCACCTCGACCATAATGTCTTCTACTTCTTGGTGTAATATACGACCGAGGAGCTGCTGCCTCTTTGGTGTCCTCGGTGGCTCTTGAATCGCCGCGTGGAAGCGCCGGCGCTGATTTATCCTGCTCAACGTCGCTCTGTTAATTTTCTGCAAGCACATGGCCTCGTTAGCGTGGAGGTAGGACATGGACAGTGATTCCTTCTGAGTTTGGATTGCAAATCTCAACTCACTCCTGAGCCAAATAGCTTCTCCTCCCCCCCATATTTATCATCGGGGGGTCTCAGACCTTCTTCTGCTCCACAGGCTTTCTGTGCTGCACAAGAACATTCAGTTTCTTGAGTGATTTTTAAATTTTTTGTCTCTTTTTCCCGGTCTTTCAGGTCCAAGTCGGTGGTCTCCAAACACAACCTTCTGTGCCACCTACCTGCAGTCGTTACAGTCTTGATTGGTGGCTGAGGTGAGAGTAGTTAGATGGTTGCACGATGGAGTTGTAGCCTCAGAAAAGCTCAGATACGTTCAAAACTTAGCTAATAATATCTTGGGCTGGTTGAGATGGCCCAAAATCTTTCATTCGCAGCAAGCCTGGCTTGAGGAGAACTTCTGGGTTGGGTGTGTTTGCTTCCTTCACATTCCCACATGCCAGATCCTGCCCTTCCCAGTTAGGGCAGTGACAGCTCCTGCCCGAAGCAGAGCTGGCACATGGGAGAGAATGGAGAGTGTTACACCAGGAGGGTCCTACCCTCTGAGCTGGTTTGTGTTGGTGCAGAGGTCGGTGTGTGAGGTCAGCTCATGGTGCTGGCTTGGAACCAGGCAGTCCTGGTATTGCTAAAGGCTGGATAGCTGTCTGCTGAGCTGGTCCCAGTGCTGTGGTCCCACTGCTCCTGGGGCTCTGAGGGCCTCGTAGAATCGTTTTGGTTTAAAGAGACCTTTGAGATCATCAAGTGTTAGCCCAGCAATGCCAGGTGACCACAAAACCATGTCCCTCAGCACCACGTCTCTGTGGCTTTGGAAACCCTCCAGGGATGAAGACTCTACCACTGCCCTGGACAGCCTGGGACAGGCCTTGACAACCCTTGCCAGGAAGACTGTGTCCAACCTAGACATGGACCTGTTGGAGCAGAACCAGAGGAGGCCACAGAGATGATGCGAGGGCTGGAACCCCTCTCCTGGGAGGCCAGGCTGATAAGAGTTGGGCTTGGTCAGCCTGGAGAAGAGAAGCCTCCAGGGAGACCTTCTAGTGGCCTTTCAGGACTTCAAGAGGGCCTAGAAGAAAGCTGGGGAGAGACTTTTGAGCAGGGCCTGTTGGGCCAGGACAAGTGGGGGGTGGTTTGAAACTAAGAGAGAGATTTAGGCTGGAGAGAAGGAAGACGTTCTGCACTCTGAGGGTGGTGAGACCCTGGTTGAGGTGGCCCAGAGAGGTGGTCGCTGCCCCATCGCTGGCACCATTGCAGGTGAGGTTGGCCGGGGCTCTGAGCAACCTGCTCTAGTTGCAGATGTCCCTGCTCCCTGCAGGGGGGTTGGACAAGATGACCTTGCAAGGTCCCTTCCAACCCAAACCCTTCTGTGATTCTCTGATAAAAGCACTGAACCAGTTTATCGCTGTTGTCTCCCTTTCCCATGCTCCTGCAGCCCCCGTTGGGCAGGGTAACAGAAGAAGGAGCTACCAGCAAAGTTCTTAGTTGTGATTCCTAACCCTTGCTCAAACAGGTTTGCGTGAAGGGAAGGTAAAGAGAGCGCTTCATGTCCATGGTCAACGTGATGTACCTGAAACCAAAGGTCCCATTCCCTGACAATGCTCCGGAGATGTAGGAGCTGGTCACTAACAGATCTTCTGGTCCTAATTTTCTCCTAATTAAGGGGTAGGAGCTTTTGGCATCCCAGTCTCCATCTATATTTTCCTGCTTTCCTGCTTCATCATGAAGAAGAAGCCTAAAATAGCAGATGTGCTGAATGAGCGATGAATTCATCACTAGATTTAGGCATGGTGGAGCCATGGGATTCGGGGAGAAGCTGGTTGAGATGGGTGAGTCCAACATGGTGGTGAGGTTCATGGGTGGTTCAGCAGCCCCACGAGTGGGGCCATTGGCTTGCACGCAGGGTTTGAGGTATCATGCTGACATTGAACGACGTGGTCCATCTTGCAGAGAAAGGGGATTCTGATGTTGGCTTTGGTTGGTTTAGTTTTCCTTAAAAAATTGGGTGGTTCCTAACCTGCAACGTTCAACTTCTGATTGTGTTTTGATGGTACTGAGGTTTCTGAGCTTTAAGCACTGCTGCTTTATGGACAATTGAGGCTCTTCTGCAGCTGGTAGTCCTGGTAGATTGATGACAGTCATAACCCCGAGTGAATTTGCTGATACCTCTGTTTCTAGTAGCGCTGTTGCTCCAAGAGTGTCTTTGGGTTGCACATTCCGTGGTTTTCATGGTAATACATGAAGCAGATCCCTGTGTGATACTGTCATAAGGAGACCACGGAAGCGTGGCGAGATGTGTTACGGGACTCACATTGAAAATCCCAGGGCTGAACTCATAAAAAATGATACTGGGCATCTTGGTAGGACTTTTTTGGGTGTTTGGATGAGCGCTGCAGTGATCTGGGACAGCTTGAGGGGACATGAGGTTGCCCTCAGTGCTTTGATGTCCTGTGAAGCTGGTGGAGGATGCTGTGGGTGCTGTTACCTTTGAGGTTTTTCTCAGAGCTCCAAGAAAACTTCATATGAATTATTCTGAATGAAGCAAACCCTTCATTCAGTCTCCGTGTGAAGCCCAGAGAGCACCTTCAGAGTGTTTTAAAGTAGGTACTTGTTGATAGAAACCACTGAGAGGTGCTTCTGGGAAGAAATTACCGCCTGATCCGCTGTTCATTTAGAAACGACAGCTCAGGAGTCCATTAACTGTGTTGAGCTTTGATTGTTGGCTTAGGAAACAGCCTGACTCTGCTGATGTATCTCTTGGGGGTTCGTTGAGTGGCAGTGCCTTGTCCCACATGGAGCCCGGTGGCTTTTACCAAGTTATATTCTTTCTTCTTGGTTGATGCTGTTCCTTACTCCTTTTTTCTTTTCTTTTTTTTTTGGTTAAAACCAGTTAAATCTTCACTGTTTTAAAACAGTGGAAGGTCCTTCTTGGTGTTGGTGTGAGATGGAGACCTCCTAAACCAGTTAACCCCACCTCCACCTTAGTTTTCCTCAACAGACACCTCTGATGTCTTCTCCTAGCAGCGTCTTTTTGCATCTGCTCTTCACTGACATATCAATGAAGTTAAGTTGCTTTCTAAGAGCCTATTTTTGGTCTTGGTTTTGTTCTCCTTCTCCTTCCTTGAACTTAAAACCATGAAACCTGCCTCAGTTTTCAACCTCTGAGGTGAGTTCGTGTTTAATAAGGAACAAAAGTGTGTGTCAGGCCTGCAAAGAATAACTGCATTTATTTGTCAACACACCAAGATTAGGAGGTGGTTCATAAATCCCAGCCCGCCCTCTCTTTCCTCTCCCTCTGATGAATCTCTCGAATCCTGGGGTCAGTTTTGGGCCCCTCACTCCAAGAAGGACCTTGAGGGGCTGGAGTGTGTCCAGAGAAGGGCAAGGAAGCTGGGGAAGGGTCTAGAGCAGGAGTGTGGTGAGGAGCAGCTGAGGGACCTGGGGGTGTTGAGCCTGGAGCAAAGGAGGCTCAGGGGAGACCTTCTGGCTCTCAACAACTCCCTGAGAGGAGGCTGGAGCCAGGTGGGGTCGGGCTCTTCTCCCAAGGAACAAGTGATAGGAGAAGAGGAAAAGTTCTCAAATTGTGCCAGGGGAGGTTTAGGTTGGACATGAGGAGAAGTTTCTTCCTGGCAAGGGCTGTGAAGGGCTGTCCCAGGCTGGGCAGGGCAGTGGTGGAGTCCCCATCCCTGGAGGGCTTTCCAAGCCATGGAGATGTGGTGCTGAGGACCATGGGTTAGTGGTGCCCTGGCAGTGCTGGGGAACACTTGGACTCAATGATCTTAAAAGTCTCCTTCAACCAAAATTCTGTGATTCTTTGAACCTATAAAGGGGCAGAGTGGATGCAAATTGTGTTTTTAGAGCTCCTGCGTCCTCTGCTTGGGCTGAGGGGAAGAGGGAACCTGCCCATGACACACGACATTTCTCCTTACCCTTGCTAAGCCCTAACGCAGCGATGGCCCCGTCAGACGTGACGGTGGAAACCTTTGCTCTAAAAAAAGCCCTTTCCCAGATTTTCACCCATAATTGCTTTCAGCGTTCGTTAAATGGCAAACGCTACAACTAAGTAGCGTTTTATTAAAATCAAAGTTCACGGTCTGTTTGCTATTAATGATACATAAGCTGGTGTTTAGAAGAACCCTCTGGGCACAGCTCCTGCTCCCCCGTAGCCCTTCAACGTGGTGCTTTTATTAATCTTCTCACCGTTCTCCCACTCGCAGGGCTGGTGAATCCGGTTAAAAAAAATCAGGTTTTCCTCTAAAATGATAAGTAACATGAAATTATTTTTTCCTGTGATTGGTTTTTTTTTTGTGGGGTCTTAGATTTAAGTGGCGTCTTCTACATCTATCAAAGAATTCTTCGTGCTCTTCAATTTGGGCTCTTGAGGAGTCTTTTTGATGGTACTAAAAAGATTTGCTGGCTGGTTTTGAGCTGCGGGCCAAACCGAAAGACAAATCATTATCAGTTAAAAGCAATATATATTTTATCCTACCCCCCAAAAACACCCCCTAAAATGCCCAGGAAAGTGAGCTCATGGGTTAGTGGTGCCCTGGCTGGGCTGGCTTAATGGTTGGACTCCATGATCTTGAAGGTGTCTTCCAACCAGAATGATTTTATGATTCTATGCTATGGTTCTGTGACCAGGGGGGTGTGGATGTCTCTAACTGGTTGCTCCAAGTCCCGTCCAACCTGGCCTTGAACACCTCCAGGGATGGAGCATCCACAGCCCCCCTGGGTTGGAATGTGCAGACAGTGCCCAAGGTTGAGCTGAAGACCATTAAAGGAGGGAAAGCTGTGTAACTTCTTTGGAAGCAGCTGGATGACAATAAAATGAGATTTGCAGGTTGCTTCTTCCCCCACGTTAAGTAACGCCTGGACTTCTAGATGTAATAATTTAGCCTGCGCTAAATAATAGAGTTGTTCCGGGGAGGTTTAGGTTGGACATGAGGAACAACGTCTTGATGGCAAGGGTTGTGAAGGGCTGTCCCAGGCTGGGCAGGGCAGTGGTGGAGTCCCCATCCCTGGAGGGCTTTCCAAGCCATGGAGATGTGGTGCTGAGGGCCATGGGTTAGTGGTGCCCTGGCCATCTGGGGGAATGGTTGGACTTGATGATCTTGGCCCAGGTTGCCCAGAGAGGTGGTGGCTGCCCCATCCCTGGCACCATTGCAGGTGAGGTTGGCCGGGGCTCTGAGCAACCTGCTCTAGTTGCAGATGTCCCTGCTTCTCACAGGGGGGGTTGGACTCGATGACCTTGCAACCCCTTCCCACCCAAACCAGTCTGTGATTCTCCAATAGGTAGTTTTGAAGAAGAAAAACTCCTAAATTATGTTGAAGTTGTGTTTAGGGCGTGGTACTAAGAGAATTATGACGCAAAAGGTAGAATGAGACGTGGGTGAGCAGCACGTATCCTTTTCCTTCAATAACGCGAGCAATAAATGGCATTTTGCTCCCAGCTTGGCTGACTCGTGGGCTATTCAGGCAGAAGGAAAGCCAACGTTCCTTCTCGAAGGATGGAGGTAAAAACCGTTGTCATTTTTGGATGTCGTTGTTGTGGCTCTGTACGGAACCTGGGACAATCCTCGGCTTAGTCCCTGGGCTTTGGTCCTTGGTGGCCATGGTACAAATGGCTGTGACCCTTCAGTCCCAGCCCGTGGAAACTGTTAAGTGGCAACTACAGGTGAGATTTATTTCCCTGTTGAGTCACTTCACTCTCTTCTCCTCCTCCTCCTCCTCCTCCTTCCTCCT
>VZZY01016147.1:363370-392442 GCA_013400335.1 Eurystomus gularis
CCTCCTTCTCCTCCTCCTCCTTCCTTCTCCTTCTGGACTCAGTTGTGTGATGGAGAGACTGTAGGATAAAAATCCGGACAAAAAGACGAGGCTTGAAAGGGTGAATGTGCTACAAGGAAGGTTAAAAGAAGGGAGATGTAACAGCTGACAGACAGAGAGCAGCTAAGTCTGCAGGAGAGCGTGGAAACCAGAGCCATGAAAAATGAATGAGCAGTAAGTGCATCAAGATACGAGCTGAATAAAAAGAAACGTGAGAGGAGGAAGGTTAAATAAGAGACACAACATGTTTCCTGATTGTGATGTGGTGTTAACTGTAATTTTGCTTGTCTTACCCGTGTCAAATTCCAGAAGCACTGTCAGCTACAGGAGAGCTTCTAGCGTAGCGTCATGTCCTTGCTCTCTTTGGGTGTGATGGAGCGGTGGATGAGCTCCTGTAGCTCCCAGCAACCCTTTCCACATGCTGCCACAAGGGTTTGGTTGCTGTGATGTGGAGACATGGAGAGTTCTGCAAGCCTGTGTCCCAGAGATCCATCCCTGACTTCAGATCTACTGCACAACAGTAGATTTCTACCCCAAACTGGTAGATCCGTACCTCAAACCAGTAGATCTCTACCCCAAACTGTAGATCTGTACCTCAAACCGGTAGATCTCTACCCCAAACTGGTAGATCTCTACCCCAAACCATAGATCTGTACCTCAAACTGGTAGATCTCTACCCCAAACTGGTAGATCTCTACCCCAAACCATAGATCTGTACCTCAAACTGGTAGATCTCCACCCCAAACCATAGATCTGTACCTCAAACTGGTAGATATCTACCTCAATCCAATAGATCTTTACCCCAGCCCAGTAGATCTCTACCCCAAACTGGTAGATCTCTACCCCAACCCAGTAGATTTCTACCCCAGGTTTCACCTAAAAAGCTTTAAAGCTCTGAAAAAGTCTCATTTGAAAAGAAATCTTTGGGAGCTGCCCCTAATTGTCCCTTTAGCACTTGATTTTTCATACTAGGTAGAAATCAAAAGTGACTGTTGACACTGAGTGAACAAAGGGATGGAAGCGGCTTCTCACCACCACCTCGGCTTCATAAATGACCTCAATTAGATGGGTTTTAAATTCTCCCTGTTATTTGGAAGTGAAATGAGTTGAATAATGTAATTTATTACCAGCAAAACGGAAGCGGCAGCACTAAAAAGTGGCCAAAGCATTTTTGGCTTGTGTTTCCAGGAGCCAAAGTGGCCCAAAGAGGAGAGGAACCTGCAGATCAGGTCCTGAATGTCCCAGTCCGTGGGCCACCAACCGGGAGCTGAGCTCCTGGAGAGCAGGATGAGAACCTTCAGAAATGCAGAAGGTCCCTCAAGAGAGAGCAGGAATCAACCCATTGAAATTCAGGCCTTTTTGGGGGTGTTAAATTGAATTTTGGCCTATTAAGCAGAGAGGTTTAATTGAGTAATGTCAATTTTTAATCCAGCTCGTTGGCAGAGGGTGACGAACAAAGGCTCTAAAATGAGAAATCTTTAGTTTGCTTCGCTGGGTTTTTTGGGAATACGCTCGTTTCAAGCTGTAGGCACCATCTTTTTCCTTGAGTCTCTCTTGTTTTTAATTAGAAACTTATAAAATACAGGCTGTACCGGCGGTATTTTTAGAGGATAGAAGAAATGTTGTACAAAACCCAACATGACTGAGTGCTCTTGTTGTTTTATGTTTGCAGTTAGAACGTGGGATAAGAGCGGCCTACAAGAAAGCTGGGGAGGGACTTTTCACAAGGGCTTGTAGTGGTAGGATGAAGGGTGATGGCTTCCAACTGGAAGAGGGGAGGTTTAGATTGGAAATGAGAAGGAGATTCTTCATGCTGAGGGTGGTGAGACACTGGCCCAGGTTGCCCAGGGAAGTTGTGGATGCTCCATCCCTGGAGATGTTCAAGGCCAGGTTGGACGGGGCTTGGAGCAACCTGGTCTAGTGGGAGGTGTCCCTGCCATGGCAGGGGGGTTGGAACTGGATGATCTTTGAGGTCCCTTCCAACCCAAACCAGTCTATGATTCCATGATACCGGTTCCTTAAAAAGAAGTTTGTTCCCAACTTCTGAGCACAGTAGCATGGGAGTGGGGAGCAAAAATAGCTTGGAGAGATGCAGCCTCTTCCTTGCTGTTGAAGAAGAGCTTGTGTTTTGAGTGAGCGACACCAGCAACGTATCTTAGATAACACTGAGTGGAATCAGCCGAGATTTCTGGACCTTCAAAAAGCTACAGAGATTTGCTGTTAAGGATACAGCTGATGAATCCCGACGGAAAGAACGGACTATCCTCTTGGCCATTAAAAACCATCATGGGTTTTCTGGGAAGGATCTGTGTTGTGGTAAGAGGAGGATGTGAGATGTATCTCACCTAGGTCCCCAGTTTGGCCCTGCTCAGATAAAGAACCAGCAGATTCCAGTTCTTCATATACATATTTAATTAAGAGTGTGTAGCAAGGTAAGGGGTCGGATCATTTTTAAAATTAAATTCTAGAGTACATGGAGCAACCCCAAGGATGAGTTTTCTCCAGGATGGTTGTTCCTTGGAGCAACCCCAAGGGTGAAAACTCATCCAGGATGGTTGTTCCTTGTCCTCTGTGTCTGGCTCCAGCGCTGCCTGGAGACCCAAAGTGCGGGATTTGATCTGTAAAGGTCCGAGATCTTGGGAAAAACTCCAGCAGAGCTTTTCAACACAGACATAGTCTCATTAAAGCAAGCCGTGGAGATGTGGAAATGAATTCGCGGCCTTGTCCCTGAGCTAAATGCTCCTCTCCTACATAATAATAAGACCGTCGTGGTGGGAGCAGAGTCAATTATAGACGGACACGTTGTCCCTGGGGGAGCGGGGAGCTCGTGGAGCGACCGAGAAAGCAGAAGAGCAGATGTCCTTTGATTAATGGGACACCCCCTGTCTTTTGGGCATCTGGCAGGCAGGCAGATTGTCCCTGCTGCTGCTTGGGGACTGCGGCCCCCGGTCGATGCTGTAATTGCTGGGTTTCTGCGTTACCAGCCAGCCGCTCGCTTCTGCTCGTGGTCCTTTGGTGCGGTGGATGGCTCTTCTTCGTGCCGGGCAGTGCTCTTGGCTCAAGAATCCCGCGTTGTCGTGGTTGATCAAAAGGATGGGTAAAGTGATGAGTTCGTGGACGTGGGTGTTGTGCAGCTCAGGACAGGGCGTTGTGTGTCGGCATTTATTTAATGGGAGGTGTCCCTGCCGTGGCAGGGAGGGTTGGAAGAATTAGATGATCTTTGAGGTCCCTTCCAACCCCAACCGTTTTCCTTAAATCCAGAAAAACCGGGATGTAAATCCCAGCAGTCCTCCCGCTGCTCTTTTGTAGGAGCAGGAGAGCCCCCGAGCCGCAGATAAGGACGAAATAAACGGGGAGGACATCGGTGGCTTCGGCCGGGATGTCCTCACTGACATGGTGAAGATTCCTGGGGGGGTCTCCTGGTGCAGGACCAGATCTCCAGCCACCGGGGCTGCCTGCAGCTACAGAGACCACGTTGCATGGTTGGACACACACAATAGAGGCATCTCGGCGATGGGAGGAGGTGGGTTTGGAGAGGTCCTCGGGGGAGCCGGGCAGACAATGGCTCCCTAAAGAAGCCGTAGGGGCTTTATGTGAGAAAAAGAAGCATCTGTTTAGGGTCTAGTCCTTGGAGTGGCTCCATTCAGCCCGCCGGGCTCGTCCTTAATTGCCCCTCACGTTGTTTAGCAGGAGCGTAACACTTTCTGAAAGGGAAAAGCAAGGAAAGTGGATTTGTTTTTAAAAATCGTAGCTTTTGCTGAGCTGTTTCCAAGAGTTTCCTGCTCTTTAACCTCCTGCTGCTGTGGCCGGAGCGATTGTGTTTCCTTTTCTGGCTGTCTTCAAATTCTGTAGCTGGTTCTGTCCTTGACTGCGCCAGCAGAAATATGAACTGAAGCCCTGGTAGCTCTTCTCTGCTCGTGCTGGTGGTCAGATGTTTGCTGGGAATTCTTGAGCCCACAGATGGGTGGGTCAGGATTGGACCCGACACGTTTGGGGTTGTGGCAGTGATCAGTGGGAGAGTTGTTTCATGGAATGGTTTGGGTGGGAAAGGAACTTTAGAAGTCATCTAGTCCAACCCCCCTGCACTGAGCTGGGACATCTGCCATCACACCTTGTCCTGTCATGACAGACCCTGCTCAAAATCTGTCCCCATCCTTCTTCTAGGCCTCCGTGAAGTCCTGAGAGGCCACCAGAAGGTCTCTCTGGAGCCTTCTCTTCTCCAGGCTGAACTACACTGCACTACAGCTTCCCAAGGAGGTTTGGGATGAGCAAGGAGGCACTCTGGGACCACCTTGCTCTTTAAAGCTCCTCTCTGGCTTCCCAGGGTGGCTGGTGGAACAAGATAAAGCATCTCCACCCTTCCCAGTGGGACAGGAGGGGAGTGCTGGAGATCTCCTGGGCTTGGTGGGCACAACATGGGGTTTCTTCTCCCTGCTCCAGCCTTCCCCTTGCTTCCTGCTTCTTTGAGTTGCCTGATGTTCAGAGGCTTTAGAGGTCTATGAAAGGGCACATCTTGCAGTGTGTGGACAGTAAATGACTGTTCATTCCTTTTTGCATTAAGTAAAGCTCCACACTTCAGGTTGATCAGCAGCTTCTGAGGACTTCTCCTAGAACTTCTTCTAGTCAGCTGGCTGTGCTGGTGACTGGTGTGCACCCAAATCAGCGTTACCTGTGACCAGCATTGTCCCACTAAACAAGCAACGTTTAATAGTGGAAGAGAAGTGTGAAGACTAAAAGAACTTTTCCTGGGTCATGTAATGGACCAAGGAAGAGGACCAGGCTCAGGACTTTTCCATCTTCTTCTCACGTCTCTCCTTTAAAACATTGCATTTCTTCCAGGCTGGCAAACAGGAGCTGGAGGAGTTTTTTTTGGCCATTTGGGTGCTTTTTCAGTCCATGATGTTTCCTCCAAACAAGCTTTGGGGCTCTGTGAGGTTATTTATTTTATATTTTTTTGTTAGTCCTAAGTAGCATCAAAATGGTTTCACAGTTATTAAACGAGGAGGGATTAGGAAGTCGTGTGTACACTTCCCACCAGGCTCTGTGTCCTTTTGACTCCTTGCCTAAGCCAAGCCCTGGTTCTTTGATGGGACTATTTAACTCCTTAAGCTGAGCATGGAAATTCTTCAGCTAATTGGAGATGGACACTGGCATGAATGGCCTCAATCCGCTTAACGCTCTCATTAACATGCAAATTGAGGTTTCCTCTATCACCAACAGCCTTGTTCCAACAAACAGGAAAGAGCTGAGCTAAGCAGGGCTAATCTCACTGCCCAAATTAGCAACTTCAGAGCGCGGCTGTTTGGAGGTGGACTGGAGATCAGATGCTAGTTCTAAATGAAGAGCATAAAAAATTCATTGCCTGAACTTCAAAGGCATCACTTGAGAGTGAAAACAAAGAATACGTTGTCCTTGTGAACTTCCCAAGAGGTTTTCATCAAGGTTCTCCTGCAGTAACGCAGCCAAAACCTGCTCGGTGTTGGCATGGGCATGGTGGGCACCCACTGGGCTGTTCTGCTCGAGTTTAGCAGATTCAGGAGTTAAGCCAAGCCTGCGAAAAGCTTTATTCCTTCGTGGTTTTATTTATAGGAGGCAGCACCGTTCCTGCCAAGGCTGAAAAAAAGCCCCTGGAAATACAGAATGTGTTTTTAGCCCTCAGAAGTGAACCCAGGGAGGTGGGACGTGGGGAGCGTGTCCTGTCCATAGGTGCCTCTTGAAGCTGTGGGCAACAGACTCCTTCATCTGGCCACTTGAATTGCGTTGGATAGACCAGGTTTCTGAAGTTTAAGAAGTTCTTGGGAGCTTCTTGGGTTGGGGCACGTTAGACACCTCTTGATTCTTTACATAATGCTCTTATCAAGCAAGAATCAGAGAAGAAGAAATTGTTGCTGCTGAGGGTGGTGAGAGCCTGGCCCAGGTTGCCCAAAGAGGTGGTCGCTGCCCCATCCCTGGCACCATTGCAGGTGAGGTTGGAGTCACTAATGGTTCCTTGGCACCATGTGGCAGGAGGAGGCTGGTGTAGAAGGTGCCAGAGCAGTTTTGGCAGCACCCCATATCTCGCTCCGCTTTGGTAGCCACCGAGGCCTTCACAATCTCGCAGACCTTAGGCATCTCAAACCCGCTTCTGTTCATCCCTGACCTCTTCCTCGGCTCAGGGAAGCGATAAAACAATTTTGTCTCAGGAAATAACGCGGTTACAACCTTGGAGATGATGCTAAGAACATTTAGGCCTAATCTCATTGAATCTTGGGCAGGGCTGACAGCTGGAGCCCGGCCTTGCGCCGGGCAGGGAACTTCCAGCAGGAAAAAATTGCTTCAACTTGCCGTCGTTAAATCCTAATAGGCTTAGTCGGAGCAAATAAAAGCAATTCATTGAATGTTCCACTCGTTTAAATGGAAAAAAAAACCAAGTGGGGACGGAGGAGAAGAGCTGCGGCCTTGAGAACGAGCCGAGGTTTCGCGGCTTTTTCTCCTCGCCGTCCTCATTTGCCGATTTCAGGCTTGTCAGAAGCATCAGTTTGGGCCTTCAATCTTGTGAGGGCGATGAATTTTCATGGCAGTCCACGTGGCCTCTTGACACGGAGGATCAGCCCAGGTCTCCTTCACCGACAGCTCTGGGGGGAGCAGAGGGGCCGGGACCACCCCCTGCCCGGCGCCGGCGTGGGAGAGGCCCAATTAAATTCCAAACAAGGAAAACGAGCGGAAAATTCAACTTCTCCGGGGTGACGGTGGGAGGACGACTCGCTGCCGCGCTTGTCAAGCAGAAGTCTCTGGTGGCTCTTCTTGATTGACTTCAGCTTCTGTCATTATAACCTGCCCTGACTCCCTTAATTTGTCTTCACAACACAATCCGAGCTCATGGTCAAGGTTGTGTTTGTTGCCAAGAGGTGATGTAGGTCTTCATACAATCACAGGACGAGTTGGGTTGGAAGGGACCTTCAAGATCTTGTAGTTCCAACCCCCTGCCATGGCAGGGACACCTCCCACGAGACCAGGTTGCTCCAAGCCCCGTCCAACCTGGTCTTGCTTTTCATTCTGGTTTGTTTGGTGCTGCAAACAGACACGTAGGATGGAATGGTGGCTTTGCTTTCTGGCACTGGGAAGCCTGGGAGGTCACAGCCTGGCCCTGAGTTTGCCTTTCCTTGAGACCACTACACATAAATAAAAGCAAAGTGAGGTAGTTATGAAATGCTGCTTTTCTGGGAATAGAGGAACAGAAGATGAACTATTTGGCCTTTGGAGTTAATGGCTTTTTTTTGCCGTTGACCTCAGCAACAAAAAGGTTTTTTCGACAGCACTTACGTTAAATCTCCTTCATTCCTTCGCTTCTTAATGAGGAAAGATGCCCCTTAACCACTAAATCTCCATCTTCGTTGCTTTGGAAGGAAGGACCGTGTGTATTTACTATGGCTTGAGTAGAGCTTCCTGCAGGGCAGCAGGACACTAAAATGGAGAAGAACCTTCCAAAATCCCTCATTTTCCTTTATTGAGCCTTCCAGCCCCAGTGCTCCCGCCAAACGCCGAAGCGTGATGCGAATTTCAAAGGAAAATCCCGAGAAAAAAACAAATTTGTGGTCATTGAGCACTGAGCACGCACTGATTTTTTCCAGAGGAGGACTAATTCTCTCCTCCCTGGTCCAGAACCATCTCACATGCTGTGGGAGAACAAACAGCGTCGCCACTTCCACCCGTTACAATCGTAATCCTCAACTCCACAGCGCTTCAAATAGAAACCCAGGGCTCCAGAGGAGATGAAAAAGTGCTGGGTCCATGGCCAAGTTGCGAGACAGTGATTAATGATCTTCCTATGGATCTGCTGAAGCAACAGCACTTGGGGCTCCAAAGATGTTTTCTCTCTCAAGCTGAGAGGCTTGTGTCACTACTTGCATAAAAAAACTTTCCTTAAATACCCAGCAGTGAATTATTAGCAAGGCTCTGCCCTGAGTTATTGTTAAAAGGCTCTGTGGATGTTCAGGAAGGTTCACAGGTTTCATGACCTCCAAGGATTGAGGTTCCTCAGTTGTTCTCCCTCAGATTAGCGGTAGATGTTTCCTCTGCCTGCTCTGTGTTGGGGAGATAGTAGAGGGGTTTTTTCATAACGGACTGGTTTGGGTGGGAAGGGACCTTTAAAGGTCATCTCATCCAACCCCCCTGCAGGGAGCAGGGACATCTGCAACTAGAGCAGGTTGCTCAGAGCCCCGGCCAACCTCACCTGCAATGGTGCCAGGGATGGGGCAGCCACCACCTCTCTGGGCAACCTGGGCCAGGCTCTCACCACCCTCAGCATGAAACATTTCCTCCTTCTCTCTAAAGATCTAAATCTTCTCTTTGAGTTTCAAACCATCACCCATTGTCCTGGCGCAGCAGAGGTGCAGGGATGTTGTGGTTCTGCTGTCCTAAGCCTGGTGTGCCTCCAACCACGTGAAGATGGCTTGAAGACATGGCAGATACACACCAGCTGCTTTTTGGTTGTTGTGCAGTGTGGTGTGGTGGGGGCAATAGTATTTTTATCCTCTGGTTGAGGCACATCTGACTACATGAGGGAAGAAGATGCTGTGCATGGTCCCCAGGTACCTTCAGAAGTGATGGTGGCGACCACTGCTGGCCATGCACCGTTGTCATCTGGTCTTTATGTGGTGTGCAGGACACGTGGACTCCTGGTAAATATGCAAGATATAGAGATGCTGCAGAAGTTGCAGGCTGATGGGACCTCTCTTACTCGTTTAGTGCAGAAGGGATCTCATCCCACTTGTTCTCCTGACTGCTTTGACAGAAATCTGAATTTCACGGAGTTTTCCCTTGTGGAATCCAGACACACATTTGCTGGTAATTCAGGAAAGCTGCCAAAGACACGAACATCCTCTGAACATTCGTTACGGTGCTTTTGAAACCCCGATGGAAGGGAAGAACAAATGGCAGTACCAGAATGGGACTTCTGCATCTCCAGAGGTGCAAGGTCAGTTTGCGCGTCATTGATGGTAGAGATCAAAGGACCACGGGGTAACTCTGGCTCTTAAAATGTAGAAAGCGGCTCCATTTTTCACTTGTTTTGTCAGTTTTAGGTTATCTACACTCTAATAATGATAGGAGAAGAGGAAACGGACTCAGGTCACACCAGGGGAGGTTTAGGTTGGACATGAGGAGCAATGTCTTGCTGGCAAGGGTTGTGAAGGGCTGTGCCAGGCTGGGCAGGGCAGTGGTGGAGTCCCCATCCCTGGAGGGATTTCCAAGCCGTGGAGATGTGGTGCTGAGGAACATGGTTTATTTTGCACCTCCTGCTTTCCAGCACCACGACTGTTGAAGGATTGAGGTCAACTCCAGCTTACAGAGCTCAGCTTAAGAAGCGTAGTTAGATATGGCACAGAGGATGTCGAAACCCAAGCCTACGTGTTATTTTACAAGCTTTAATTTTCACGTCTTCCAAGGAAACTTGAAATATTTCATTTTGAGCAGCGCTTTACGTTTAATGGGAATAAACCCTCCAACAGAAAAGTTAAATAATGTGTAATGAAATACGCAATTTTGGGGTGAAACCAAGCGTTGTGTCAACTTCTGTGTGACAGAAGTCCAGTGGAAAAATAACTTCTCAATTTTGGGTGTTTACTGTTAAATTATACCCGTGCAGAGAACTCCGTGCTTCATAATTTAACGAAGGTGCTGAGGGGCCTGGAGCATCTCAGTGCTGAGGAAAGGCTGAGAGCCCTGGGGCTGCTGAGCTGGAGAAGATTCAGAGGGATGGGACCAGACTCTTGTCAGCGGTGGTTCCATCCCAGGAGGTTCCATCTGAATGTGAGGATGCTGAGCTCTTGGTCTCTCTGTGCTGTGAGGGTGGAGGAGCTGCTGCATCTCTGGCATCTTCTGTGCTGTGAGGGTGGCAGAGCCTGGCCCAGGCTGTCCAGAGAGGTTCCAAACCCACCTGGACGTGATCTTGGGCATCCTGGAGTGTTAGGGGGTTTATTTTCAGTGGTAGAAATGCACACACTCTACACATGAAAGGGAGAAGGTTACAGTGGCTCAAGGCCCAGAGAGCTTCTTGGAGGGCCTACAGAGAAGAATGGAGGGATGTGGTGAACATCAGCCCATTCTTTCCACCTTGTCCTGCCTTGAGCTGATTTCCATTTCTCCCGGTCCCCTCGCCGGATTTAGATCACCAGATACATGCACATGAGAATTATTTATCGTGTTCTCAAACGTATCCAGTCAGCCAAAAATGATGGAGTTTCTTCATTCCTGCTCTCCCAAGCAGTGCAGCGGGAGGTGCCCCAAATCCAGAGAAGATCCAGGAGCTGCGGTTACTTTGCATAAACGTCATTTAATTTTTCAGGCTGGAAATTAATTTCCAGGAGGTTGCTTGCAGTCGTGGAGCGTCACCTCAGGAGATAAGTCCCCAGAGTCTTAAGACAAGTCCTTGATCTAACCTTTATCTAACAGTCTGTTGCAGGCAGAGATGTTTTCTTCACCATGGCACAGGAGGAGCGGTGTTGGTGTCACCATCTACAGGAGCATCAAAGTCTCCAACTTGTCATGGACTAGTCCAGCCAGCTCCTCCTGTACCACCCTGCTGCTGGGATCACTTCTCAGGGAAGTTTAGATTAGATATCAGGCCGTGGTGGAGTCCTCATCCCTGGAGGGCTTTCAAAGCCGTAGAGATGTGGCGCTGAGGGACATAGTGGTGGACTTGGCAGTGCTGGGTTAATGGTTGAACTTGATGATCTTAAAGGTCTCTTCCAATCAAAACGATTTTATGATTCTTTGGAGACACATCCCATCCCAGGAGCTTGGAGCAACCTGGTCTAGTGGGAGGTGTCCCTGCCCGTGGCAGTGGTGTTGGAACTAGATGATCGTTGAGGTCTCCTCCAACCAAACCTTTCTATGATTCTATGATCTGTCCATCCTAAAGAGACAGTCACCAACCCACAGGTCTTTTCCAGGGCTGCTGAGGAAATACAACAGACGTCAGGTTATGCTCAACAAGCTTAAGCACTAGATTTGAAGTTCTCCAAACTTCTTCCAACATCTAGGAAAGAAAATGAACTTAGAAATAAATCACAATCAGACTTGGGGCTTTTCCAATTGTCTTTTCAATTCTCTTTGACTTTAGATTGTCTGTCGCTATATTCATTATTTCACTGTGAGCTTCTGTCCAGAAGCTCTGACAAGGACAAAAATTATCGATTTTGGATTATTTATGGACCCGCCAGAATTGAGAAAGTCTTCTTGATAACCTTGTTTAGAAGAATTGAGGCTTGAGGAAGGTTTATAACCTTGTTTTTAAGAACTTTTGGCTTTGTGCGGGTAAATATTGGTATGAAAATCGTGATGTTGTCTTGAGGGTCTCACAGTGTAAATTGAAACCGTGGGACAGCATCTGCCTGGGGTTTGCTGGACGTTTCTTCATCTTAAATTGTGGTTCAGCTCTTCGGTGCTTAAGCCCTGATAATAGTGGAGGTTTTGTGATTTTTTGGTAAATTGTAGCCCAGAAAAAGGAGGCAGCAGGATTGTAGAGCATCATGTGGCAAAGAAAAATGATTTCCAGGTTAGGAAAATGTTGGGCTCTGTGGTGATGCAAGACTGAGACCCGGATATTAAATCACTCCCCGGTTATTCCGATTTCAGATAACACAAATTTCAGAAGGGATTGTGCTAAAGTCTCCTCTGCTAATCCACCGACGGGTGGGAAAGTGGCTTTTCCCTGGGGCTGAACAGAGAAGTGGGATGGAACACATCGGTGGGACCAGCTCCTGGGGCTCGGGGACTTCTCCTTGTTAGTTCATGGAGAAAAAAAATAGTATTGTTCTCTTTAATTATGGTGTGATGCATGAGGACTGATGGTTTTGCTGCCTGAGCCACCATCCCATGGCAGTTGGCTGGGCTAATAAGCCAAGACTTGTTGAAAGCCAGGTTCACGATGGGGCTGCTGGTCTGTGGTGGCCTCAACTTGCCACTCTGAGGTTGCCTGTCAACCCTGTTGAAGCCCAAACTGAAGTTTTTGTCCATTTCTCAGAATCCCAGCGTGGTGGGGGTTGAAAGGGACCTCTGGAGAACACCTCATCCAACCCCCCTGCTCCAGAAGGTCATCCAGAGCAGGGGGCCCAGGATCACATCCAGGTGGGTTTGGAATCTCCGTAGAAGGAGATTCCACAACCTCTCTGGTGACCACATTGATACCAAGTCACTTGAAAGGTCTTATCTCAGCCTTCTGCAGGTTGGGAAGATGCTTTTGCGGGTAGAGATGGCGGTGGTTGGTGAACGTGTCCTGTGGTTGGTGAACGTGTCCTGTGGTTGGTGAATGTGTTCTGTGGTTGATGAACGTGTCCTGTGGTTGATGAACGTGTCCTGTGGTTGATGAACGTGTCCTGTGGTTGGTGAACGTGTCCTGTGGTTGATGAACGTGTCCTGTGGTTGGTGAACGTGTCCTGTGGTTGGTGAACGTGTCCTGTGGTTGGTGAACGTGTCCTGTGGTTGGTGAACGTGTCCTGTGAAGTGAAAATAAAAGGGTTGCAAATTCTGGGAGGGGTCGTTATTTGCCACAACAAGGAGGACACTTCTGTTCTCTCAAAGCCCTGGAGATGGAGATATTTTCTTCTCAAGGACAGTGTTTTCTTCCTGGCAACATTCCAGGACAGATTGGACAGGGCTCTGAGCAGGAGGGGGGGTGGATGAGATGACCTTTAAAAGTCCCCTCTAACCCAAACCAGTCTGTAATTCTTGGAATATCTTCTATAATAGAATTTCCATGAAAAATTCATGCTTTTCTGATATTGATACATTCACGCAATTATATAAGAAGCATTTTTGAAGGGAATAAAAAAGATCTGACTATCCAGGCCACTTGTCTCCTGACCAGCCTTGCTGGTAGCATGAGCTGTAGCAGTGGCACGACCTCCTCTTGTAGCATGGATGAGAAAAGACCGTTCTGTGACTGCAGCAGGACCAAAGTTTAGGTGGGACTTACTCTAAATATTAATGACTTGCCGCTGCACTTGGTGACAATTGTCTTGTAGTCAAGGACATCAACGTGATTCTGTTGCTACTATTTGCATTCTTTTTATTGCCTGGCAAAGGTCCAGAAGCAGGTAGATCTTTGTCGAAGATTGGTTTCCACTCTGGGTATCCAATCTCTTTGAATAAATAGAATCATAGAATGTGAGGGGTTGGAAGGGACCTCTGGAGATCATTGACTCCAACCACCCTGCCAAGCAAGACCACAGAATCTAGGGCAGGTTACACAGGAACGCATCCAGATGGGTCTTGGAAGTCTCCAGAGAAGGAGACTCCACAATCTCTCTGGGGAGCCCCTTCCAGTGCTCTGGAACCCTCACAGGAAAGAAGTTCCTCCTCATGTTGAGGTGGAACTTCTTGTGCTCTCGCTTGCATCCATCGCCCCTTGTCCTATGGCAGGTGAGAAGAGGTTGTTCCTTTCTTCTTGACCCCCAGCCCTCATCTGTTGATCCACATTCATTAGATCCCCTCTGTCTTCTCTTCTCCAGACTAAACAGCCCCAGGTCTGGAGGAGCCCATCTCTCGATGGTGCCACATGATGTTTGCTCTGCTCATGAGAAGCAGGAGCTGGGTTTCCATTTGCAGTCACCGGCCACGGAACCTTCCTCAAGGGATGGGTTGAACTCATCCATCATCTTTTCTCTCCACGTCTTTTGACCACCAGAAGATCTAGATGAGTTAAAACCACACTACTTTCTAAAGCTTTTGGGGCTCTGCAGCTCATGTTCAGAAGAACACAGCAGGTATCCAAGGCCAGCTTGGACAAGGCTTTGAGCAACCCGCTCTAGTGGGAGGTGTCCCGTGGCAGGGAGGGTTGGAACTAGACGATCTTCATGATCCCTTCCAACCCAAACCAGTCTATGATTCTAAGAACAGGCAGTTCTGCGAGGCTCCAGCGCGGGATGTGTGCTCGGTACCTACTCCTTGCGATGCGTACGCTGCTCTCATCCATATGGAGAAGCAGCCAAGAGTCGGGTGTCCCATTTAGCCAGGAAATCTTATGCACGGCTGCCCTGCGCATGTAAATGTATATTTATGGATTGCAGCACTTGCGGTGCCATCCTCCGATGGCTTGGATGCATTCCTTATTTCCCAGGCTTCCAAAGCTTTCCAAGGAACCTGGAATGCAGTAGATCTACGAAGGAGAAAAATAAGAATTGCGCTCCCCGCACGAGTTTCCCCGATTGGTGGGTTTGTGCTTGGAAACGTCAGGCTTTGCTCCGAGGATGTTACTCGTTGGTGCAGTGCAGTCCTTTGGGTTGTCTACTAAACATGCATCCAGAAAACAAACCAAAAAAAAGGGAAGGGAAGGGTTTTTTAGAAACAAATTCCGTCTCCTTGCAAATATTGGTTTGTGAAAAGCTGCTGCAATAGTGTCCTCAGAAGTTTCTTCTGGGAAGTGACGCGTGTTGGGAATGAAGATACCAAAACATGGAAGAAATGGATCATCAAGGCTCAGAGTGGGACCTATAGACAGGTTGGGCTGTTGGGCTACAGAACTTGGGTGTAGATTTACTCATCTGCCCCAAATCCTTTCCAGTCCAAGGAATTACTGATCCCTGACCCTGATCTGTGATGATTTGGAGTGATTCTGGAGCCCCCAGCACAAGAAGGACATGGACCTGTTGGAGTGGGGCCAGAGGAGGCTATGGAGCTGATGGGAGGGCTGGAAGGCCTCTGCTGGGAGGCCAGGCTGGGAGAGTTGGGCTTGTTCAGCCTGGAGAAGAGAAGGCTCCAGAGAGACCTTCTGGTGGCCTTTCAGGACTTCAGGGTGGCCTACAAGAAAGCTGGAGAGGGACTTTTACAAGGGCTTGTAGTGATAGGACAAGGGGTGATGGCTTCAAACTGGAAGAGGGGAGATTTAGATTAGAAATTAGAAGGAAATTCTTCACTCTGAGGGTGGTGAGACACTGGCACAGGTTGCCCAGAGGGGTTGTGGATGCTCCATCCCTGGAGGTGTTGAAGACCAGGTTGGACGGGGCTTGGAGCAACCTGGTCTAGTGGGAGGTGTCCCTGCCATGGCAGGGGGCTTGGAACTAGCTGATCTTTGAGGTCCCTTCCAACCCAACCCATTCGATGATTCTGTGATCTACTGATGCCCCAATTCCCATTTCTACAGCGGAGTTACGAACTTGTACATCTCTCATACTTGTTTTCTTCTGATTAATGAGGCTCGTGCTGCCGTTGCTATAGCGTCACCTGCTTCAGTCTGTTATTTCGTCCATATGCACTGGCAGGGAGCTGGAATATTGTTGTGCCTCTTCGAATATCCGAGATTGATGAGGGAAGCAGGTATCGCTTTTTTTCTGTGCTTTGCAGACCGCGCGACTCTTAATTAAATGCCGTGGGAGCCTTGCAATAATTAAAACCAATTCTTCATTGGAGCAAAGAAACTAATTAAGGAGAATGCTGATTCCCTGAACTCTGGCACGCCGTTAGACCGCTGATTAGCTGAGTTAGGGTGACGTGAGTGAGCAACACCCTCTGACCCTGCTCGGAGATCGCGAGGAAAGAATAAGGTGGTTGGGTTGCTCCAAGCCTCTTCCAACCTGATCTTGAACATCTCCAGGGATGGAGCATCCACAGCTTCCCTGGGCAACCTGGGCCAGGGTCTCAGCACCCTCAGAGTGAAGAATTTTCTCCTAATTTCCAATCTAAATCTCCCCTTCTCCAGTTTGAAGCCATCACCCCTCATCCTATCACTACAGACCCCGGTAAAAAGTCCCTCCCCAGCTTTCTTGTAGGCCCTCTTGAAGTACTGGAAGGCTGCAAGAAGGTCTTCCTAGAGTCTTCTTCAGGCTGAACAGGATATGTAACATTAGAGGAGACCGGAGAAATTCCATTTATGTGGAGAGGCGTGCAGTGGAGTCACAGTTTGGTTCTTGCTGGGAAGGTGGAAGCCTCATAATTCATGCAGGAGGTGACATTTTCACCATCAGACGGAATGGCTTGTTCTACATTTGTAGCAGAAGAAGACGAGCGGAGTGTTTTTTAAAACCTTGTTAACCTTTCATGTGGGAGCATGTTTCTGTTTCAGAATAATAATCGAACGTTATCCACAATCCTTGGGAAGGCTGCAGAAGTTTCAAGGAAAGACAAAGATGGTCTCTTCTCCAGGCAGGTGGTGGTTGCATGGTGTGATGGGAAGGTGCGTGGAGCCAAGCGAGGAGGTCACCTTCTGTACCCCCAGGGAGGTTTTTTTTTTCCTAAAAACTCAGTGAATTTGGTCTCTGGGTGCCAAATTTCTGAGCTTTTCATGACCATGAGGTGATGCCATAAATATCTCGAGATACAAGGTGGAAGATGACTTCCTCCTCCACCTGGGTGGTGCAGGAAGGCATCCAGGTTTTAGGATGAATCATGGAATCATGGCCTGGTTTAGGTAGAAGGGACCTTTCAAGGTCATCTAGTCCTACACCCTGCAGGGAGCAGGGACATCTGCAACTGTGGGGCCGTTTTTGTGTCCCTTTTATGTCTTCCTTTTATTCAAGCCATTAATGCTGCTTTTTATACAGACATTTATCGCAGACACCGTAAATATTTTGACAAGGTCCTTATTCTTTCATAAGGTTTCTGTAAATATAATTAGAGTAGATCTAACGCGGCACGATGATGGTCCTTCAAGATTTTCTAGATGTCCCGTGGGTGCTGTTCGGGCCTTTAATTGCTTACTAATGTAAAACTATCATTGTTAGGGTCGTATAAATCAGGACAGTTTTGTCCCACAAGAGGCTAAGAGCAGCTCGAGATGCCATAATGAAGATACACTAATAGATCCAGCTATTGATAGAACAGCAGCTTTTAACGAGGTGGAAAAACACCGTTGCTCATCTGGTACCAGAGGCAGAGAAGACCAAGGAGAGTGTTTCCTATTTGCCACAACAGGGAGGTTCTCTGAGCTTCGGTTCATCTGGAGAACATCATTTGGGGAGCATTAAAGCTGCACATGTGGATTTTTCTGAAAATACCCCCGTGCAGTTGGCTTGGGAAGGCTCAGGTATTCTTTTGTAGGTGCATTGAAGACCTTGAACGTAGGGTCTCCTGAATGATATCAGAATTATTCTGCAGATCTCCCTACGGGATGAAACAAGATAAGCCTTGAGATCTGCCTGAGGGTTTAAGATCCTTTGCATCCCTAGCAGGAAAGTTGTTCACCAGGACCTTCACTTGCCGTAGAGAAGGACGTGAGTTGGGAGGTGGCTGGGGTCTGCTCCAAATTCACCCAACACAGAGTCTGACCACATTTCCCGGCCCTGCAATGAGCCCATTTCTGTGTCTCAAAATAGGTGGGGAAAACCAGGAGAACATTGCTGAAGTTACACCTCTTTTGCCTGAGGCCAGCAGACCCTCCAGACCTTCAAGGCCACCAGAAGGTCTCCCTGGAGCCTTCTCTTCTCCAGGCTGAACAAGCCCAACTCTCCCAGCCTGGCCTCCCAGCAGAGGGCTTCCAGCCCTCCCATCATTGCTGGGGCCTCCTCTGGCCCCGCTCCACCAGCTCCATGTCTCTGCTGTGCTGAGGAGCTGGGCTGAGCTTTCAAGGTGCCTCACGCTGGGGTGTGAGCATTTCAAGTGGGGCTTAAGAGCCAGTACCCAAAGTAGATCCTAAATCCCCCAAGCCTGAGGGTACTACAAGCCTCTGTTCCCCGAATCTCGACATTTTCGAAGCGCTGGCCAGATAGTCACTGACATCCCAACTTGTGTGACCTCCTCCCTCTGGTGATGACACCTTACGTGATGGGTTTCTCTAGCGTCAGTGGGGTTTATGGTGTGTTGTCAGCTTCCTTCATCACCAGGAAAATATTTGACGACAACCAGGGTGGTAAAACAGCAGCGTCGTGTGAGGTAACAGTGAATTTGGGGCTGTAGGAGGGGCTACAGTCGTTGGATGCTTCCTGAGATGCCTCCCTTGGTGGTGCTGGTAGGCTGTGTAGCAGTAAGAGCGATTTGAGGACATAAAAGTGGTGGGAGCCAAGTGACTGGAGCGAGCAGTGAATCTCCTCCGACTCAGGACATCAGCGCTGTGAAAGCTCCTTAAGAAACGCTCGGTGGTTTCAAGGCAAGGATCGCAAACTCAGCAAGGTTTTGTTTTATTGAGAAACTCTTGGATCTTCTGCGTGGTTTCTGGGGTAAGTGAAGCTAGTCTGGCCAAAAAGGAAGCGTGGAGTCGCGGGGATGGTTCTCGTGGTGAGGATTGTTGGGTGGGTGCAGCGTGTTTTGGTCAGCAGGAGCACAGGGTGGCACCAGGATGGGGTTGTCGGATGAAGGTGGTGGTGCCCTGTCCCTCCTAAGCACCAGCTTTGGTAGAAATCAGAGCCACCTGCCTCCAGTCTGTGGTTGGTCACCTGCAAGACCTCCATGTAGAGCTGCTTGTGGCCAGGTGAGACTTGTCCTTCATCACACAGCAAGGATTTCAGGCAGAACCTTGGGCTGGTGGCACCTCTTTTGATCCTGTTCTGCTGCCCTGTGAGTATGCTGGAGGGATTGATCCTGATTTGTAGCCAAATACTCCTTTGAAATTCAATTCTAGGAGTGTTTGCAAGTTGTGAGGTCTTCAGTAACCTTCAGCTTTCATTTGGAATTACTACAGGTTGGTTTTGTTGCTATTTTGTGGGATTTGAAGCTCCTCAATGCAGTGAGGAGCACAGGAGAGGCAGTTACTGAGCTACCAGCAGTATGATATGATCTTGTCCACCCTCCCAGTTCCAGCAGGGTCACCTAGACCAGGTTGCCCAGGATCATGTCCAGGTGGGTTTGGAACCTCTCCAGAGAAGGAGCTTCCACAACCTCTCTGGGCAGCCTGGGCCAGGCTCTGACACCCTCAGCATGAACAATTCCTTCCTTCTTTCCAGTCTAAATCTCCCTCTTTGAGTTTCAAACCATCACCCCTTGTCCTGTCCCAACAGGCCCTGCTCAAAAGTCCATCCCCATCTTCTAGCCCCAGGTTTGTTCCCTCTCTTGGGTTCTCAGCCCTTTCTCTGCTATAAACCAGGATTTTATAAATACGGTGAGGTGTGAGGGTGGGGGGGACCTCAGAGCTGTTGTTTTAAGGCTCTGAAGAGCTGTGTCGTGTTCTACAAATTGGCCTGAGCATCAGCAATGGTGTCCAACTGTTCCTCAGTTTGAAGGAGGAGGAAAAATAAAGAAAGAAGCTGTGAAACAGCTGCGATGCTTCAGCCGACTTGTTAATGAATATGGCAGTCTGGTAAAGAGGCCAGTGAGGGAAAAAAACCACAGTCTATTTTGATGGCAGGTATGGTGGGCTGAAGCATGGAGCCTGGAGAAGAGAAGGCTCCGAGGAGACCTTCTTGCAGCCTTCCAGTATCTGAAGGGGGCCCACAAGAAAGCTGGGGGGGGACTTTTTACAAGGGTTTGTAGTGATAGGATGAGGGGTGATGGCTTCAAACTGGAAGAGGAGAGATTTAGGTTAGATGGAAGGAAGAAGTTCTTCACTCTGAGGGTGCTGAGACCCTGGCACAGGTTGCCCAGGGAAGCTGTGGATGCTCCATCCCTGGAGGTGTTGAAGGCCAGGTCGGTCAGGGAGTCCACTAAAGGCATTTTCACCCATTGCAGTGACAAATCTTCACTCAAGAAGCACAGGAATTGTTAAAAACTTCCACGATCAGAGCCTGTGAGAAGATCCCGGCGCCTGTGCGCTAATTATTAAACGCTTAACGCGAATCCTGTCCTCTGGAAGCGGAGGGTGGGGAGGTGGGTTATTTTCCTGTCGGCAAACAGGGAATAACGTCCCAATTAACGTCACAGCGTGCGCTCGTTAGGCATTCGCCTCATCTTAGGAAGCTTCATCCTTGTGACAAATCAGAACTTCCTGGTGGAATAATAATAATAATAATAATTGTCATCATCATATTAATTGCACCAAGTAAAGCCTTGACAGAAGAGCTGCGTGGAATAAGAAGTCTACGTGGTCTTACTCTGCTGTCTAATGATTTATGTCAAGGTCTAAAATACACCGGAGCTTGTCATTTATCTCAGAATAAACGAGCTCCTGCAGCCTGATCTGTGGAGTATAAAGCCCAGAGGAACAAGGGAGCGTGGGTGAGATGCTGCAAGGAGAGGACTTTGGGTTCTTTGGAGTTCCTCCCAGGTCAGGAGCTCGCAGGGTCTCGGTCTTGGTGTGTTCCTGAGCTTTTCTTTCTCCCCGCTGAGCAGGGAAGCAGCGGAAGCGTTTGCCCAGAGGCTTTGTCAGGAAGAAAACGTGGCTCTTGTTTGCTCAATGACTAGGAGAATAAAACGGCTGGTGTCACCAGCCTGGGCAGAAGATGGGAAGGAAGGAGCCAGACGTGATAGCGGTGTGGTAGCTTGGAGAAATGCTACCAGATCCACAAGATGGAGTGAAATGGAGGGAAGAAGGCACAGGAAGAGACTCCCAAGAGCACGGGGACAGGTTGGGAAGGGTTTGGGCTTGGCAGAAAGAATATCTGGGAGAGCTCATAGAATCATTGAATGGTTTAGGTTTGGGTTGGAAGGGACCTTAAAGATCATCTCGTTCCAACCCCCCTGCCATGGGCAGGGACACCTCCCACTAGACCAGGTTGCCCAAGGCCCCATCCAAGCTGGCCTTCAACACATCCAGTGATGGAGCATCTACAGCCACCCTGGGCAACCTGGGCCAGTGACTTACCACCAACAATAATTGTGGAACAGTTTTCTCTGGTGGTTCTGAAGGACAGGAGAGGCAAGAATCAGTCGGGGGTGCTTCAGGTCAGCTGCTCCTCCTCCATACCCTGCTGAGGTCCTTTCTACCTCCATGTCCACACCCCTCTTCCCCTCCAGCGCTCGAGGCAATCTCTATTCCACAACAATTTTGTCAGCCGCGTTGAGTGTCTTCACAGGACAGGATTAATGGTGTTTGTCTCCGTGACAGATGCTTTTCAGGAAGCACTTTTCATGAAGGATTCCCCAAACGAGACCGCAGCGATCCTTCCGCTTCCAAAAAACGTCATCGGGAAGAACCCTCGGTGCGGCTCATTGCTGCCGCCACAATTAACGGCTCTGCTAATTTGTCACCTCTTCTCGCTCGCCCTCTTCTTTAGCCAGCGCTGTAACGTCTTGTCCCTACCCTCTGCACCGCCATGAAATATTCACGAGCCGTCAGGGCCGATGAAAGGCGTCGGTAATGGGGAGTGACAGCCGCTCTACGCCAACCAGTGATATTTGAGATAATTGCGTTTCAAGCCCGGGCTCGTAATGGTTCGTATTGATCGAGGGGAGGGAGCCAGATGTGGCGCGGAGCTGCGCTGACAGCTGGATTTTGGATAGCGGGAGAGCTTCTCCATCTGGGAGGGTTTAAAATCCTGCCCCTCCCGGCGCCGGCTGTTGGTTCCTCCGTTTGGTGCTTCCATGGAGCAGAAGTTGAAGGATCCTTGGGGTGTTTTGTGAAGCATCCCGCTCTCCACGGGCAGCTGGCTGGGTTGGAAAGGACCTCAAAGAATGGGGCTTGTTCAGTCTGGAGAAGAGAAGGCTCCAGGGAGACCTTCTGGTGGCCTTCCAGTATCTGAAGGGGGCCTGCAAGAAGGCTGGGGGGGGATGGGACTTCTTACAAAGGCTTGTAGTGATAGGACAAGGGTTAATGGGTTCAAACTGGAAGAGGGGAGATTTAGATTGGCAATGAGGAAGAAGTTCTTCACTCTGAGGGTGGTGAGACCCTGGCCCAGGTTGCCCAGGGAAGTTGTGGATGCTCCATCCCTGGAGGTGTTCAAGGCCAGGTTGGACGGGGCTTGGAGCAACCTGGTCTAGTGGGAGGTGTCCCTGCTATGTCAGGAAGTTTGGAACTAGCTGATCTTTGAGGTTTCTTCCAACCCAACCCATTCTATGATCAGTGTCTGGCTGTAGCACAGGAGATGAATTAGCTGGTGGGTGAACATAGTCAACGAGCTGGTTTTTGGTTGTCACATGCTGTGAACGTCACTTGAGTTTTTAAGGGCTGTCACCAACGGATGCACCTCCACAGTGTGCCTCTGGGACGTTATGGTTTAACCAAAAATGATGAATCTAATGGTTAAACACCCTGGACTAGAAGGTTGGTTTGCTTTTATTCCCTGGGCTGTAGCTCTGCAATCTCAGGCTTCTGCATCAACGTAATGTGAGGTGACGTAATTGGGAGATGTAGAAATTCTGTCACAGTTTGCCCGTGACCAAGACAAGAACAAGCTCAGGACTGTCTCATGGACCACGTGGCCATCCCTTTCCAAGCCCTGCAGCTTGCTTGTCAGAGCACGTAACAATTCAAGGTGGCCATAGCTCAGGTACGTTGAGAAACAGCTGCCATGCTTCAGAACGTCTCTGATGGCCATTGAGTTGTCTTCCTTTTTAATCCAAACCCAGCATGCTTAAGTGGAACAATTAATACTGCAAATGACAGGGGACATTAGTGACAAGCCAACACAGGAGCTGTGACATTTAATACCCCAGTGTTTTCTTAGGAGTAAGTGTTGTTTTGAGATGAGGAGCTCCAGAGAGGCTAAAAATTGAGTATTATAAGATGGAAATATGGTCGAGAAGGAAATAATGTCCTTGCACAGGTCTTCTGTGATTCTCACTGCCTGGTGTTTGGTGAGGGGTCTGGAGAACAAGTCTTGAGGAGCGGCTGAGGGACCTGGGGGTGTTGAGCCTGGAGCAAAGGAGGCTCAGGGGAGACCTTCTGGCTCTCAGCAAAGGAGGTTGGAGCCAGGTGGGGATTGGTGTCTTCTCCCAAGCGACAGGACAAGAGGAAAAGGCCTCAAGTTGTACCAGGGGAGGTTTAGGTTGGAGATGAGGAGAAATGTCTTGGTGGGAAGGGCTGTGAAGGGCTGTGCCAGGCTGGGCAGGGCAGTGGTGGAGTCCCCATCCCTGGAGGGCTTTCAAAGCCGTGGAGATGTGGTGCTGAGGGCCATGGTTTCATGGTGCCCTGGCAACACTGGGTTAATGGTTAGACTCGATGATCTTCAATGTCTATCCCAGACAAAACAATTCTACGATTCAGGGCTGTCATCTGTTATCCCCGGGGTGAAGAGGGGTTTGCTGGCCTGAAGAGGAGTTCAGAAGTATGATGCCACACTGGGCAATGGCTTCTTGCCCATGGGTCTCCCCACTGGGGACAGATGTGGGCTCAGGCTGCTCTGGAGCAGCTCTTGCAGGGTAGATGTGTCTCCTGTGGGGCTTTATTTGTTGAGCTCTGTGTGGGTGTTAACCCCAGCCCAAGTCCTAGTTAGGCTGTGAGCCTGGGCAAGATCAACGTGCCCTAGTTAGACGCTTCCCATCACAACCTCTTCCAGTTGCAGCAGGTTCTTCTCTTCTTTACCGTCTCCTTCATTTCCACCTCCTCTCCCATGCAATAGCTATATTCCTCTTTGGAGAGCCACCATCATGACCCACCAGAGAAGGCTTCATGTCAGGTGAGATGGTGCAATGCGTGTGCCGTGCCACGAGCAGAAGTTACCTACTTCTGTGCAAGGTCTCCCTGGAGCCTTCTCTTCTCCAGGCTGAACAACCCCAACTCTCACAGCAGAGGGATTCCACCTTCACATCATTGCTGTGGCCTCCTGTGGACTTGCTCCAGCAGGTCCATGTCTCTCCTGTGCTGAGTGACAAAGTGAAGCCCTAGAGATGCACTCTGTGCACCCAGGAGCTCCATGTCTGTGTCCATGTCACCCCCCAACATCGTGACACAGCTCTGCTTGGCCGCAGCGGGAATGAGCCACTTAATTTCTCCCTTCCTTGATGTCCCATCTGGCTGAGAGGATGAAGAAGAAGAATAATCCAAGCTGCTTTTCTCATAGGACCATCTTGAGGTTCAGTCCATTCGTATTGATGGAGCGCTTGGGATCTTCCAGCAGAACGTGCGAGATGGGATGAGGCGAGAGGGGAAACGAAGCATCTTTATTTCAAGGTGTCGGTGGCGTTGAAGGTGTTGGTGACAAGGAAGGAGACTCTTCATCTCCATAAAAAGCTCTGTAGGAGAGAGAAGATGAGGAGAAGGCACTTTTAGAGAGTCACTTGCCAGGTATTAATCATCGTCTATGTATTTAGAGAGCATCGCTGTCATGTTTCCCTTCCATCCCCGGTCTATCTTCTGCCGAAGCTGCTGATTAATTGCCCGTCTGGACATCTGAAGTGCTGATCAATGCCCGACCCAGATGACGACCCAGAAATACTAACGAGCGTGTTATAGACGCTTTTTCATCTGGAAAAACAAACCGTCACCGGGCGTAGCTCGTAGGAGAAACCACCCAGTTTTCCTTGTGTCTTTAGGGTGGGATTTTGCTCCCTCCCTGGATGGGTGGAGCAGCATTTGGATAAAACTCCCACAACTGGAAAATCACAACCCTCGGGGCTTTGGGGAAAAAAAAAAAATCCATGTGATATTTTATTTTATGCGGAAAAAAAAATTAAATTATTGAGTATGTTTCCTATTCGCTGTACGACTCGGTGCCTCCACGCAGCCCATCGCCCTCCCATCATCAGATGTTCACCTCCCGTGCTGGTACCTACAAAAAAAAGCGGAGAGCTTGACGTGGAGCTGCAGAGAAGTGTGACAGGGAAAAATAACTCCTCGCTACGCTTTGATAATCTTCCCCGAGCCGCTCTCGCTCCCGAGGAGACGCGAAAGAAGAAGCGCTCGGGTGCTGATGGGCAAGGAGACGGCGTTTAGCTCCTTGAGCATCACGTTGGTCTCTTTTCTGGTCCTTCCTCGGCTCCGTGCCGCTTTCTAAAGTGGAATCCTGGTGGGATCCGCTGCTGTCATTCTCTCTTCTCCTGCGGCGCTTAAATAATGTAGAAGCGAGGAATGGAGATAATAAGACCGCTGACATCTGGCTAATTGCCACCGCCTGGCTGGTTTGGGGATGAAGAACTTCTAGTGAACCGTGATGGAGAGAAGCCATCAGAGAGAGAGGCAGAGAAAAGAAAATACGTGGGGTTTTTTTGATTTTTTTTCCGCTCTAAATGGGTCTCGGTGGTAAGGCCATCACCTCTGGTATCACACGGCTTCAACCTATCAAAGATAACAGCTTCGGGGAGGAGAAGGTGTGTTTAACAGTTGTCTCGTGGCCGGATTTTGGTGTCCAACCAAGACACGTTGCGTGTTTTCTGCACGTCTTCCTATTGCAGTTGTGCTTCGTGGTGGGGAAATTCAAGAAAACCCCACTCGGTTTTTTTAATCACTCTTAAGAATTTGCTTTTTCCCCTTTCTAACATGCTTTTAGAGCGAAAAAAAGGAGATGACGCTGTTAAAAATCCACTCTGGGGTTTGAATTGTGCCTGCCCCTCCTATCCCGTATTGTTCTCCTGGGTTTGAAGCTCTTCCAGGTTGACATAATATCTCCGTAGGCATTTGGCCTCTGGAGCACGACTACACTGGTAGCGTGAATAATTTTCATTTTCAACTCTACGCCCTGGCAGAAATCTCTTATTTTTCAAAAGATAAGTTCCACTTAGCTTCCTACAAAGAAATTAGAAAGAGGTTTCAAACCACCGGTGAGTAAAGATGGTTATTTTGGGCACCTAGTTCTGCAAGGAGTTGGTTGAACCTGACGAAATACGTGGCCTGTGGTGGAATTTTCAAGAGAAATGAGGTTTTTTTGAACTCTGCCAGTGGAAAGAGAGGCTCTTCGGGATGATTTTGGAGTAGGAATGTATAAATTCTTCGGAAAAAATCCAGATTCTCCTATTAATTTCATTTATTAGGTTGTTTGAAATCAGCCGAAAGCTTTGAGTCCAACCCGTTAATTTATTTCAAATGATTTCCTGATGTTGAATTCCAGATTTATGACAGAATTCAGGATTTGACACCTCCTGGACATTAAAACTGTTGTTGCGGTATAAGTTTTGAAGTCTGGATTTTTGGCTGGGCTGGGGCAGCAAACTCCTTTTCGCTCTTAAAAAATGTAATAACATTCTTGATAATTCAGTAAAGGATCCTTCAAAGCTCATCAAGTCCAACCCCTTCTTGATATTCGGCAAGCTAGATACAACATCTTCAAATTCTTTACTCTGAGGGTGGTGGGACACTGGAACAGGTTCCTCAGGGAGGTGGTGGAGGCCCCATCCCTGGAGACAATCAAAGCCAGGCTGGATGGGGCTCTGAGCAACCTGATCTGGAGATGTCCCTGCTCACTGCAGAGGAGGTTGGACAAGATGACCTTGGAAGGTCCCTTCCAACCCATTCTAGGATTCTAGCATCTTCCAGTCACCCAGAGAAATACGGAAAATGTTCTAGTTTTCTACCAAACCCGTGTATCTCTGAAGAACGTGCTGGGAACTTCCTTATCCCCACAAACCTCTGCGCGATGACGCGATGTTTGCCTTCAACGACGGCTGAAATGTGAATGTTGAGCCTCCAAAACATCGGGGAGGGTAAATCTAAACTCTTACCTCGCCGTGATGAATGCCGCCCGGCTCCGTGTTTATTGTGCAACTTCATCTGGGAAGGTTCTTTCATGAATTTTCATCAATTTTTCAACAAAGCCCCGTTGCGAGCGGTGAATTATGCATTAACATATGTTCATGCTAATTTCTACGGCGCTGACAGCTTCTTGGCGTGGGATCAGTGCCTAGCATTTATATTTCTAAAGTTTATTTATTGATAATATCAAGGAAATGGATATTGCTCTCAAGGAGAGGTAAGACATGGTTTCCTTGATTGCTGTTGGGTTCTTGGGCCAAAGCGATGAGTGATGAACAGAGTCGTGGACAGGTTGTGGGTACATAGAATCCCAGGCTGGTTTGAGGTGGAAGGGTCCTTCAAAGCTCATCGAGTCCAACCCCTTCATGGCCGGACGCGTCTCCCCTGGATTCAGCAGCTTGGACCTCGATCTCCATTGGGTTTTTCTGCCTTTCTCCACGGGGTTAATTGCAGTTTTCTCCAGTTTTTTGAGTGTGAAGAATCGCTTGTGTTCAAGATAACCAATTTATGGTCATCTTGAATATAATCTGTTCGTTCCGTGCAAGCCCGTGGACTCGGCTGATGGATCCAGAGGGTTGGAAATGTTGGTTTTGTTGAAGAATCTGCTCTTGTTTACTCTCATCCAAAATAGGTGCATTCGGAAATAGCAGGATGGCAGAAAATGGCTATTAAAAGGAAGCCTTGGTGTCCTTCTAATGGGGGAAGAGCTCAAAAAGTTAGAAAATGGTGGTGGTGTTTTTTTTTTCCCTTTAATTTTTGCCTTTTTTTCCCATGATGAAGTTTCACTGGTCCAACACGTGCGAGGGCCCGGGCTGAAGGCTGAGCCCAGTGATTTTTGAACGGCACAGAGCGTATCTGCTGGAGAAATTGTGAGTTAATCAAAGAACGGGCTACTGCTGTAGTGGAACATCTTTAGATAATGAGGTGGCACCTCAGAAATACGTCAGGAATGCTCAGGTAGGAGACCAGAGGTGGTCAGGTACGCGTGAACTGCCATCCTTTCCCCAGCCCCTTTAGTTTGATGATGAGTAGCCTCGTGAACGGCCAGATCAATGGATGGATTGTTTTGTTCACGGAGCCCAGTTCCTGAGCAGGGAGTTTAATTTTTTAAACTCAAAAGTCTATTAAAAAGTCAATTATGTGAACATTCATACGTTGCTTGGGCTTCCTGAGCTGCCTCTGCTTTGACTCGCCATCTCTAAACCCCTTGGGACCTTCGGATGAATAAATACCTGTAGGTAGGAACAAGTTGGGAACCCCTTGGGATGTTCAGATAAATACCCGGAGGTGGGAACAAGTTCCTAGAGGAAGAAATCTTGACCCTACTAAAAAACAAAGCGGGTGTTTGAGATGGAAAAATCCATACTCAGATTTTCTGAGGGACCAAGAGCATCTTAGGCACCTCTTTCCATCCCTTCTTTCAGTGATGTTTTAGAGCCTAATTTCCGTAGCTCCTTTGGAAATGTCAATGATTGACTTGAAACTGTGACCTTTGGGGGAAAGCCCCATCCTTTTGCTGAGTGCCCTTGCCATCTTCTGGGAATTCTTGGCCCATTTCTGGGTTTCCAGCCGCTTGCCAGGGTAGGAACGATGACATCCCAGCCTCAAATTTCAAGCGAAGGGTTTTAGTTGTTTGGTGCAAAGTTCTTTAGTTGCCGCAATTTCTTTTCTTCCTTCAGATTCTCGCGCCCGTTTGTCTTGTAGCTGAAATCTCTCATGGTTGGAGTAGAGGTGTTGGGATTCTTTGATCTCCTTCAAGGCTTCCTCGCTCTTGTAGGCCGTCCCCATCCCTCCCTCAGCCAGCTTGTACTTATTAATCTCTCCTACCGCATGATTAGGTTTCCTATAAATACTCTATAAATAAACATACTTAATGATGCCACTAATGATTAATTGGTTCATAATGGTTTACCGGTCGTGATTTATGGGTGACAAGTTGAAGCAATTATTAAGCTTAATTATACTTAATCGATGGGGTATTATTCCATTGTTTATCGCGGCGTTCGGTGGCGCTGGGAATGAAAATAAATGTGGTCGGAGAACCTGGAGTTCAGGAGTTGTTAAATGGGTGTATTCACATTCTTACAAGGGTAACTAATGAGTTGTGCTCCCGTGCGCCGAACGCGGACGCCGAGGTGGCACCTCCCGACCCACGTTTGGGAGGCAACGGGGCAACGATTCCAGAGCAGTCCTTTTGATTTTGAGAGAGAAATTAATCTATATACTGTATAACTCATGTGTATGTTTTATATATCTCCATAAAGATGCACTTAAGTATACGTATATATGTGGTGAATGGAGTTAAAGCCAGTTGGTGGCCGGTCACAAGTGGTGTCCTCAGGGCTCAGTGCTGGGGCCTGTTCTCTTTAATATCGTTACCAATGAGCCGTACAAGGGGATCGAGGCACCCTCAGTGTAGGTGGGTGAATCCATCTGCTGGTCAGGAGGCTCTACAGAGGGGTCTGGCCAGGCTCCATCGATGGGCCAAGGCCCATGGGATGAGGTTCAACAAGGCCAAGGGTCAAATCCTGCCCTTGGTTCACAACAACCCCCTGCAATGCTCCAGGCTGGGGGAAGAGTGGCTGGAAAGTGTCCAGCAGAAAAGGACCTGGGGGTGTTAGTTGAGAAC
>VZZY01016147.1:392449-418985 GCA_013400335.1 Eurystomus gularis
AGGACCTTGAGGGGCTGGAGCGTGGCCAGAGAAGGGCAAGGAAGCTGGGGAAGGGTCTAGAGCAGGAGTGTGGTGAGGAGCAGCTGAGGGACCTGGGGGTGTTGAGCCTGGAGCAAAGGAGGCTCAGGGGAGACCTTCTTGCTCTCAGCAAAGGAGGTTGGAGGCAGGTGGGGTTGGTCTCTTCTTCCAAGGAACAAGTGATAGGAGAAGAGGAAAAGGTCTCAAATTGTGCCAGGGGAGGTTGAGGTTGGACATGAGGAGAAGTTTCTTCCTGGCAAGGGCTGTGAAGAGCTGTGCCAGGCTGGGCAGGGCAGTGGTGGAGTCCCCATCCCTGGAGGGGTTTCCAAGCCGTGGAGATGTGGTGCTGAGGGCCATGGGTTAGTGGTGCCCTGGCAGTGCTGGGTTAACGCTTGGACTCAATGATCATAAAGATCCCTTCCAATCAAAAGGATTCCATGATTCTTATCTTCATAGATACGATTCTTACATATCATACTCTATGATACGCACATAAAAAAGTGAGTGGCCTGTTCCGATACCACCTCTCCTTACCAAACGAGGACATTACGTAGCCCTCCTGAATATATAGCATTAAACCACAGGGTCATCTCCTTGGTGGTTTGAAGGTCGTACCTTAAATAATTAGTCTGTGCCGTAGTTGTCCTCATCTTTCTTGAGCCTTTAAGACTTTGACAAAGCTGATGTTCCTCCCTGTGATACATTCAGCAGAGCCTGGACTTACTTGAAAACTTAGGTGACAGATGATGAACAGCCAACAAGCAGTGACGGGAAGTTCTCCTTTGCTTTGTTCCTGTAGAAGTTTGCCCGTCGGAGCTTGGTTTTGGTGTTATTTATAATGCTCCTGGTGTTGTGCTCATAGTTGGAAGGTATTGTTAAGATCCAGCGCTTTGTGGGCTCTTCAGCAGCTGTCAACTACTGAGGAGCTTCAGAACCGCACTTGTCATCGTCTGCTAAGGGTGACAGACAAAGAAAGGTGTTTGTTTGTAAGCAGGTTACTTTGGAGAAGTTGGAGTGAACTCAGGGAATGATGTTAATTCAGGCTGCAGTCAGAACGGGAGAAAACAATTTGTTTGCCACATAATAGAAGTTATTTCCGACGAGTGAGAAAACGCTGCTGGAAAATGTCTCTTTAAGCTTTGGGAAAAAATCCCCAGAGCTGAAGACTTCTGCCCAGGGAGGTGGTGGAGTCACCATCCCTGGAGATGTTCAAAAAACGAGGAGATGTAGCGGGTCAGGACATGGTCTGGGGGTCAGGGAGGTGTTGGGCTGAAGGCTGGACTTGATGATCCTGGAGGTCTTTTCCAGCCTTAGGGATTCTGTGAGGCTGTGGTTCCATAAGACTTCTCCTATAATAAAAATATTAGAAGGGAGCTGGTGGAATTTCAGGAGCTACCAGATGCATTTGCCTTGTTCTGTTTCCTGATTCCTGCTAAAATATCTCCTGTGAGATTCTCAGACTCGGTTGGTTGCTCAGTGACTTGGGTTGCTCCTCTGGCTTGCAGCAGCAAATGGTGTGGGGAGAAGTTTTCCGTGGCAAGAAAGGAAGAAGAACACTCAGCAATCACTTGACATTCTGGGGAGAAAGGGTTTTATCTTCCTCCTCGTTACGCCGCGTTAATTAGCGGTTAGTTCTGTGTTAATCACGACGTGACAAAACACTGACTTGGCATCACTGGAGATGTCAGTGAGCGAAGAGTTGACTTGGTAGGAAAGCAGTTGTCCCAGTCATGACGTGGGAAAGACCAGGATTCCTCTACTTTCATCCCGGAATTCCTGGCGTGGAGAGGTGTAAAATCCCAACGGTAGTTGGCATGTTGGTGTTTCCTCACAGGTTGAATCCTTGCTGTCTCCAAAATGGGGTGGCCAAGGCCCCGGGAGAGTGCTAGGTGCCGGCTTTCCCCATTTTTCCCATGGAGACGGGCTTTGCGTGGTTTCCCTTGGGATTTCACCCTGGAAGGTTCTCCAGGAGCAGTGCTGCAGGTGCCGTGGGGTATGAGCCCCAGGAATGGTCCCTGCTGCCCTAAATGAGGGCTCCAGGAGGGGGTTTTCCTGAGCTTGCAGCATGACCATGGGCCCAGCAAAGCCCCACGAGTGGCTCGTGGTGGGGGGATCTCCATCTTCAGATGTCCCCGGTCATCACGCACCCACCGCAGCGGAGTGGGAGGCAGCGTCACCATCTTATCAAGGGCTGCATGAAGGAGTTGTAGCCAATTTCATTGTGGAAGCGAGGAGATGATTGCAATCAATAATCAATCAAACCACTTGTGACAGTCATCATACATCACTTCTCAACCTGGTTCCTCCGTGCTGCTGCTGGAAATTGTAGCTGCTTCTGTTGAAGCTCATTTACTTCCCTCTGGTTTTCTTTGTGCTCTGAGCGTCAAGAGGATGGGGCCAGACTCTTGTCAGTGGTGCCCAGTGACAGGACAAGGGGCAACGGGCACCAACTGGAACCCAGGAGGTTCCATCTGAGCAGGAGGAGAAACTTGTTTGGTGTGAGGGTGTCAGAGCCTGGCCCAGGCTGCCCAGAGAGGTTGTGGAGTCTCCTTCTCTGGAGAGATTCCAAATGTGCCTGGATGTGATCCTGGGCCCCCTGCTCTGGGTGAGCTGCTGGAGCAGGGGGTTGGACGAGATGATCTCCAGAGGTTCCTTCCAACCCCCACCATGCTGGGATTCGATGATTCCTTTGAGGCTGGGTATCCTCTGTCTCAAATGCTCCTCGGGCAGAGCTGCACAACAGCCCTTTGCGTGTCACCTCAACCCAGGGGTTTTGCAGAGGGACATGACCACAATCATGGCCAGGGGGAAAGGAGGGGAGTCTCTGAGAGCTTCTTGGTGCTGCCGTTCATCTGAGTTTGGGAAGGAAAAAGACACACATCACGGCGAGCCTGGAAAACACAGCGTCTCCTCTTCTCCGTGGTGTTCCTCCAGCTGTAGGAAGAAGGTGGTGCTGGGGTTCCACAGCTCTCCTTTCCGTGCTAATACTGAGACTGGTTAGTAAACATCTTTGTGTCTTCTTTTAAAAGCAAGTAAACTGGATTCTTATTAGCATTTGTCATGATATATTTTAGAGTGGCAGGAGTATTTGGCTACCGTGACCCCTTGGTGCTGGGCTGGAGATGCCCAGCCACGATTCCCACCGCGGTGCAAAGCCCTTTGTGCCATGAAAACCCTTCTTGTACAAGAGCTGTACGTACGGGGGTGGCTCTTTCCTTTTCAGAGGTGACATTCGATGTTATCTATTCACCCTTGGGATGTGTCCTCTTGGCCCGTGGCTGGAAAAACCAACGTGGCTCCAGCTGATGTTTGTGTCCTTTGGAGGAAGGAAAAAAGCGTCGGAAGCTCGTGGCAAAGCGAGCGGGGAAAAATGGACGCTGCTGGAAATATAAACTGGGCATTTATTATTAATTACTCCTATTTTTTATTTATTCGTACACCACCACGCTTTCCATACAAATGAAAACCTCCTTAGGAGGCCCACGGTGCCTTAGAGATGAGCGTAGGCTGTCGTGCACAAAATGGAGACACAAAAAAAGCCTGGAAAGGTGGATTTAGGGAAAAAAAAGGTCCTCGGGTAACTCAGTGTCACCTCACCTGTCTCTCGGCTGTGGTTTTGTGTCTGTGGAACGTGGTCAGTGACCCCTCTTCCATCAGAAGGATGAATTTAGGAGGCTTTTTCGAAGGTGCTTGAGATAAAAATAGGAATTAAGGAGAATTGTGCCAACTTGGAAGTTCCCATCCCTCGTTTTTGTGCGTGCTTTGAAGGTGCAAGCTCATAAAAGAAACCCAAAAGATGACTGAAATTCATTCTGCTTCAACAACTTGGTTCTTCAGGAGATGTGGAGATTTTCTGATTTTTGTTCTGCTTCTGGCTAGCCAAGATACCAGAATCTTCAACATTATTCCCCAGTCCTGGATAATATCCGAAAGGTCTTTTCCAGCCAAAACAATTCCATGATTCTATGGCTGAGGATCTTGAGGTCTTCTCCAAGGCTTGGGCTGCTTCCAGGTTTCAGTAGTTCGCTTTGGCACGTGGGGTGATCTCATCATCTCATGGGGTTTAGAAGACTTTGCTCTTCAAGTCAGTTGTGAGGAAACAGAACCGGGAGAACCAAGGACTTCAGGCCATGGTCTAGGGGTCATGGTAGTGTTGAGTTGACGACTGCTCTTGCTGATCTTAGAGGTCTTTTCCAACCTTAACGATTCTAAGATTGCTTAATAATGTTAAAATATATCTGAGATAAGGATTAAAAAAGGGCTTTTCAGCTTTCGGGTGCCTCTTGTTTTGCAGGTCTCCACCGAGACTTCAAGGAAGCAATTTCCCATTGATTTGTGTTTTAAAAAGTAATTTTAAAAAAAGGGAGGGGGGGCGTTGGGGGAAGTGGTTCTTTGTCATGATTCTTTTCACAGCTGTGCTTGCTCATTTGCGATGCGCCTTCCCAACACGTGCGCTGCAGGAACGGGCTGCGATTTTAATTAACTCGCTGTGGAGATCCTTGAGTAAAAGGTATTGCCGTAATTAAATGTTTTCTGCCGTTGCCTGCCCTTGCTCTTGGATTTGCATTGGAAAAGATGATTGGGAAGAGATCCTGAAAAAGTATCTTCGTTTTCAATGGCGGGTATTGCGGCGGTGATGGTCTTTAAGGTCCTTTCCAACCCAAACTGTTCCGTGGTTCCGTGACTTCCAACACGGATGGGTTTCCGTGCTCAGCGAGCTGAGGAATTGCTGGAAATAATCCCTGAGAGACCTTTGCCACCAGTTCCCTAATCACAGTAGGAGCTCAGACTGGTTGCATGAGGGAGGTGTTTGGAAAAGAAAGAGTTGCTGAGGAGCAGAGAGGTGAGGAGTGAAGATCAGTGATGGCTCAGAGGGCTTTAGGGAGCTGGTGAGGTGTCATCAGCCCGAGGTGTCCCTCCACTGCTTCTTCCTGCCACCGCTTGATCTCTGCATCTGCAAATGCCTTAGCCACCAAAATTGCCCCACAAATACATCCTTATCATAGAATGGTTTGGGTGGGAAGGGACCTTCAAAGGTCATTTAGTGCAACCCCCCTGCAGGGAGCAGGGACATCTGCAAGTAGAGCAGGTTGCTCAGAGCCCCAGCCAACCTCACCAGGGATGGGGCAGCGACCACCTCTCTGGGCAACCTGCGCCAGGGTGTCACCACCCTCAGCATCAACAATTTTTCCCTTCTCTCTGGTCTAAATGTCCCTCTTTTAGTTTCAGATTGTCACCCCTTGTCCTGTCCCAACAGGCCCTGCTCAAAAGTCTGTCCTCATCTTTCTTCTAGGCCTTCTTGAATTCCTGAAAGGCCACAAGAAGGTTTCCTTCTTGGAGCCTTCTCTTCTCCAGGCTGAACAAGCCCAACTCTCCCAGCAGAGGGCTTCCAGCCCTCCCATCATCTCTGTGGCCTCCTCTGGCCCCGCTCCACCAGGTCCATGTCTCTGCTCTGCTGAGGAGAGTGGTTGGGCACTGGAGCGGACTGCCCAAGGAGGTGATGCAGTCGCTGTCCCTGGAGGTGTTTAAAAAACGAGTGGATGTAGCACTTGAGGCGATGGTCTAGTGGTTAGGGAGATGTTGGGCTGAAGGTTGGACTTGGTGATCCTGGAGGTCCTTTCCAACCGTCATGATTCTATGAGGACTCCAGAGCTGGCCCCAGCCCTGCAGGGAGGTCTCCTTCTTGAGATCCAGTGAGGAAAAAATGAACTTTGAAAGCTGAGGTTTTCATCTCCCCCAGTGCCCTGGAGCTGCTCGCAGCAGATCTGGGCCAGCCTGAAGTACTCCTTGGACATACGGACTCATCCCACAGACAGCCAAATATCACACCATGATCCATCCGCCAGGACCACGAAAAGGCTGGAGAAAAACCACAACTTTGGAACCTTCTTTGTATTGTAACCGTTTCTTCCAGCCACCCCCAAGCCACTTATTTATTCAGGTGTGAACTTCCGCTCGGTGATTTATTATTTGTCATTGGATTCGATCTTGATTAAAGCTGTAATATCAGTATTTAAAGGAAATCAAAGCAGGATTGCCATTCCGCAATCAATCACGAGTCCCGGTGGGATTTCTTGCCGGCCTCGCTTGCCCACTTCTCGTCTGGTTGGAAAAGAACCTTCCATTGGTGCTTGTTTTTAGGAAAAACATCGATTTTCTGTCTTGGGGAGGGGGGATAAGGTGGATTTTTTAACGCGTCACCTAAATACGGGTGGGGCTGGGGTTTGGGCTTGGGTTGGGCTTTTTTAAGAGATAATATTTTGCATTTCCTAGAATCATAGAATGTGAGGGGTTGGAAGGGACCTCTGGAGATCATCAAGTCCAATCCCCCAAGCTTGGCCCCTATGGCCAAGCAGGACCAGAGAATCTAGGGCAGGTCACACAGGAACGCATCCAGACAGGGCTTGAAAGTCTCCAGAGAAGGAGCCTCCACAACCTCTCTGGGGAGCCCCTTCCAGTGCTCTGGAACCCTCACAGGAAAGAAGTTCCTCCTCATGTTGAGGTGGAACCTCCTGTGCTCCAGCTTGTATCCATTGCCCCTTGCAATTTTCAGCCAAGAACTTGCAGCTGCTTCCAAAGCATGAATATGCTTTGTAGAAATCCAGGAGGGAGGAGATGTGGAGGGGACACCTGGTCTCCCGTGGGTTTTGTGGGATACTGATGGTGTGCTGCTGATGATTTGGATGTTGGGATGGGCAGGAAGGGGAATCCATCCCTTTCCCCTGACATCCCAATCCCGGATTCCCTGGGATCTGGAGCAGGGCTGGGGACACTCAGTAAAGAGACTCCAGACTTTTGGTGGACACGGGCAGGAGGCTGGAAGGGCTGTAGGACGTTTTCTCCAGGGCCAAACGCTGCAGATCTGGAGTACGAGGTGTTTTATCTGCTGCTCTTTCTTCATGCTTCATGGTTGGGTTGTTTTTTTTTCCCCATGTTTCCCTGGAGATGCCTGTGTCTGCTCGCTGCCTGCCACCCGTAACCATTTGAGACCTTTCTCCTTCGCATTTCATAGTATCCTTTCCTTTCTTCTGTCACTTACTCTCCCAGGAGACTCCCAGGACCCCCCTGGTGATGTCTTTCAGCAAAGAAAGCTTTTTGACAGCCAGCCTGAGCCCTACGCTGTGGTGAGATGTAAAAAAGAAGCGATAATAGGTCGTTTTCTCCCATTTTCGGATCATTTTCGTTGGCATTTCCTTCCTTTTTTCTCTTCACCCCTTCATTTCAAGATGTTCATCTCCCGCTGATGTTCTCCTGCTGTGATAAGCTCGGGTTGTCATCTGGGGAACATGTATCTCCAGGCCAGCTGGTGTGGTAATTCTTGACAGTGCTTCCTCCCTTTCATTTAAGGAGTAGGAGGGAAGAAAAATAAAAAAAAGGCTGGATTTTTATTTTATTTATGGGATTTTATTTTAGTTAAATTTCAATTGTAATTCTGGAAGTATTTCTGAAAAGAGGTACATGGTCCAGAGCGTCTCTTCACTGGCTCCTTAAGCTTTATAGAGGTAAATAAATAGTTTTGTGGTACCTGAAATTTCATATATATCTATTTAAATCTGTATTCCTATATAGATTTAGAGATATATTCCCCCCCCCAGCAGTAGTTGTCACAAATTTGCAGTGTTGCTGCAGAACTTCCAACTCTTCCAAATTCACCTCTGTTTTGGGGGTCATCAGAAGCCTACAGAGTTGATCAGAAACCTACAACTCGGGGTGTGCTGGTGGAGAGGAGACGTTTCTGAAGGGGTTTTGCAGGAGATGATGGAAACTGGTGATGGCCACATGGTATCATAAGGTCAGAGAACGTTTTGGGTTGATACCGTATTGGGTTGGTCTCGTCTTGGTACCACCGTTCCTTGTAACACCACGTGACAGTGGGGGCTTCAATTAGAGGTGTCCCTGGTGGAAGCTCTGAAGAGGTGGATCCTCTTCTAAAGGAGGTTATTGAAAAATTTGGATTACCAGACTGCAGACTGGACAGAAAATCTTGCAAAATTAAATTTTGGGTTGATGATGTTCTGACTCTGCTTCCGGTGCTGTGCAGATGTCCTGGAAAGAGTCTTGCTTGTGTGATTTCAGTGTTTGCCCATCTCGCTTCAGAAAGAGATGGAAAGAAGCAACATCCACGGCTCTCATTTTTAATTCAGCGCTAAAACAGGTCATAGAATCACAGACTGGTTTGGGTTGGAAGGGACCTCAAAGATCAGCTAGTTCCAACCCCCTGCCATGGCAGGGACACCTCCCACCAGACCAGGTTGCTCAAAGCCCCATCCAACCTGGCCTTGAACACCTCCAGGAATGGAGCATCCACAGCTTCCCTGGGCAACCTGTGCCAGTGTCTCACCACCCTCAGAGTGAAGAACTTCTTCCTAATTTCCAATCTAAATCTCCCCTCTTCCAGTTTGAAGCCATCACCCCTCATCCCATCACTACAAGCCCTTGTACAAAGTCCCTCCCCAGCTTTCTTGTAGGCCTCCTTCAGACACTGGAAGGTTCAAGAAGGTCTCCCCAGAGCCTTCTCTTCTCCAGATAACGGTGGGAGAGTCTAATGTTTTCAAAATTGATTAATCCTCCCTTATTTAAGACTGAAATAAAACAAAATGTTCCCGGGGGTTTTACTTAGAGGGAGTGCTGGAGGAGAAGAAATACTTCAGATTCCAATGGATGATCTGTAGGGCAGATAAAGTCCTCAATTAAATTTCACGAGCAAGATTATTCTTTCCCTGAGAATTACTTCACCCCTTCAGGAAATATTTGCTCGCTGTGTTTAGCTTATCGTATTATGTAGGATGATTAGCTGAAATTGGAGTTTGCTTCCTGAAAACAAACAGAATCCCGGACGACAGTCGCTGGGAATGCAAAGACGGCCTTAAAACGGGTTCCTAAAAAGACTACTGGAAGAACTGGGTTAAAATGGGATTTTGCTGCTGTTGACACGAGTTGCGGCGCTACCATGGGTTGAAATTTCGGGGTTGCTTGAACCTTTCTCTTCCTACAAAGCCAAGCTGAAGAAGTCAGAGAAGAGCAGAGTCCACGAGAAGATCTGATCGATGTCCGTGGCTGCGTCATTTTTCTTTGGCTGTGTCTAGTTCCTGGTTTCTTGTGAATAAATAGACTCGTAGGATCATTAAGGTTAGAAAAGACCTCTAGGATCATCAAGCCCAACCTTCACCCCAACATCTCCCTGACCACTAGACCATGTCCTGAAGTGCTACGTCTGCTTGTTTTTGGAACACCTCCAGGGATGGTGGCTCCACCGCTTCCCTGGGCAGAAGTCTTATGTTCTGGGGACTTTTTCCAATGCTTAGCTTAATAGTTGGTGGTGTTGGTCAGGCTTTTCTCCTCGTTTGAGTGCTGAGATCAGAAGGCAGCCAGGCGTCCTCCTGCTTGAAGTTGAAAGTTTCCTGACAACTTCAATCTATAAAAATTAGATGATGATAGAAACGAAGCTTTGGTCTTCTGTGCCAATGTCTCTTTGGGTTTTCAAGGCACGTTATGCTGGAATTTGACAAGTTCTTCTGAAAACCTTTGAATGGCTTTTATCTTTGCTGGGATTACGTTAGTAAAGAAGAAAAACTTCACTCATTTTGAGGACCAAAAAGAAAAAAACCTAGGAATATTGGGATTGCTTCTTATGTGTCTTCCATGAAGTTCTTTGGAGCTTTACCTTAGAAGCTAGAATTACGTCAACTCGGTCAGGTTCAAGCAACGTTCGTGATAGTTCAGCAGGTTCAAGCAATATTTTTATGTTAGTTGGGTAGAACATCTTGAGCAGGCTTATTAAAATTTAGAAATACATCTGGCTTCACCCTCTTCTTTCAAGCTGGCTTTCCGTTCTGTAGCCGTTTGCCTTTGATCAAAGAAGTCTACATTGTCAGGAGAATCTGGAGCCAAGTCTGGGCAGCCCACTGGTAATTCAGTCACTTCAGAACCATGAAGGCTGAAGCTGGTGCTTCCTCTGCTCCTGAAATCCTTTCTGTTGTCTGTTTTAGAGTAAAAGACTCTTAAACGTAGAAGCTGTTCCTTTATTTGATGATTCTGTGAGGCAAAATGATGTGAAACTTGGTGATTGAAAGCTCCTGTCATGCAATTATCTTGCCATACAAGGCGAGTCCTCAAAGATGGGCAGAACGATGAGGTCTCATGAAGGTCCTTCTTGATGTGCTGTAGCAGTTTGATTCCATGCGTTGAGCAGGTATGGCATCAAGTTGCTCCAGAGGAGGTTTGGACATGAGGAGAAATGTCTTAATGGGAAGGGTTGTGAAGGGCTGTCCCAGGCTGGGCAGGGCAGTGGTGGAGTCCCCATCCCTGGAGGGGTTTCCAGGCTGTGGAGATGTGGTGCTGAGGGACATGGGTTAGTGGTGCCCTGGCAGTGCTGCGTTAACAGTTGGACTTGGTGGTCTTCAAGGTCTCTTCCAACCAAAACGATTCTAGGATTAATTTTGGAGCTCGGTGTATAAATAGATGTTTTCTAGCGTTGGGTAGAAGGGCAGCATTCTAGACCTTTTTGTACAAAACAATATTGGCTGGAGCTCAGCCCAGAGTGGATTTAATTATAACGTCTTTTGAATTTCGAAACACTGTTTTTTGATGGTTGCATAGAAAATAGAAATTAGAAGGAAATCCTTCTGCATTCAGCCCCTCTCTCTGATTGTGTGCCTGAGATATTTTTCATCTTCTCCTTACACTTGTCTCTCCTTCCTGAGCATGAATGTTTATCAGCTTCTGTTCTTTTTGTCTTAGAGAAGTAGTGAGATGAGGGAAGAATGAGCAGGAAGAGCTCAGCAAACACTGCACTGACCCTTCCAGATTTAGCGCTGAGCTTTACCAGTTAAACCCTTCCTTTCCCCTGGCTTTAGGTGAGCTTAGCCTGGCCTGCTGCCTTAGACTCGGCTCATTTAATGTCACTCTTTCTCAAGCACATTTCAACAGATCAGCCTATAAAATATTACAGGCTAACGATGAACCTCCGGTTATGTATCAATGAATTAGACCAGAAATGGCACCTCCTTGCAATGAGATCGTTGGGGGAAGTCTGTCCCGATGACACGTTAAATGGTCCCTTCCTTGAAATCCCTGATATTTTGCCTGGCATCGTCTTCTCTGACCTCAATGACTCTATGATTCTAGGGTGAAGCGTTGCCCTCGTTCTCATTTCCCCATCGCTTTGTGTCTCACCTCGTAAAGCACCAGCTCCAGCTCAGCGGAGGTTTCTCTGCAGGCATCTCTCTGCTGGAAAGCAAACATCTCCTCTGGGAAGCGTCAGCAATAATTGGAGGCTAAAGGAAGGCTGAGGTTGCCCACAGCATTGTTTGGCTTCGGTTGGGATCTGCAAACTTCTCCGTATTTCCAAATTGTGCATACAAAGATGTATTTATCGTGTTACAGATAAAAGATAAAGAGTCTAAACCTATAATTATCTGATAGAGTTGAATTTAGTGATTATTATAAGTGACTGGATGAAATAGAGACAAAAAATGCAGAATCACAGAATCCCAGCATGGTGGGGGTTGGAAGGGGCCTCTGGAGATCATCTCGTCCAACCCCCTGCTCCAGCAGGTCAACCAGAGCAGGGGGCCCAGGATCGTGTCCAGGCACCTTTGGAATCTCTCCAGAGAAGGAGACTCCACAACCTCTCTGGGCAGCCTGGGCCAGGCTCCCACACCCTCACACCAAACAAGTTTCTCCTCCTGCTCACATGGAACCTCCTGGGTTCCAGTTGGTGCCCGTTGCCCCTTGTCCTGTCACTGGGCACCACTGACAAGAGTCTGGCCCCATCCTCTTGTCCCCCACCCTTTAGATACTGGTAGGATTGATAAGGTCACTTTTTAGTCTTCTCCAGGTCTCTGGAAATCACTTTCCTCTTCTTCCTTGTGCTGTCGATTTGAACTGTTGACACCTCAGGACTGAACATTTTGCCAAAATAAATCCTAAAAAGTTCTACACCGTGTTTGGCTGCACTGTTATCGTGCCAAAATTCCCGATTCTTGGTCCGGATAATCATTTTACACCGTGATCTAAGCCCGTCTTAATGCAGCGTTCCCAGTTTGGGAGGTTTCCCCAGGAATGACTCGTTTCTGCTTAATGGCTTATGACACGAAAGCTAATTATATACAGTGCGTGTTATCAATTAGTGACTCGTTAGGCAAGATCAATTGAGGGAGCGTGATCTTTTCGAGGGCCACGCGGGAAGGGTCACGCTCACACAGGGAGAGCCCCGCGGGCTGTAATCTGGAATTAATCCCTGTGCCCTGGGGTATAAATAAATAACGTCTGTCACGGGGCCACTTAGCAACTCGGTGCTTTGCCTTCATGCATTTTCTTCCAGGTCCATGCATCATAAATGTGCACGTAAACATGTTTCTCATTAAATTCCGCAGAATCGGAATTTTATCTTCATAATATATCCGTGCCGGCGGGGAGAACGTGTAATATTTTCAATAAAACAGCATATCTTGAAATGTAGGATCATCCCTCCTGCTCAAGGGTTTGCTTCTGCTGGTTTTGTTCTGCAGGAGCTCACGGTCGTGCTGGTTTCGGATGCTCGTGGCCACCTGCCTGCTTTTGTAGGGTTTCTGAGGGACTTTGTAGTGGAAGCTCCGGTGATATTTCCTTGTTGAATCTTGAGGAATGTCTTGTGTTTCCTGTGTTGAATTTTTGGGCAAGCTGAGAGAGGGGGCATGTCAGTGAATCTGTCGGTGGTGTGGTCTGAGGTGTGAATTTTTTTTCCTTTCCTCCTTATTTAAGTGACGTGGGTTTCATAGAATCATAGAACAGGTTGGGTTGGAAGGGACCTCAAAGATCATCTCGTTCCAACCCCCTGCCATGGGCAGGGACACCTCCCACTAGACCAGGTTGCTCAAAGCTCCATCCATCCTGGTCTTGGAGGCCTCCAGAGCATCCACAACTTCCCTGAGCAACCTGTGCTGGTGTCTCAGACCAGTGACGTCTTTTTTTGATTCCTTATTTCCCAAAGTGAAGTGGATTATTTGTTATTTTTTCAATTAAAACCCGTTTCTGAGAGAATAAAATCTTTTTTTACCCAGTTCCCCCGAAGCTTCTGGGGAGCATCAATAATGGCCATTTCAGCTCGGACCTGCAAAGTAGCTATTATGGCCTGTATCTGAAATGAATTACAGGCACCGAAAGGTAGCACTGGTATTTTACAGCAAAAAAAAATGTACCTTGAAAGGCACAGTATGGAGAGCGATGTGAAAAATCAGATTCCTGAAGTAAAACCACCTCGGCTGCGACAGGATTCACAACATCTGTACGGCTTCCAAGTCAATTCAGTTTTTGAGCAGTAATTCTCCCCAACATCATCTTATTTTTTTTATCCCGTAGCGCCGCTTCGATCCACACCCAAACCTCCTCCATAAATATCCGGGCAGCGCGGCGACAAGTTTCTAAAAATCCAAAAAATGTGCAAGAGCTCAAGAATCTCAGGGAGCGAATGAGAAAACTCGACAGATTGAGGTTTACCAAGAAATCTTCACGGAAATAAATCCCGGCCGCCGCCTCGGTGCTTTTGCTGGGTTTAAAATATTTCAACGCTATAAAACTTTCAGGAGTCAGGAGCCCCGGGAATCGGGGATGAATTCACTGCAACAACTCTGTTGCTGGGTTTTTTTTCCCCCCCTGCCACGCTTTGCTGTGTTTAAAGATACAAACCGATGGTCGCTCATCTTGTCCTTCGCTGTCAAGAGGTAGGCTGAAGATTTTTTCTTCCTTTGGTGCTGCAGGTTGTAAGAGAGAAGACAGTTCATCACTGAAGAGCCACAATTTCCTGACAGCAAACCCTCCTCTGTTTGAAGAGTTGTCCTGGTGGATACGGCACTTTTTCAATGAGTAAATCAAGGGGAATCTCTCCCCGCTGGTAATGGGCTTCCGTGGGTAATAATAGACACGGGCTCTGCTCCTCTCTTGCGTTGTGTTGGGCGTGCTCGGAATTTCTTATCGACATCGTCGGGTTTTAAGCTGGGGCTAGAATCGAATCATAGAGATATTTTGGTTGAAAGGGGATTTCAGATCATCGAGTGCAACCATTAACCCAGCGCTGCCAAGTCACCACTAACCCCTGGCCCTCAGCACCACATCTCCATGGCTTGGAAAGCCCTCCAGGGATGGGGACTCCACCACTGCCCTGCCCAGCCTGGCACAGCCCTTCACAGCCCTTGCCAGCAAGACATTGCTCCTCATGTCCAACCTAAACCTCCCCTGGTGCAACTTGAGGCCATTTCCTCTTGTCCCATCACTTGTTCCTTGGGAGAAGAGCCCAACCCCACCTGGCTCCAACCTCCTTCCAGGGAGTTGTGGAGAGCCAGAAGGTCTCTCCCCTGAGCCTCCTTTGCTCCAGGCTCAACGCCCCGAGGTCCCTCAGCTGCTCCTCACCACACTCCTGCTCTAGACCCTTCCCCAGCTTCCTTGCCCTTCTCTGGACACGCTCCAGCCCCTCAAGGTCCTTCTTGGAGTGAGGGATCCAAAACTGACCCCAGGACTCGAGGTGCAGCCTTCCCAGTGCGCAGTCCAGGGGGACAATCCTTGCCCTAGTCCTGCTGGCCACACTGGTGCTGACACAAGCCAGGATGCTGGTGGCCTTCTTGGCCACCTGGGCACACACTGTCCTCCGTTCTTTGGCAGTTGATGTGCAGGAACCCACAGAGCTAATGCTACGTTCAGCCTGTCATGTTCAATAGCATCATCAGATGGTCCCTCTGTGTTTGTCTCTTTTTGAACCATTTGGTTCCATAACATCCTACAGCTCCGAGTTCTGGAATGTAATTATGCATTCCACATACAAATTATTCAGTTTATTTACTTAAAAAATTCAGCAATGATTTCACTGGGACCTTTTATTTCTCATGTTCATGGCATGGTGAATAATCACTCCCTAGTTAACTTCCCTGAACCACTGATAGTCTCCAGTAGATCCTTCCAAGGAATCCCAGCCCGTTGAGTTCCTCCTGGGGATGAAAACCACACCAAGTGTCATATCATTCCTCTCATTCCCACACTAATTCTACAGAAGACCTTGTTGCTCTTGTAGCAGCGGTCACTTTGGAGGCATTAAAAGCATCTTGGACCTCTTCAGGTCCTCTGTGAAATCAAATGACCCTTGGAGTGCATCCACTTCTGAGCTACAAAACCAGAGCTAGTGCATAGCAACCAGTGTGCACCCAGCGCTCATTCCCGTTAGTTCCACCTCTACATCTGCTCCCCAGTCCAAACCAGTATCAACTCTTTGCTTCCCTCATAGAGAGATGATGTTGGGAATGAATGAACTGGTGAACGTCACTTAAAAACGCTGAGATGTGAAAGCCTCATGTGGTGAAGGTGACCCATGACCAGTGTGACTCATGGAATCACTTGGTTGGAAGAGACCCTTAGGATCATGGAGTCCAACCGTTCCCCCAGCACTGCCAGGGCACCACCAACCCATGTCCCTCAGCACCACATCTCCACGGCTTGGAAACCCCTCCAGGGATGGGGACTCCACCACTGCCCTGCCCAGCCTAGGACAGCCCTTCACAACCCTTCCCATCAAGACCTTTTTCCTACTTATCCAAATGGCTCATCCGACATTAGGCAGGACCTAAAATACCGTGTAAGTCTCTCAATTCGCGGAGCCAAGCCTGAGTTAAAAGATGCTCCTTTTTACTCTGTTCTTCCTACACAATACTTATTATTTTTAAAGCTGCAAGCCAAGAAAGGAAGGGGAAAATGACAACAGCGCTGAGAGGTCTTTGACAAGGTAACACAATTGGGTTCTACAGCTTTGTGTCTTTCAAGGATAGCTGCACTTCGTGATGTGCTCTGTACCACGTGTTGTCACTACTATTATTTTATTTAGTATTTAGTGCTGAAACGAAACCCTTGAGCGCTGCCGTAGCCTGTGGTTCAGCGAGGAAGGCTGGAAAGCATCGGGTAGTCACCTTCTGGAGCACGAGCCCTGTGCTCTCCAAGGTTGGCGCAGCCAATCGATGACAGCTTAAGTAATTATTAATAAATAAGGCAGTCATTATAGCTTAATTTGCAGAGGGAACGATGAAAGAAGGCTGCCGAGCAAGGAACGAGAGCCCTGGCTCGGTGCTTTTTGCCGAGGGGAGGGGGAATAGTCAGGACGTTCCCTGCAGCGCTGCTCGAGTGAGTGGTTCTGCTGGGTGTAAGAAAACGAATGGTAAGAAACTTCATTGCAAGGAGCGAACGTGAGCCTCTGCAGAGATGTCACCGCTGGTAAGGAAAGCAGTCAGCCTTGTAATAATCAACGAGGGGCTTGGAAAACAGTTGCTGGGTTAAGGTTGTGGTTTGTTCCTGGAGCTCCGGAGAATTCCCAGTTTCGCTGTCCTCTCCGGTGTAAATTTACGTCCTCTAAAAGTGGGTATCGTGGAAAAAAGCCAGGCTGCTACCGTTGGAACAGCCTGCCCAGGGCAGTAGTTGAAGCACCATCCCTGGAGGGCTTTAGGAGGCCTGTAGATGTGGTGGTGAGGGACACGGTTTAGCAGGGGTTTGGGAGAGTGGAGTTATGGGTGGACTGGATGATCTTCAAGGTCTTGTCCAACCTCAGTGGTTCTGTGATTTTAATCCAGGGGAGTGTCTGAAAGAAACCCTCCGCCTTTTAGAAATAAATTTACCTTTGGCGAAAACCCCATAGATGGTTGGGTGGGGAGTCACGTTAGCTGTCTGAATCCTTGAGATGCTTCCAGCCCCAGTGAGTCAGTGGGATAACGTGAGATACAGAAATCCCCAGAGCCAGTTGAAAGAAGATCTATAGCATCATGGACCTGAGCGATTTACTAATTGATTTTATTCCTGATTCTACCAGGTGTATTTTGTGAGCCTTTGGATCCATCAGTTATGGTGGGACGGGTCTCATCTAACATTGGCTTTGACTTGATGGCTGATAGTCTGAGCTTCCTCCAAAGCCCGCGATACGGGTGCAGTGAAAAGGGTGATTAATCCAACCCAGAAAGAGATGGGAAGCTTGCCGTATGGAAGGGCTTATCTGTCCAAGATAAAGGGAATGCACACAGCTATCTTAGACTAACTGGACAATTTTGGACAGTCCTTCTCACCCTTGGCGTGGTGTTTACTCACATCTCGTGCTCTGAAGGGGTGATTCTGCTCTCCGCGCTTTTATATTTAGAAATATTTTCTTGTGCTGTAAGCGCAGCGGTTGTTCTGTTCTCATTGTGGCTCCGACTTAAGATGCTCTGCGCTTTCATGGTCCTCTTCTGTGTCAGAGTACAGGGAAAATGGTGGTTTGTGTTCTCTGGACCCATCATCAGCACGAGCTGTGGTGATGGTCATACGTGATAAAGCAACAAAGAGCTCAAGGCTCCTCTTCATCCTCACTCATCTGTGATGGGGTGTCCGCCTCTGAAAAGAAAGGGTTAAACGAGAGTTTTTGAGAACAGAAAAGGTTTGAAGATTCGTGGAAATGAGAAAAAACAAATAATCAGGGATTTCCGCAAATACTCTTCCTGTGAGGGTCATAGAATGGTTGGAAGGGACCTTAAAGATCATCTAGTTCCACCTCCCCCTGCCATGGGCAGGGACACCTCCCACTAGACCACTCTTGAAGACATTTGAGAGTTGTTATCTTGGGACAAGTATCAATCTCGGGGTTTGTTACAGGTTTTTTGGTGTAACTTCAGCTTTTAAAATCTGCTTAGGTACAATTGTCATTGATTCCTTTGAGCGTCTGCAATTTAGGCTGGTGCTGCTGTTCCTTTTCTGCAAAATAAGTCTAATAACGTCTCACTTATCGTGGGGTTATTCTGGCATGTCAAGTATAAATAAGAGCGTAAATTGAAATAGAAGAGAAGATACCTGTTCCTTAACAACATATTTTAAGTTGTTCTGAGGAACCGATGAACCCTTTGGAGATGCGGACTTGAAAGACAGAAATTGAATTTATTTGTACGTAAAAGCTGTTTTCCTCAAGATAGGAGAGGTCCTTTGAATGTCCTTTCAACATTCAGGAACAGCTGCAGTCCCTGAAGATACTGAAATAACCATCGTTTACGCCGTACCCCTTGGGTCAGGGTGCTTTGGTCCTCAAAAATGGCAGGGCAGAGGCAGAACGATAACAATTATTTTCAATAAAAAAAAATCTATGTAGTCAGTGGCACCCGCTACAGACAGAGCCTCGCAGTCCTGCTGAGTGACAGACCGCGGGGGAATTGAGGCTTGTATTAAAATTCCGCGCGGCGGCTCTGATTAAACAGCAGAATCCTGCTGCGAGATGAATATTGAGACTTATTTTCATTTCAGAGATGAGAAAAAATTGAAGGACGGGAAGGTCGCTCAGGGTGACCCAGGGTAAGGCAGGAAAGCTGAAAAGAGAACTTACCCTTCCAAGGCCAAACGTTGGTCCGGGGACAGGGAGGAATATTTCACGATGAAATTTGTTAGGATGTGATTGTGAGAACTGATTTGGCGATAGATGAAAATGAAACGCTTCCGTCCTTCTCTCTTTATTAGATTGGCTTTACATTTTTTCTGCTTCTGATTTTCATTACAGCTTGTCTAGGAGATGGCTTCATTACAGAGAATATGGGCTCTTAAGATTTTATTCCGCGCTGTCCAGTGGTGAAAATGGGATGTAGAATGTTGGGAGAGATGAGGAAAACATATTTAGGACATCGACGCTGCCTGGTAGGATTAGAACGGCGTAATGCCGTCAGAGGCGCATCAGGGTAACCCCATTTCAGATCATCTCCCAAGGAGCAGGATAACCCCTGAAAAACTTGAGCTTTAGTCATTTATCACCAAATAAACCACCGTTTCTTTCCCAAATCTGAAACGTTTTAAATTGAATCGAAGCGCTGCTGCTGAATTTCCCTAATGCTTTGCTGTATGTTGACGAAGGAAAGCCGCTCAAGATGGACGGTTAATGAATAATGTTTTTTAATGCCGGCCAACTAATGCCGGTTGTGTTTTCATACCATTAAACAAAAATTCTAAAAAAAACTTCTAACAAAGAGAAATATCCTGGAAAATGGCTCCCTAGGGCTTGCTTAAGGACTGGCAGCAGGTTGTGTTCAGCAGCGTTCCCTCATCTCTCACTCTCCCTTTTTTTTTTTAATTTAAAAAAAAGCAGTACTGTGTATTAGAGGAACATCACCTTGATGCCTTGCACGTCTTTTCTTAATACCATCTCCTTTGCCGTGCCAGCATCTTAACACCATCTCCTGGTGCCAGGCAGGGAGATGATGAGCAGAAGTTGCTTTTAATGGTGGCATCCATCTAGCGATGGGGCACGTGCTACTGCACCAGCTCTCTACAGTAGAGCTTTTCCTGTAGATAACTAGAGCATGCAGTTAAAAATGGAAAAAAAACAGGGAATAAATAGGAAAGATGGGTTTATTTTCTGACAAGATTAGCACAGACGTGACGTGCCCGGGGGCTGTTTGAAGGGCTGCCTGGGTTCTCCAGCAGTGCGGCCTTTACGAGCGCGGCCTACACAGACACAGAGGCCTGGGCTTTGCTGGCATGGACCAAAATGTCCCCAGATCTGTAAAACTCGGCCAGCCAGGTGTGTGAAAGCGCTTAGTGTGCTTCAGCGTGGGCATCTAATGCCATGGATGCAGGGCATCCAAAACATCTCCTCAGGGGGATGCTTCAGAAAGGCACCGGTGCCACCATGGCCCCTGCTTATGGGGAGCCATGAGGCCAGACCTGGCATGTCCTGAAGTTTACAGCCCCACGTGTGGTGGGGAACCGTGTCCCCTCCAGAAGAGCCACACGAGGAGCAGCTGGAGGTGGCTGTGGAGCTGGCCCAGGCCCATGGGACCCACCATGGCCAGCCCCAGCTGAAATGGGGGGGTGAGGCCCAGGTGAAGCTCCTTGGACAGTTCGTCCCCTTAATTCTCTGAGGGCCTTCACCTGGTGCTGTTTGAAATCCCCAGTCTCTCAGCTGTTAACGAGCAAAGCTCGTTAAGGAGCCCTCAGCCATCTTTGAGGGAGGTTTTTGGAGGGGAAGGAGGGACTGCCTCACGGCTGCTTGCAACGTGCAGGGAGAGGTTGTTGGCTGAGCCTTGGAGCTGCTCGTGAAGACACAAGGTAAAGAAAAAAAGCTGCTTTTCTTTCCTTAGTGCTTTTAGTTTAGCTTGTTGTGATAGCCGAGAAGCAGCGAGGCGTTGTTGTGGTGGTTCTCTTTAGTTGTGGGTAAGTTGGAGGGAGTTAGAGGTTGGCTTGTAAGTTAATTTGTGAAAAAGTCAGCGATTGAACAAGGCAAAGGTGCCCCAGTGTTGGGTGGAGGGGAGAAGGGAGATGGATGCCTTTAAAATACGATGTGCCTGTTTTGTGGGTGCTGTGGTAATGGGGAATGAAACACCCAGGTTCCAGCTCCCTCTTGGGAGGGAGGTGAAATGAGCTGGGGGGAGAAGGCTCAGCAGGTAAAAATCAGGGAAAAGGTTTGTTGGGTTTGCTGGAGAAGCCTCATGGTAGGTCTGTTGATAGGATGGTGTTGGTGTGGAGATAACTCCTCTGAGCCCACCATGAGTCTGGTGTCTGCCCTCGTGTTCTGGCTGTTTTTGTAAGCATAAACACTTTGCCCAATCTGTTCAAAATTGCTGATTATTATTATTATTATCCTTGGGGGAGATGTTAACTCTTGCTGGATGGGTTCAGCGGATGATGTTATACTTGAATATGCGATGCTTTTTCTTTTCTGAAATTAAAAAAAAAGGGGAAAAAATGATACAGAGTCAGTGACATGAGGTACCAGGTTGGTGGCCATGGCAGCCCCGGGATGGAAGGACTTGTTGGTCAGTCTGGGAAGCTTGCCCACATCTTGGTGCTGCTCCTAAGAGGTGGTGGTGGGACATGAGTGTGGGGTGGTTGTGATTCCACAGTGGCTCTAAACCGTGTTGTTGAGGTTTAGGCTCAATCCTCCAGCCCTACAACAGATGCTCTCTGTTAAGGTGTGGATTTAAACAATATCCTTGGTCTTGATTTGCTTTGGAGCTGAGTAGCTTACAGGTAAAACTTGTCTGAAAATGTTTTTATTGACAGAGCTTTGAAACATTCTTTTTGTGGTTGGGTTTTCGTATTGTTCTCCCTGCCCCCCGGGCAATAGTTTTCTGCTGATGATTTAATCTAGTCTGGGAGAGAGGATAAGAATTGACCTTCCTCCTCCTGGTGCAGGTCTTGTGCTTGGGGTTTACACCTGCAGAGACCTCACAGGTGTGGGCTTTGTGTTGAGTGTGTCTCGAAGCCTGGGCTGGTTTCGGTTGGCTTTGAAATAAGTTTCACCTGTGGGATGTATTTTGGTCGTAAAGATGTATTTTGGTCTTCATAGGTCTAAAGCTGAATGAAGTGTGAAGTATTTTATTTACAGGCAAGAAGAAGAATTCTGTAAATCTTGCCTTCTGTTTGGAGTTGGCCACTTGGCTCATGAAAAGACTGAAGTTGCTGTTTATCAGCAAGGTCTTGGTGTTTAAAAGTGTCAGGTGGTGTGTCTGGTGTCAGTGATCAGTGTACGATCTTCAGCTGCTGTGGCTTCCACAGAAGGCAGAAAAAAAAAAGGAATAAAGGAAGAGTAGAAAAGGGTAGGCTTGGAAAATGGATGTGGCCGACGACTTCCAGAAATACCAGCTTAAAATGTTTTCCATTAGGCTCTGACAAGAGATAAATGAATTCCCAGGACCAGAACCACAGCTGAAACCTGTTTGTGCTTTCATAGAATGAGCACGGAGCATTCTAGAGCTGAGGAGAACATCAATCTCTCCAGAAATGACACCAAAAGAAAAAACCTGAGTGTTTGCAGCTGCTTGTCAGGCATTGGGGGGGTATTTCTGAGCGAGACCATCGGGGCTACGGTATTTCGATGGCTCCTAGGACTGCACATGACATAATCCTCATTTACTACTTGTCACTGCCCTAATCTGAAAAGTAAAGCAGGATAGCACGGTGTTTAGTCATGCTTCTTAAATGCGCTTTGTGGACTACTTTGCTCTGTTCTACTTAATGATATGCTGCTAAACAACCTCCTAAAACCTTAAATACAGCTCTGAAATAAAAGGGCCGTTTTCATTCCCCCCCCCTCCCTGTTTATAATGCCAATCAATTGGCGCCTTCAAGCAATTATTGGCTAATTAAAGACTATCTCAGAGAAGGCAGGAAGAGCATTAGGAGCTCGCGTGTGGCACTAAACCATTTCCTAATATTTGCCCGGTGCCAGAAATGAAGAGCAAATAGAAATTTGCTGAACCTTTTAGCGATGAAATTGGTGTCCAGACAGAACAAATCTGCTACCAAAGTGGGAGCCCTCGGTGCTGCTTAATCCTTTTAAATGTTATATATACAAATTAGCTTTTGGCATTCGGGGCTTGCCTGCGGTTTCTACATCAGCTGCTAATATATTCTGCTACCTGCACGTTTAATTTGCAGATGGAATCAAAGCTCGGCCCTGGAATTTAATCACTTAGTGGTGAAAAGGGTGTTGAGATCTGGGCTGATCCTGTTGGGAAGTGGGAGGGGGGGAAAAAAAAATCACCTGCTCATAGTGTGAGGCTTGAGTGTGAAGTTGCAGAGTTTAGAGAGATTGATTTCTGGTGTCTTCTTGTTTTTTGGTTTATGCCGAAGCTCTGTCTTTTACTACAAAGGCTTCTCCGAACCTCCCTGACCTTTGGGACAATTGTAGGTTGTGCTTCAGACCTGAGTTAATTTATTATGTTGGTTTTTTTTCTTTGAAAACTCCTTCATTTCAGAGTACACAACAAAATCCACTGTTTTTCTGGGTGATACATAGAATGAAGGCCCTGCCTGGCAGCGTTTGACCCCTAGATTGGCATAAGGGGAAGAGAATAGGAAGAGAACTGATAATTTTCTTTAATTATGGTGAATGAAGAACAGGGGGCGAGTGAGTTGCTCAGTGTTGCTGTGAACAGCCTGTTTCTGGAGTGAAATCCTCTTAGCCGGAGGGCAGGGTTTCCTTGTGCAACACCGTTTTGGTTTGGTCTGGGATTTTTTTTAAAAAAATGAGTATTTATTGACTAATTCAGAGTTATTTAAGAATCTCACTGGAGTAAGAAGAAAGACGTTTAATTCCCTGTCTGGAGACTAAGCCACCAAACCTTCATTACTCGAACAAATTACGCCTTCCTTTTTCCTTAATCCTTGCTCCAATTAATTAATCCTGGTATCCCGATGAAAACACAGCTCGGTTCATTTATCCCAGTCTACTTGGGATGTCCCCTGGGTTGTCACCCAGGCGGGTGGAACCTGAATCCTCACTTGGCTGCAGCCACCGGGAAGTTGCCGCTCTTGGGTTTGGGTTTTTTCCTTTCCTTTCCTATCAGCCTGATGGATTTTTGTAACAGTTCCATGGCAGGGGGAGTGGAACTAGATGATCTTGAAGGTCCCTTCCAACCTAGCCTGTGATTCTAGCAGCACTTTAGTGGTTCTTCACCTGGTGGGATCTGACTTGGAGCTTTGAATTCTGGACGTTTCCGTGCAGCGTTCCTCACCCAGGCCTGTTGTAACTCCGATGGAGTTTGCACAACAAAGTTGTTCTAGATGAAGATTTGCAGCTTGAAAATGCTTTATTTTAATTATTTTTTTTCCCCTACTTGATCTTAAAAAAGTTTACGAAAAACAAAAGCTTTCAAATCCAAGTTTTTAAACAGCTTTCTGAAGAAGATGAATCAGTTGCTACGCTTCTTAGATGCTCTGCCAGGCTCGTGAGAGCAAACAAGCCTTCAGTTCGAGTCTTTTCAGCAAGAGGATGCAAATACGAGCTTAGAAATCCAGGATTTTGTACCCAAGAGGATGTCTGTCTTTACAGGCCTTATTATGAAAGGGTTTGTGTGCGGCTGCAGGATTCTTTTTTTTTTTTTTTTTTGCTGGGAGTTCTAGGTAAGGAGAAATAAACACTGGAATAAATCCCTCCCTGGAGGCTCCAAGAACAGTTGTAGCAGTGAGAAAAACAGCTCAAATATTAGCATCCGTGTTGGTGGCTTTTAATGGTGCTGGGGCTACTTAATTGTTTTCTTAATAATGTGATGCACGGCTGCTTCGGGTCCTTAAAAAGCCATTAACGGACTTTTCAGTCAAGGAAATAAAAGCAACGAGAGGTAGAAACTATTCTTCATAATCAGTAGTCAGTCATTCCCAGGCAGGTCACCAATTACTCACTGTTTAATAAAAAGAATATGCATTAAATAAAAGGTTTACTGGTAGAACTAGTTTTATATTTAAGAAATATTGCATAAGAGAAAGGGAAAGAAAAAGGTTAAAAATTGCTTTCTCCTACTGAGGAACTCTTTTAAAAAAGCCTTGAATAGAAATGGTTATATAAAATATCAGGTTCTGGAAAATGGACGTGGCAACTTAACTGTTCCAAAAGGAAAATATTATGTTTTCTAAATCAGTTAATTAATAACTTGGAGGGAGGGAAGAGGGGAAGGAACGAGGGAAAGAAATGGGAAGGTTTGTGTTGCAGCCGTAGCATCCCCCGACGCGTTCTCAAAGGTGTTCTTACAGCCTCTTAAAGATAAGAGGCAAAACCAGGCTCATCAAATTTTAGCTTGTTCCATAAAATGAGGGGGGAAAAAAAAATAACTCTTCTCGTGCAGCCTGAGCAGCTGCCGGGGCTGGAGCTGCTCCCTGGGGGCTGCTTGTCCGGCCGGCTCTGCCCTGAGCCGCCGTTCGTCGCGCGTCGGAGCGATAACACCGTCCCTAACAGTTATTTTATTTGGAGATCTCCAGGTGCTGGTGAATAACTGAGGCGTGATAGAGCTCTTGCTGCTGATCTCGCTTGAGGATCTGCCTGTTGACTGTGGGTCGCCGTCCAAATTGAAGGTGATGAAAGTCTCCGCAGAGACGGCAGACTCCAATTTGTGCCTCATTTGGTGTTAGAATCATAGAATCATAGAATGTCAGGGGTTGGAAGGGATCTCTGGAGATCATCAAGTCCAACCCCCCTACCAAGCAGGACCACAGAATCTAGGGCAGGTTACACAGGAACGCATCCAGATGGGTCTTGAAAGTCTCCAGAGAAGGAGACTCCACAACCTCTCTGGGGAGCCCGTTCCAGTGCTCTGGAACCCTCCCAGTCAAGAAGTTCCTCCTCATGTTGAGGTGGAACTTCCTGTGCTCTTGCTTGCATCCATTGCCCCTTGTCCTATGGCAGGGCACAAGTGAGAAGAGGTTGTTCCTTTCTTCTTGACCCCCAGCCCTCATCTATTGATCCACATTCATTAGATCCCCTCTCAGTCTTCTCTTCTGCAGACTAACCAGCCCCAGGTCTCTCAACCTTTCCTCCTAAGGCAGGTGTTCCAGTCCCCTCCTCATCCTCGTAGCCTCTGCTGGACTCTCTCAGTCCAGTGTTGCGTTAACACGGAGAACTAGGTGGCCATGAGTTGAGTCACTTCACGGGGAAAAAATTCCTTTCATTCCAGGGTACTTGGTTGTTAAAGTCCTGCATGGATTTAGAGCTCTGAAGTCCAAATATCTAGTGGAGCTGGAGCTGGGATGCTGAAAAAAGACCTCTGGAGACCAGAAATGAGCATTTCTTTTTAAAATGAGATCTTGACAGGGTGCTTCCTATAGAAGGATACCATTTGATTATAGTATTTATCATATTATAATATTTATGAGGTTAATTTTTAACTGTCTGTCATTAAGAGCTACTTACAGAAGACTTTCTGGAAGTAGCATTGTCAGCTGGCTGAGTTCTGCTTCCGAAGGGAGCTGCAAATTCAGCAGCGTTTGGTTCCTTCCTTGTCCTTGCTGAAGAACATTCTGCTGGGTGGGGAATGGTTCAAGTTGAGTCAGGAGAAGCCCCCTCAGGAGGGTTTCTTAGGGAAGCTGTTTTACCTACAGAACTCGGGTTGGTTTTGCTGCGAGCACCTTTGAGGACCTCCATCTCCCACGTGCTTTGCTGGCTGGTTGTGATCACAGAATCCCAGCATGGTGGGGGCTGGAGGGTCCCTGGAGATCATTGCATCCAACCCCCTGCTCCAGCAGGTCGCCCAGAGCAGGGGGCCCAGGATTGTGTCCAGGCACCTTTGGAATCTCTCCAGAGAAGGAGACTCCACAACCTCTCTGCGCAGCCTGGGCCAGGCTCCCACACCCTCACACCAAACAAGTTTCTCCTCCTGCTCCCATGGAACCTCCTGGGTTCCAGTTGGTGCCCGTTGCCCCTTGTCCTGTCACTGGCACCACTGACAAGAGTCTGGCCCCATCCTCTTGCCCCCCATGGGCCCTTGAGCTCTTGATCAGCATTGATCAGATCCCCTCTGAGGCTTCTCTTCTGCAGCTCAGCAGCCCCAGGGCTCTCAGCCTTTCCTCAGCACAGAGATGCTCGACTGGAGCAACTCAGCATCTTTGGAGCCTCCACTGGACTCTCTGCAGTAGTTCTTTTTCTCTCTTGACCTGGGAAGCCCAGCACTGGCCCCAGTACTCTCGAGATGGCCTCACTGGGCAGAGTAGACGGTGAGGAGAACCTCCCTTGACCTGCTGCCCACACTTCTTCATGCACCTTCTTGCCAACGAGTGCCCATTGCTGGCTCAC
>VZZY01016152.1:0-23675 GCA_013400335.1 Eurystomus gularis
CATCCATCCAGTTTTTAACTCAGCTAAGAGTCCACCTCTCTACATCATAAACCTCCAGTTTGTTCAACAGGATGCTGTGGGAGACAACATCAAATGCCTTACTGAAGTCCAGGTAGACAACATCAGCTGCCTTTCCCTCATCCAGCAGGCAGGTCACCTGGAACGATTACACCTGTAAGGAGCTAACTGAAAGGAAAACCATGGTGGTTGGGATTAAACTTCCTCTAGCTTCAGCACTTCCATTTTAATGAATGATCTGTCTTGGAACAGATAAATTTTAATATTTTAACTAGGACCTTGATGAAAACAGGTTGGGATATCCCATTAAAACCAACAAAATTTGGATATAGAAAAAACTGAATTATCTTGATAGTCTGGGGTGACAAAGGTGGGGTGAGACTTAGTAGGACAGTGTATAAGACATTTAGCACTTGAGGTTAAATAAGAAGATTTTTTGCTATAAACTAGGGACTTATCAGCTAGATGTAAAAAAGATTAAAATGGGTAGAAGATGCCTGTGACCCACAGTGTGATGGGAAAGCCTAAGTAGTCCCACAGTCTGCCAGAACAGAGAGGAAGGACTTCCATTGTAGTTCAACAAATCTTGATGCCACTGCATGAGCCCCCTAGGGCCACCTGAAATATTGGTGGTTCATGTTTGAAAAAATAATTCAGGCTGGAGCACATGTGAATAAAGGCCATCAGCATAATAAATGAAAAAGATGTGATGCACTAGCATGACGTGGTAATGGGGGATCATGGAGCAAGCCTTCCAAAAGGAACAGTAAAGTCAAGACATCTGCTGGTTTCTTAGAATGACCTTAGTACATTTATGAGTGTGGTTATGATATGGCTGCCTGCAATAGCAAGCGACAGACTTGATTTCTCAGTCTGCTCCAGTCACATGTTTCTAAGCAACCCAGCTGATATGGATGGGAGAGGCCACTGTTGATTGTTATTGGGGCACAATCAAAGGGAGAGTCTAAATGCACCCTTATTTCACAGAGGAATGTTCCAAAGGTATTAAAGCCCACAAACTTGTTGCCACAGACAGAGGTCATCACCACACATTACCATCACAGACAGTGAAGCTGCAGGCACCAGACACTGTGTGATCTAATCTGCAGCTAAAGGCTGGAGAGTTGTCAGTGTCTTCTCCTTTTATGTTCCAGTTTCTGATTCTTCAAAATAAAAAGTTCAAACAGACTAGTATTTTAGCCAGCAAAAGAAACACCCAAAGAGCCAGCCTCTGAGGATGTGTCAGAACTTTAAATGATAAACCAAAGAGGAATAAGAGCATAAATACTTAAAATAAGTTTGAACTACAGCCAAGTAATGTTCTCCTATAGGTAAGCATATGTTGTACTGTGCTAGGAATTCAGCATTTTGTGTTCAGTAGGTGTGAGTGTTGTCAAGTATTATAAATCATAATAATGCTTTCAAAAAGTTAAACTATGAATGAATGTAATTGCAGAATGATATGAACTATTTGGCATTTCCATGTGCTCTTGGAGGTAAGTTGTTGCTACTGCCCTGAATTGCAGGTATTAAAAACCAGGTTTAGTGGAGGTCGTGACCATCCATTTGAAAAGTTTTTAGGGGTTACTAGTACAGAAGGTATGAACTATGAGCTTTTTTACTGCAGGAGTCCAGCTTCTGCTGTAATGTAGGTGGAAACTTCCAAGTAAATCAGGTAACAAACTTTAACAATAGCTTTAGATAACCTCTTTTTCCAGACAACAAAACTAGAGGCAAAACTCTCCAACACCATCTTTCCCTCTCCCTCTCAACCAGTCATCTGTCTAACTCAGGACTGAGTTTTCAAGGGTTTGGTTTTGGTTTTGTTTTTTTCCTCAAATAGTACAAATCATTGATTTTGTTACCTCTCTTTTTTTGGCATTTACTTACCTTTTTCAGAAAATTATTGGTTAGGATGGTAGGGCTTAATTTTTCAAACTACTCTGAAAGACTTCTCATAGTGAATTTATTATAGGTGTATCAAAAGTAGGTGGAAACATTTGAGAAAATTCACCATTAATATAGAAAACTGTGGTCAGCCATTGTAAGGAACGCATCTTCTACAATTCTACAAATTGGAATGGACAATAGAATTCAAGGGAAAAAAATAACATTAATGGTGGTTTTGAAGCTTTCATTGCTGTTGATACAGGTTTTTCAGATGATCAATATCTCCCTGTAGGGAAAATTGTTTTCATGCTTGAAGCAATACAGAGCACACATTGCAGCCTGCAAACTGCAGTATAGTATCGAATGACCATAGAAAAAAGCAAGAATATGTTTCTGACATAGTCATAACTAAACAGTCTGTGAAATAAAGGGACTGGAATGTCACAGACAAGAAATGGCCAATCCTTACTCTCTCGTTTGGATCTTAGATTTCCCACTGAGGCTATTGGCACCATTCATGGCCTGGTACTCTTTGCTGGGTACAGCAGCACCTTTACTTCTAGCCACCCCTGCCAGTAACTGTTCTGCACTCAGTTACATTCATTGTTAAATTCCTGCAGTAAGAAATTCTGGAGAAGAAAATTCTGAGACAATTTGTGTCCTTTGCAGTAATGATTATCAGTATTGCATCTCCCTCTCAAGTAACATCCTCTTTAAGTCACTCTCCTTTTGGAGTAATACGATTGAAGCTTTTCCCCGGCATCATGAAGTAGCACTCGGTAACCTACGTCTTCCTTCCTGAAGAAGCACTGGTATAGTCCTGATTCAATCTTACGTTTTTCCTGGGCTCCCTCTGTGTGCTTTTTTCCTCAGATAGGATATCTGCACACAGGTCTGCTTCTCTTATGACTTTGCTCCCCTTCTCTATTCCCTTTATGATGCCTCTCTCCCTGGTAAATATTCTCTCTACTTTAGGGATGTCTCCTTTAGGGGGTCTTGACAACTACATTTCCTCATTCATCTACAGTATCTGTATATTCATATTCCTATGAATCCGTCTTTGCCAGCATGGGAGTTGATCAAGCCCATGACAATACAATAAAATACGTGAGCAAAGGCCACCACTCTTCTGTTTGTAAGTGCTTTGTGGTTGGCAGGCTCTTAATAACACATGCATGCTCTCCTGCTAGCTTTTATGTGTCTTCATTGTGCTACTTTATACTACATCAGAAATGAGCTGGCCCAGTTATTCTGCTTTGCTATGCTCTTCTGCTTGTCTCTTACCCATGTCAGAATATTTTTCAGGTCTGCATAATTTCACAAGATGTTTAACACATGCCTGCTGCACATGTGCTCTAGGTGCCAGAACTTTTTCTTTCTCACCACAGCACTGCCCGCAACACTGCAATGCCATGGAGAGAAACTTAATACTGTTAATGTATTACTTATTTTTGCAGTGGAGTACCTTCAACTAAAGAAGAGATAGACTTTGACTGAAGGGAATAAAAAAGGGATTTTGTTCTAAGGCTGGAGAACACAGACAGAATTCAGTGTTTACTGTGGGCCGCCTTAGGTCCCAGATGAACAAAAAAGTCAATTAGTAACAAAACTGCATACTGCACAGAGCCATAAAATCCAGTATGTGATTGTGCCCTTGCTTGGTCTAAACACTACTAAAATTTGGAATGCTTTGATACAAGTGAATTAACAAAGGTAAGCATGTAGACACCCAAGATTTATTACCAAAGTGTGTTGAGTCTTTACAGCTTTGATAGTTGTTGGTTGGTTTGGTTTTTTTTCACAGTGTAGTAAGCTTTTTCTGAGTTATCTATCTTTTCCATAATACAAGAATCAAAAGATTTAAGCCTTTAGGAAGTATATGAACTTTTCTACACAAACTATTCCTGTTATTTTTCTCCCTCTATAAATCTTTAGTTTACATAAAGACATAAAAAGTATTTGATAAGAAGATAATTGCTTCCAAAGACTTGATCAAAAGTGATGAAAAGAATAACTGTATAATACAAGGGCATCTGAGATGTGTTAATGTTGGGAGGGTATTTACATATTTTAACTGGCACAGGAAAGTTGTCTGAAACACGAGTCAGAGATCAGACTCTATAGATTGAAGTCACAAATATTACTCAATAAATGCCAATTAGCACCTTAAGCTAGACCCTCTCCAAAGCAGATGTCACCTTTGACACTATGCAATACTCACAGTGACAAAGTCTAAATATTTCCTAACATTTGCAATAGTTCATAATGCCACCAGCTCACATTTATGACAATTACTATCTGATGAGCTCTCATTTCTATTCAGAGAGGCAAAGGGCAAGGTTGTGAGAATGGTTAAAACATGGAGGAGAAAAAAAAAAACCAAACCCCTTTTACTTTCATCTTGAGGATAGTTTCTTTGAGGCTAGGTGGAAAGCCAGGGTTTAATGTAACAATACTGAACCTCAGACCTAGCAGAGTTTTCTGCAGTTATCTCACATGGGCAAGGTCCCTGTGAATGTATTTGTCCTAGATTGTATATTGCAAAAAACAATCTGATAGCCTGAACCGATGGCACAGGGTGAACCCCAAGCTGTTGCAGATGCAGGTGAAATGGAACACAGCACTCCATCAGCAGCCCTTGATGTTCCAGATGAAGGGCACCTTCATGGTGGGGATGGAAGACACAGGGTTAGTGTACAACCTCATGCTCAAAGCTGCAATTTTATTTGCCTGTTCTTGTGTCTTGTGACACCCTTGAGGAGAGGCAAGCATTGTTTGTCCTTTGTTTGACAACAACTGATATTAAGGCAGTTTCCCTCAATGTTTGTGCAGACCTTCAGCTCAGCAGTGGGGAAGACAATTTATTATAAAACAAAAAAGGAACAAAGTAGAAGGTGATTGTAAAACCAAAAATATTCACAGGGGACAGACTAATACCTGAAAGTATTCAGCATTCACCTGCAGTCAGTCATTGCATTTTCTCTTGGCAAGAAGTAGCTAGCAGACGAGAGACAGTAGCTCTCCAAAATGCTGCCTGTCTGGAAGTGCCTCTGGGAACACCCTTGCATGCAAAGGTGAAGAAGTTAGTTTTTTGGCTTCTCTGCTCTACCCTACTCATGAGCATACTGAAGGGTACCTCAGTGAAGGTGGCTTGCCCTACATTGTTTGACAGAAGCAAACTGGGAACATTTGTGCAATGACTTATGGCAGGAACGCAATTTAGGGAGCTACCAATATTTGGGGTATTTCTCTTCTCAGCTAAGAATTTCTCAATTCTTCTAATGTTTGATACCTCACTGAGATAGTGTGAACCGAGTAGGTATAAACTAATACAACAGACATAAATGCTCATTAGGTATGTTGGCAAGCTCTCTGTGAGCAAGCTTAGGGTTCAGAGCTCAGTTGTGTATTATACAAGGTTTTAGAAACATGGGATGTTGTCAATGAGGCTCTGACAAAACCGCCTGGGAGACATGCTTGTAAAACCTTTAAAATCCTTTGAAGATATGTTGCTCATGGCAAAAATCTTTCATGTGTTATAAGTTAAATATTGAGAAGAAGAGTGTAGTCTCTCCTTTATTTTCTTTTTAAGAATTAGATTGACAAAAATCTTAATTTATTTTTTTATATATATGTATGTAACCGGTGGCATGGCAGACAGTCATGTGCTGTTTTACCTTGAGCACTGATAACAGAAAATACATTATATAGGAGATTAACATTATCTTCTTAGTTCCGGAAGAGAATAGCAATGGCTTTCTTCTGTGCTTAGAGTTTGTAACAATGGCAGTATTTGTAGGAGGTAGGCCTGCAAACATGCTGCCCAGCAATTCACAATTTTCATGCCATAGTGGCCAAAAAGACTGTCCTCAAGACTGCAGGTCTTTTCAGACTTCAGAAGGTTTGTACCTGCTATTTCTGCCAACAAAGCCATGCTTCATTAATTGATTGTTTAGTTGTCTGCTGTGAAGGAGGCTGTGGGAAGGGGCTTGAACAGTGTAGGCGCTGTCATCTGAACATGAAGGCCTAACTGAGATAAATCACTGCTATGCACTTTTGGTTAGGGTAATTTAAAGGATGATTCAGAAACTCCTGATGTTGGCTGCTACACAGGTAAAAGTCTGTATTAGGTAGACTTTTGACTCAGTCTATCTATCTCAATATAATTCAGAACCTTAAATCTGAAAAAGCCTAGTATTTAATAAGCCAAATAATGACAACGCCATAGATGCTTCACAGAGTCGTGACTAAACATGTACATGTTCAAGACTGTGGGACTGCAACTACCGCTTCCATGCTTAACAAAATGTCAAGAAATATAATTATACTGATAAATGTGGACACGCTTCATGAAGCATTTAAGGCTTGATGAGAAGTTTTGCTTCTGAAGTGAAGCTGTCCATCATCATTTACCATGCTTTGATCTGCCTGGAAGAGTGGTCTTGGGTTGCACAAAGCAGGTACCTTTCAGGTGAATAAAAACAAGCATCACTCCTGCAGCACTGCACAAACCATGGGCATTCAGCCCATGGGACCAGACTGCAAATAGACCTGAAAGGTATGAAGCGTTAGGAACAACTTTCTCTTTACAGATCTGCTCCTCAGTGAACTTACTAGCGCAAACATAGACTATACAGCACCTTCATGATTCGGGGTCTAACTACATTCAAGTCATTACTAATCTTTTTGATTTCACTGAGGTCTGAATCAGGCACCTTTCACCCAACCTTCCCTAAGTGAGCTGTTAGAGAAACTTTGAAATATATATAGTGGATTGAGAAAGAGAGGACAGAATTGCTGAAGCATGAAACGCTAGATTCATCAATATTTTGAAAGCTTTCTTTACCTTAAGATAAGCTATCAACTGAAATGGTTACCTGAGATCTGTTGAATGAGAACTCTTAAATCACATATAAGCAGGAAACTTCTTCCTGACATCCGGTCTGCTATGCTTTGGAGAATGACTATTAGAAGGCCTCTAATATGTATCTGCCAGTATAACTTGGCAGTCCATCCTGAGATGCTTTCAGAGGAAAGCACGTTAACTGCAATCAATCTAGACTGACACCCAGCAAATAAATATGTTTACTTGGCATTTTTGGCACAAATAAACTTTTAATGAAGTGCATTCAATATAATTGTATAATGGCACATAGCATGCAGTATCAATGATATTGGAAGTAATTCTAGTTCCATTTTTTGTCCTTAAAAATAGATATAATGTTGTAACTTTAAAGCAAAACTAATCTGGGAGTTACTTTCTGTCTGTTGTGGATGTGTGATGAAAATCCTGAGAGGCTCAGAAATTGAATGTTGGCAGCTGTGAGATTTCATTTTACTCATTGACGACTGGATGCAAATGTGAGCCAAAGCAACTGACACAGTATCGCTCATATTTCAAATGTCATTGCTGAAAAAGTATCACAAAAATGAATCACCCCTGCTCTGACATTATTCATATTGTCTATAATCTCCATGCATACAAAAAATAAAATAAAAATACACAGAAAATGAAACCCAGGGAAAAGGCAACATTTCCATTGCTCTGGACTGCTTCTCTCTATCACTGGTGTGCAAGAGATTCCTAATAAATTTGATGGGGGTTACCTGAGCCCTCAGGGGAGTTTTTATGAATACTTTCCTTTAGCTGAACTCATGCTAATGATCTATGTCATTTTCACCCATGCGCTTCTGGAGTAACCTTCATTCCCCAGCAGGAGTATTTCAGCGCTAGAGAGGAGAAGCGGAGGGGATAAAGACTGCCCATGGACAGCTGAAGTTAAAATACTTCACATGGCCCAAGGTACTGTTCCATCCCATGTTTGGATTGGTGTGATTTAAAATACACTTTGGAGCCTGACAAGGATAATTTTAGGAAGAGGGTGTATGCTATGCTAGGGAAGTATTTTAACCCTTATAGAGTTGACTGATCACTTGTGCTGGGTTCCTGCTCCACCAGAGGACAACAGAGGAAAAACAGAGGACTCTTTTTTTTTTCCGTGATTACAGTGGGCATGTAGAGCTACGCATCCTTAGACCAATGTCAGCCTTTGCAAACAGGTGCTGCCACATTTATTCCACAGTGGAGGGAAGGTGCAGAGCAGAAACTGTGAAGCACAGGGGAAAGAAAAGTATGTGGTGCAAGGGATGCACTGGTGGCACTCGCCCAGCCCTGATACAATTGCACTGTCTTTCAAGATTATGAGGAACTCCTCATGAAACAGACCTCCAAATATAAAAGACCTTGTATGCCTTATTTTTCAGTAGAATTCTTGGCTGATTGGCTCACACGAGTACTACATTTTTACTCAGGAGATTAGCTCATGTCTAAAGGCATTACTCTGTGTGGCTATCTGAGCCCTCAGACAAAATGCTCCTGAAATGCCACTTATGCCATGGTTGCAAAGGTGAGTCTTCCACAGCTGGTGGTAGATCTGACAGCTGCAGGGGAATGTGATAACAAAGATATTGTTTCTGAAGCTGGAACCAAACCGCTCAATTACACTTTCTTCTTTTGTCTTGCTGTGGTTGGACACCCACTGGTTTGCTCAGCATTGCTAGGAGCCTGGGCATTTTAAGCCTGCGGCATAGCTCTCCTAGTTTCGATAAAATCATTTCAGTGTGTCAAACCTTATCTGTCAGGAACTTTCCTCAGTGCTGGAGGATGTTGTTCTGTGTGCCGACATACTGCACAAATATTACTGTTCTTTTCATTGCTGGTAGTTTTAATATATTTAACATGTTATTGCAAGCAAAAACCTATAACAATTCCCTCAAACGTATGTAGCCTACATACAATGGAAGACCAACCTGTAGTGTCATTACCATGACAGACTCCAGTATCTGTTCTTGCATATTAGTATAACTTTTTGATCACGCTGCCAGATTTGCTGTTACACATTCTGAGTTTATGGCAGCTGGTCTGAACACTGTTACTCTTAAACCACGCAGCCTAATTCACTCTCCCTGTACAAATGCCTACTGCATCATTATTGATTTCGACCTTTGGCTGCCTGATAGTTTCCTCTCCTAAACTATCAGCATTTTCTTTGCAGACTGATTGTGGGTTGGTAGACATTCAAATATTACATCAGACTCCCTAAATATTGGTTCCAACACCTAGAGAACAACCTTGTCATGCACAAACTCTTGGTGTAACTTGACATTCCTGTGGTAATCCTCCACTGAACACTAAAAAGTCTGCTCAGGCAGGCATTGTTAATTCATTAAAGAAATACAACATTTTAAATTATTTAAAATCCCATTTTAGAACTCTGAAAGTGGTGTTTCTCTGCAAATAATGTCATTCTAAATTCTTCTAATGTTTAGGATTTTAATCATAAAATTTCTTCTCTTGTTAACTGCCATCAAATTGTAACGGGCTCAGGCTTTTTAAATGCTTAACAGTAATGATAATCATGGCGAATACAGTCCATCTTTATGTACATTTTTAATGCCAATAGAGTAGATTTCTTTCTGATAACAGAAATTATTATAATGCTGGCTGAATATGAATATATTTTCTCTATAGTACATGTGCTAATACATTCCTAGAATTAAACTGCAAGTGTTTCAGTCTTTAAAAACTTTTCAAAGATTGAAATGTACTGGATAATACAATATCTCTTATGCATTATAGCATACCAAAAATGCTCAGGCAGTCATATTGCTCAATAAACTGAATTTACTAGCCTTATAGAAAAGCACTACAGAGTTTAATAGAAAATGGTAACCTTTTTACATGCTTTTGAACCTTTCTATATGATGTAGCAAAGAATAAATGCTTGTGGGATGATGGTTTATAGCTACAGATTGGATGGGACAGTGCTTGGAGTTCTACTCTGCAAAGCATTTAAGCCTGTGCTTTTAGTGGAGTGTGCGTCATCCCACTGAGCTTGAAGGTGGGACATGCAGGTTTCCTATTGACTTTTGGAAGAGAGGGTCATGATACGCAGTGGAGGTGCACTACTACTTCCTACACAGCAAAACTGAGGGAATAAAATATTCTGGCACTGTGATGGGTTTCATGTAAATAATTGGGATTTTGGAAGCTCTTGTAGATTCTCTGTTCTGCCATTCCCTGCCCTTTAATTTTCAAGCAGTCTGAAGTTAAGCTGGCCCCCTTTTCTCACATTGGCTGCTGAGAGAGCAATCCTGGCTCAGTAGTTCTGTGGCCACAGCAATTCCCCTCCATGTGCATCTTATGGGCACAGAATAATTTGGCTTGGCCTGATCCAACCTCTGGCTCCAAGCAGGGCCATCTTCAAAGCTGGATCACATTGCTGGAGGCCCTGAAGAGTCAATACAAAATGCAAAGTGAAGCTGACAGCACTTTTAGTTTACCATAGTTGGTGCAAAGGGGAAGTCATCACTGATGCCTGTTCTCAGACAACTGGAAACTTGTATGAAGGCTGAAAATGATGGATCTAACAGGTTTCCAGTTACTGAAGTGGGTTACTAAATCCTAAGTCTCATAAGCTACCACAGTCTATTTCAAAGCAAGGCATTTCTTTCTGAGGAAAACTTGCAGTTCTGTTTGAATGCAGTGTTTGAGGGAAGGCTTTTTGTCAAAATAAATTGCTAGAAAAATGTACTTCAGCAAAGGCCATCTCCCTCTGAGACAGCTGAATTCTCTGTGGAAATCACTGTGTGTGAATACTTGATCTAATGTTCCCTATGCAGCCTCTCTGGTCATGGGCCTGGCTGTCCCAAGGTGCATTAAAATGATGGTTGAATACAGATACATATATATTGAAGGTGAAGAATGGAAGAAAAGTCTAACCCTGCCTGCTCAGCTGTTTCTCTGGCCTTTCTCACCTTACAGTTCATCCCACAGGCCTAACAGCAAAAGGCTTGGATGACACCACATGAAGTGCCCGTCTTCCCAAAATTTTGCCTTGGCTGAGGAAGCTGTCATCTGCTTTTTTGAGGGAGCTTCTCAGACTCCTGGAGCCATGCAAGACATACAGTGCAACCACGCTGGCAGGCCCACTGAGGATATGAGAGCAAGCATGTGTTGTAAATGCTGCACTGTGGGAAACGGTGCGCACATCTCCTTTGACAGGTCAGCGCACATTGGTGGAGAGAATACATTTCATCCAGAAAAAGTGCTGGAGAAGTCAATATCTGTGTAAGTATTTACACACGGGTGTTTCTTTCTTCAGGGCTGACCCAATGTAGAAGTCTGCCTTCACAATCTTCTACAGAGGCTCTATTGGCAATTTGATAAAATGCAGGTTTAGCAATATTATAATGTACAGTACACTGTTATTTATGAAAAAGAATTAACTCCTTCAGCAGCTTGCTGTGGAGAGCCACAGCCTGGCAGGAAGGAAGGAAGAACGGAAACATGTCTTGCTCAATGGGACAGCAAGAGGGAGGGAGGAGTAGCTCTGAAGGAGGGGAAGGATTTTTGAAGCAGCCATCACAAAGGAAATCATGCTTCTTTGTCTCATGAATTCCATTAATGCTTTTACTTAGTGTTTCTTTTGCTGACTTCCTGATCAGATCAGCTCTGAAGCACATAGCTGCCCCTGTCTCTGTGGAGTTTAGCCTCCGGCTTGAAGTTAAGTGCAGGTGCTTCAGTGATTTCCTGAATTGCATCAGTAGAAGGGCTAATGCAATGTCCATTCAAGCCAACAGAAAGGTCCCAACTCCACCCCGATGAAGCTGGAGTGGAGATGACAGTAGTCTTAACGGATCCTATTACCTGAGCAATGTTTTGGCTTGTATTCTCACTCATAATGCTGAAAATGTTATTCCTAGCGGGGAAAAGGGTAAACCCAAGGCTTCTTCCTGTATTTTAGGCATTCAGCTTGCATTAGTTACTGATAAAGATCATGCATTCAGATAGAAATTCCTCAGAACAGTGTTTTAAAGATTTGTTTAAAGAACACAAACAACTATGTTCTTATCTGGCAGTGTACCCTGTGTGCAGAAGCCAAAAGTAATTGTATTGGCTCCTCCTGGCTTCCCTTTCGAAACAAAAAGCAGCAGCCTGGTGTCTGATCTTTCTCAGAAGTCAGTGGGAAAAGTTTTCTAGATGAGGAACACAGTATGCACCAGCACACTGCAGCTCGCAGCTAAGAAGTGACAGGATTCCTGCTTTTCAATGTTGGTTTCGGGAGCCATTGCTTTCAGAAGTGCCTTATTTAAATGGGCCCATAGTGGTAAATACAGCATAGATAGCAAGGTCTCATAATCTTTTAATTTGTCCAACCCTGCAACAGGTGCTGTAGATAATAGTCTAGGACTATATGTGAAGCAAGTGCATCTCTCAGGGCAACTTTATTGTGCTACAGTTTCAATTATTTTTAGAGCAAACACTTTTATTCAATTCTGCTTCCTAGCTAGTACATTTATGCTAAATAAGAAAACAGAAGCTTCTATGAGAGCTTTTCTAAGATGCCAAGTATTTGTAGTGTTTGCAAATGCACTTACTGCGTAAGTATATGTATAAGGAGATGTGTGTGTGTCAAACGGTAGCCAGGGCTTGAGGTCTGCCAGCAAGAAACCCCATTCCTGATGTCCTCACTAGTAAAGAAGGAAGTCCATCAATTAGCCAGTGCAATGGGGCTGTGCAAAAATACCCTTGTAAACATCAGCTGCTGCTAATTACTAAGCTGCCTTCAGAGGCAGGTTTTTAAACATTCAAAATCCATAATGAAAATGGCGTTCCTGATTCTATCCCTCGACTCATCCTTCTTCCCCACTCCTCTCCCTGCAAAGGGAACTACTATCATTTTTTATTTATTTGTCGAAGAGCTTTGCAGTAATGGATTGTTTAAGACCCCTCAATGCTGACATCTTTGCATCACTTCAAAATAGCATGGGAAAATGATAGTGTCCTCTTGGTGCTGGGGCTCAGCGTGAGATTCCTGTCACAGTGTTTACTGTTGCAGCATTTCTCTGAGCTTAGGGATATCAGTGGGCAGGAGATTTCCTCTCTTAACAGAATTTTTAATTTTGGTTTGAGGCAGAGGTATGCAGGCAAGGACCCCCACCGGTGCCTGCACAGGGAGGAGGGCTTGGCTCAAACTCCAGGCTAGCTCAGCTGCTGCCACAACAAACTTCTCAAGGACTGTTCACTTGTTGGGAGAAAGGGGAGTGGGAAGGAGGAGGCAAGCATACTGACTTTCCAGAAATGTTGCTTCTGCTTCCACTGAAGCTTCTTGCCTGGCTGTCTTACGGTTTGTGGGAACTGCTGTGCCTCTGCTTCAGGTCTTCTCCCTTTCCCATCAGTGTTAGCTTCCCGTTGTTGCACTTATTGGCACTGATGAGGAGTTAGCACAGGCAGTGTCATTTAACAGGGAATCCTCTACGCAGTTGGTTTCCAGTGTGCTAAGTAACAGCACCCTATGACAGGCAGCAGGGGTAGGGATTCTCATTTACTTTTATAACGTAGAAGCTTTTTTCCATCACATCAGGCTGTCCTTCAGGGGTAATTAAGCAAATATATTTCTTCCTCTTCCTCTGTTAAAGGAATAGCTTTGAATTTGCAATCAGGCCATCAGGGCAGGTTTTATGTATGGACCCAGATGTTTTCAGTCGTCCTGAGAGACCTCCCTCAGTTACACTGGTGTAACACCATTGCATTTCATGCAGTACCTGGTGATTTACCCAGCATGAAAGGAGTGTGTCCTGGGCTCTCCTGTCTCTCTGCTCATCTCCAAACAATGAGTCAAACCACTGCTTTGAAGCAGAAGTAGTAACCCTTTGTTCATTGACAATGCCTGTCAGTTTCTTGCAACAGTGCACAGGGGTGTTGTTATTTTTTTCTTTTTCTTCTTTTTTTTTTTTTCTTCTCTGAGCAGGCCTAGATCTTCCCATATCAATAAATGTGAGTTATACATCCATCTAAGATTGGGAGAATATCAAAAGTGCCTGGTTCCTTATTTGTTGTATCTGGCTCTGTTCCAGGCTGCTGATTAATTTTGATGATTCAGATCTTTGGCAATAGAGCACTGAAAATGTGAAAAAATATACAATAAAATATATTGAAAGCAACTTGAAATGTCAGGTAGAATTCAGTGGAAATAATGTACCCATCAAGAGAGATTAATGGTATTTCTACACAACACTTCACTTGTTCTGCTTTTTAGATGGGCAAATAACCCATTACTCTCATAATTAATCATGGCTATAAATGTGGATATTCTTCGCATCTGACAACCTCTGCTTTCATGCGTTTTCCACCAGGTGTGTGCTTCTTTTTCCTTTTAATTATTTTCTGGGGTCATTCAAACATTCTTTTTACTTTCAGGCATCTCCAGCTTGCCAGCACCTCTCTTTCACAGGTGACCATTCCCTTTCTTCAGTCCTTTCTTTGTGATGTGGAACACACTCGCTTCAGAAAGGATTTCTTGGTCAGGTAGGATTATTTGCTTTGACTAGGATGGGACAGAAATGGTGCTTTTCCCTCACAGCTGAAATTTTCAACTAACCTTTATGTGAGGGGCATCTTTGCTGACAGAAGAAGAATCAGAGATGACTCCTCCCTGGAATGGCAAGGATGTCGGGCATGGATGGTGGTGTCATTGCTTCATTTGGTCTTCAAGAATATCCAAATGACCAGAAGAAAAGCAGGAGAGTATCTCCTCCTCAGCTGGTGGGTTTTGGTAAAGAAACTTCTCATGTCAGTCTTGGATGTTTTTTCCAGCCGCTTAATGTGGCTAATGAGAGCTGAGGACTAGCAGACTGGTGTTGGAATAAACTGTAGGTGAATTTTGCTGTGGGGATCCTTGAAAAACTGTAGCATTGTTGACAGTAAATGATTTTGTCAGAAAATGCTTGAAGAATTTTCAGTTCTTTTCCTTCAGAGATGTGGAAAAAAGACCATGGAAGTGTTTCAGACTTGCCATAACGCAAACATAATGACCTTCAACATAAAGTAAGATTACATCTGAAATGACTTACAAAGATGCTGGTAATAATCCAGCCCTATTGGGGAAATGTAGGTCATCAGTAAGAACTGAGCGTATAGCTTCAAAGTTGAAAAACAGGAGTTTCAGGTGATGGACAAATAAATTTTGCCCTTTGCTTTATTGGCTGCTATTGTTCAGAAACACTGGCAGGCTCATATATGACTAAGGCAAGAACAGACAGAGTGATTGTTGCCCTGCAGCGGTACCTGGTACCATGCCTGCCAGCTGCAATGCCATGCTTGTCAGCAAGTGCATGGGAAGAGCACCTCCTGCCCAGACCCACCTGGCTCCCCAGTGCTCTCATGTGAAATAGTAAATCCCAAAGAAGAGCTCTACACGGTTATACACCATTTTGAGGTGAAATGGGCTCCTCCCTTTCATTTAAGGTCCCAATTTCAGCTTTAGCAGAAACCCAACCTTCTTTTGCATTATCTTTCCCTACTGCCTCTTGCCTCATGCATTTGAGCTCACATTTGCCTCACTTCCCTTTCCCGTATTTTCTCTTCTCTCACCTCTAAATTGTGGGTTTTGCTCATTTTCTTGGCCCTTTCCTTTGCTACATATGCTACAATATGTAGTTGTTGATTGGTGTGCTCTTCTGCTCCTTCTTCTCTTCCCTCCTTTTACTTGCTCCTTCTGTTCTCAGTAATATTTACACTATCCTCTTGACATGCTTTTTTCTTTTTTTTTTTGTTCCTTTTAGTCTCCCCAGGTCCCTTTATCCTCCCACCTACATCTCTTTTTCTTCCAATTTCCTTTACTGGAAAATTCACAGGAGTATCCCAGAGCCTCCTTTAACATTTCATTTCCAGGAGAATATGAAGGTGCTGTCATGTCTTTGAATTTACTGCAGGTCTGAATAGATTAAAAAAGCAATACTACTGGATTGTAGCCAAAGCATCAAACCCTTCATGGTGTTACACACTCCAGGCAGATGAGGAGGTGAGCACGACCACCATGGTGCTCAATGTCTCAGTCATGAAGCTGGAGCTTGGATTTACACTGGAGAAGGTTTTTAACACAAACCCAGCCAGAAAGATGCACTAAAATATGTAGAGGTGATGGTGTGGCAACACATCAACTGTTGCTTCTTCATTTGTCTCTGTGAAACACCGGGGGCAAGCAGCATGGTGTGCTGCCGTTTTGTCTGGTTTCTGGGGGCTTGACAGCACGGCAGGTGCATCCAAATAATGAAGGCTTGAGCAAGTCTCATCCTGCTTTCTGGAGAGCTGCTATACTGAGGAGGATGAGGCACCTGCCTGTTTCCTCCCCTCCCCTGTGAGCAGCCTCTAATATGTGCTTTCACATGGGGGTCTCGATCAGAGGGTCAGGAGGAGTTCGTACAGGCATTGGTGTGCTCGCCAGCAGATTTTGCAAGAGCAGAGCTCTGCCTGCAGGGAGCCTGAGAGGTGATGAGATGAGAGGTGAGCGCTGCCATCCAGTGTGGTGTTTCATTAAGTACCTGCTTGCCCAGGCAGGGTAGCCAAGGCGGGGGGAGACTCCCTCCCTGGTCCCTCTGGGGATGTCAGGGAAGCAAGGACAGATAGGACAGCCTGCTGTCATGAGATGCTTCTGGCTGAAAGATGTGGCATTTGGGAAAGGTAGGGGGGCATGGCTGGGAGGAAGGTTGTGGCCACTTCACAGGTACAGATGGCTGCTGGAAGGTTTGTGTGAGCACTTGTTGGGCTTGGGGCAAACTACCACACTCCCTGGGCACTGTAGGCACCCTCCTCTGCCAAGGCTTTGCAGCGGGCACACTCTGCTTGTTGTCTGCAGCTGCTGCCTTGATTTATCTCTGCTGAAGTCTTGTCAAGTAGCATGGTTTTAATGAGGTGATGGCCAAAGGCAGCAAGAGGAGGCTGTGGTGAGGAAGACAGAGGCACTTGCCCAACATGGACTTTTACTCCCTCTCAGCTGCCTCTCCACCTCCTCCCACTGCCAAGCTGTATCTGCTCGGAGGGTACCTGCGTTCCTTCCCTGTGGTGCCCATCTCCCTCTCTCCCTCGTCCTCCTGCCCATGCATTGATTGGGGGTGTTGTGTGGGGGTAAGAGGAATGCTCATAGCCACAGTGTGTGCTGTCTGACCACGGGATGGGTCTCTTCAGGCTCTCTTCATTAAAAAATGGTGAGAAAAGGCTTCCTCAGAGGCTTCCTTCCCATGGTTCTAAGTGGGAACTCCTTCCCCAGAGCCCTTGGGCGGCTTATCTCCCTCCCTGCCTCTGCAGCCTTCTGAGCACAGTCTCCTGTGCTGTCTCTTTCCCTAATCTCCAAATTTCGTACTTTCAGGACTCCTTCCTCCCTCTCTGGAGTCTTTCCTTCAAATATGCTTCTTTCAGAAATCCTTCTGATAGCTTGTTCTCATTATCTTAATGAACAATTAGAGAGTGAATCCATCAATGTAATTCCTGTGCTCTTTCTCCATGTCTTGGAGCAGCACGAGTTATACACCTCTGCCCTGTGACAACCTGGGCCAATGTTCTGCAGCATGCCCTGGGTTTCCATGAGATGGAGAAATATTCAAATGTGCAGAAAAACTTCTGTGCCTCTGGCTTTGAGACTATTTAATTTTTTAGAGGAGATGATTAAGGCTTGCTATAGTAACAAATGCAGGAAAGAAAAAAAAAGATAACTGAGGGCTATTTTTTTCTCTTGTAGGAGAAAAGCAAAGAGGGGCATTGAAACGGAAAACACATCCAAATTTCTAGTTGGTATATGGAGCTTGCTGGATGCCTCAGTCCACCCCTGGCAAGGAAAGGATTGGCTGCCTGTAAGCTCCACCTCCAGCAGAGGTCTGCTTAAGTGAGGCACCAAAATTACCTGTGATGCTGGTGTGCATTGTACAAATGTTTAAAATAGGATAATGCAGGCTCTGCTGATACCCATTGAGGTTCTGGCTGGGCTTCTTTCCAGTGAGGATGAAAAGGATGCCACCTCGCACAAAAGGCACAAAACAAATATTTGTATGCAGAGTCTCAGATAGTTCTGCATTGATATTTGAATTTAAGCATTCATTAAAACTGAAATTGCCTCAAGTCAGTGGGTGAGCTGGGAGGGAAGACAGATAATCCTACTCTGAATGGGGCCATATAGCGATGCTTTGCTCCCAGCAGATTGTGCAGATCCTGGTAATGTTTTGTCTTTATGTGTTTCTCACCTTCTGTCTTACCTCTTTAAGTTTCTGAAGGAGCAGAGAAATAATTGAATGTTGTGCTGACTTTCTAAGTTGTTGTAAATAGCCATGAGAGCCACTGTTCCAGGATAGTAAAGTCGATTTCTTGCTGCTCTTAGAGCTATTGACATAGGCTTTCAGTAGGCTGAAGCAGACAGCACCATAGGTCTCATGCATTGCTGCCCTGGCTCCTTCTTTCTGTTTTGAAGGTTAAGTTTCTGGGGGTCAGGAGGACTGCACTTCCAGCTCCAAGGCGGTCTGTCTCCATTCAAACCCCACGGCAGCAGAAGCCTGCTCAGGTTTCCAGAAGGATTCACTGTTTCAACATTTGCTATCTTCTTGCAGTTTAATAATAGGCATCTGGTACCTGTCGCTATCAGCTACAGGGTACTATATTTAGATGGATCAGTACAGTGATCCCTATATTCTTGTCGGTGGGCCACACTAGAAATAGCACTAAAATAGCACACTAAAAAAAGCAGCACTTATATTAACAAAAATAAAGAATTTTATTCAGTTACTCACAATAATTACTTAAATTAGAACCTCTTTGTAGTTTATGTTCTTATACTGAATTGAATTTATTCTACATCACCTCCGCCCTCTTTTCAGCCTACCCTTTTTTTCTTTTCCATAGATAACACCTATGGAAAAATGCTGTAGGTGGTACGGTAAGAGGGAAGTTTTGGTATAAGAAATTGAAACAATAGACATAATTTCATATATGAGAAGGAGAAAATGTAGCTTTCTGGAACAGTGTGACAACCACAGTATTCAGCTATTCCTGCTAAATGCTGAAGAGTGGAATAACTCTTGGATGAAATGAGAATGTATCCTTTGTAGATTCTCAAACCTATGAAGCACTCAGAGGAAGGTGGAGATTGCAACTCAGAGCTCTTATTTTGTTTTCTTTCTCCTAGAATACAAGTAGAACGCAGTGTATTAGTTGACATTTCATTTATATTTCTGACATTTTTTACAGCCAGGAGTGGTAAAGCAATTAATTAAAAATCACTAGTATCTGGATGACTGGAATCTGTGGCAAAATGCATTAAAAAAATATTAAAATAATCACAAAATACGTAGCCCTCACTGTGCCAGGTAAAAAAACCCCAACATATGAAAGTTGTTTAAACTGTCAATGTTTTGGAAAAAAATGTATTTGGAATGACCTGTTAAAAATATTTTTCATCAAATTTGCAATGTGAAAAATGGCTCATTTGTCACACTGCATTGTAAAAATATCAAAAGATTTTTCAATGTTTTTTTCATTTTTAAAAGGGAAATTTCATTTCAAAGCTGAAAGCCATTCCAAACTCAAGGCTGAGATGTTCCATGAAAAATTGCATTGTTTTTAAACATCTGTAGAGAAAATTTTGCCAAGTTCATGGTTTCACAGAATGTTGTGCTGTGTTCGGTTCTTCATTTTCCAACAAGGCAATTGTGAAAAGCTTTCACAGGAAGGTAACACAGAGCAGCTTCCTACCCAAAACCTTCTGTAACCCATGATGATAGCCAATATTTCAGTGATAGTTTTAAATGAAGGTTGTTTGGCCAGCAGATCAAGAGAGGTGATTCTGCCCCTCTACTCTGCCCTGGGGAGACCACACCTGGAGTATTGCGTCCAGTTCTGGAGCCCCCAGCATAAGAAGGATGTAGACGTACTGGAGTGTGTCCAGAGGACAGCCACCAAAATGATCAGGGGAATGGAGCATCTCTCCTACGAAGAAAGGTTGAGGGAGTTGGGGCTGTTCAGCCTGGAGAAGAGAAGGCTCCAGGGGGACCTTATACTGACCTTCCAGTACCTGAAGGGGGCCTACAGGAAGGCAAGGGAAGGTCTGTTCACAAGGGTTTGTAGTGATAGGACAAGAAGTAATGGTTTTAAGCTAGGAAAAGATAGATTTAGGTTGGATATTAGAAAAAAGTTCTTTAACATGAGGGTTATAGAGCACTGGAACGGGCTGCCCAGAGAGGTGGTGGAGGCCCCATCCCTGGAGTCATTCAAGGTCAGGCTCAATGAGGCTCTGAGTAACCTGACCTAAGAAGATGTCCGTACTTGTGTAGGGAGGTTGGACTAGATGACCTCTGGAGGTCCCTTCCAGCCTGAAACATTCTATGATTCTATGATTCTATATTCTCTGTACAGTTAATGAGCTTCTTGCTTAATTTCAGAGGTTTTTCTTCCACTGTGCCTTCCTGGGTAAGCTGCAGAGTAACCCCAGATCACATGCGCTGGGAGAAGATGAACACACATTTTTGGATTTCCAGTGTACATGGAGCTGTGTTTTTCCTTTGTTCTCTTGGCAAGGAGAGTGAGTGCTTCTCACTCCCCAGGTAGAAAGGGCAATCAGCTTCTGAAGGGAGAAGGGAGGAAGGAAGGAAATCTCCCCTGTATTTCCCATGGAAAATACACTGCGTCTCCTCTTGCTGATCCTCCAGAAACTCTTAAAAATGGAGCATCCTCCATGTGACCATGGAAGCACATGAAGTAAAATACCTTTTCTCCCCTTCACTCCACTCTCCAGGTGAAGAAGCAGGGAGTTATGCAAGTTACCACCTCAGCACCTGGCGTCTTTCTCCTCCTCAAAAAGGAATCTTTGCTTCTCCCCAGCCCTTCAGCAGCTTCCTCTCGTCCTTCAAGCATTGGCCTCTCTTCCTTGTTTACCTGCACTGGTCCCTTAAGGCAAGTCCCTGTCGTGAGCTTGGGGAGGCAGCATTTCTAGCATCTCTGACCATGTGCTCCCTCTGGCTGCCCCACATCTCCCAACAGGATCCCCTTTAGTCTCAAGCATGATGCCTCTAGGTGCTGGCAGAGGAGGTCAGCCGCCCAAGGCAAATATCCAATACATGCTTCCAACTTCTGCTGGAGAGACAAGGTCACAGGTAATGGAGTGTGTGTGAAGCTAATGTGACCTCAGAGCACTTTAAAGGACTGTATTCTTTCCTTCCACGCCAAAGGAAGAACTATTGCAGGCAATTTGGCAGGAACTAGCTGGCGATTAATTGAGCAACAATTTCAGCCATTGTAAGATTCTATTGTGAGGGTATTGATGGCAAAGTGACTGATGCCTCCCAGGCTGCAGGTAAATGTGATTTCTGGTGCTGGAGTCAGGGTGATTCAGTAATGACAGTGACTTCTGCTACAGAAATAGGCTTTTGCAGAAATTAGTAACAGCAATATATACTACATTATATGTAATATAATATCAATATATACTACATTATATGTAATAGTACACATATATGCATGTGTTTCTTTATTTTTAATAAGAAACAGTCCAGTTCAAGCGTAGACAGACAGAAGCCAGCTGGCTGTTGATTCTGGCTATTAATGTTGCTAAAGACAGCCCAGGTTGGAGACATCTGACCGTCACTGTATCTGGAAGTGGCTATTAATGTGGGTGGTGTGAGGAGGAACACTTCTTGGGAGGACCAAGGAGGGAAGCATCCCCTTTTGTTGTGCTGGGCATCCCTGTACCTTGAGGCTCCTTTGCAGCCTTCCTTCTTAAGAGGGGCCGGGTCCTCGATGGCCAGCTGGTGGGAGAAGCTCAAAGGTGTAAAAGCAGTCTGCAGGGTTTAAGAAGGCTGCCAGGGCACGCTGCTGTGCCTGTCCTCCGTGACAGTGTGGGGTTTGTTCAGCTGTAGGCGCTTGTGCCTCTTCAGTCATGTTGCAAGGCTGTGAGGGGGAAACAGATACACCGAAGCAGATGATGAACATTATTCATTATCCTGATTTTGTGGGAGGGCTCAGCAGTTCAAGTGCTGTGAGGGAGTAACTGAAGCACTAAAAACAAAGAGCTGACTTGTCATGGTGCTTGAGAGAGGAATGAAAAAATAAATGGGGAGAAAGGAGTTCAAATGTGTGGGAGAATGGCGGTGGCTGAGATTTCAGCCTGCTTGAGAAATCAGCTCTCTTCTTGTATTACTGTCTCAGCTAGAGATTTTGTGGGGGTGCTGCAGCTAACTTGCAAGCTGAAGTTGACAAGCACAAAAGACAGTGTTCCTTGCTCCTGCCCCAGCAGCTGAGGAGAGGGAGGGTAGGAGGTGTTGCTCCCACAGGACATGAGAAGTTTCCTGCTACCTCCAGAGACATCTTTACTCCTCAGTGGTCGCTGCCTCAGTATGCAATGGTGCTGGCTGTTCTCAGCGTAGCCTCCTAAACTGTAGGATTTTCCTCAGTCCTCTGTTTACCAGATCTAGATACAATGATTTTGGGGGTCAAGCGGTAAAAGCCACTTGTTCTCCAAACCTTTCTCTGGTGGTGGGAGTTCACAGGGCACTGAAGTGTGTGGCACTATGCTGAACTTTCCCACTGGTGGAAGACATGAAGTGGTAAGTTATTCATCTTTCAAATGAGATATAAATCCTAAATCCTTGCTAATCCTTATATCCATAGCACAAAACCATACAAATGACAAGACATGCAGAGCTTCAGCTCATTAGGAAGAGGCAATTATGTAGCCAACTGCAGCACTGGGCAGTGGTGGGTAAAACTCAGCTGTTTAATTTGGTGTGGAAAAAAATGAGGTTTAGAGCTTGTATTGTCTAATTCCCAAATTTACAAGCTTGCCAAATGTATCAGGGCACTGCTAGAATGAATGATTTCTGGTTTTAGGCAGAATAGATAGTCTGTGTGTTAGTATGGCCCTCTCACTTCCAGTCCCAGGAGGGTTTCAAATGGGACATAGGAAAATTTTAAGGTAAGTTGAAAAAATCATAGCAGGAAGGGGAGGGAATCGTATGATCTCTTTTGGCTTCATAAAACAGCTAGTTCCAGATGGGTCTGAGCTATAGGTATAATCTAATGCCCATACTTCTGTTTCCTCCTATGTAATTTCTCTATATCACAAAATACTTCTACAAGGCGAATGGCTGTACTGGATCGGGTGGGAAAGATTAGGCACAGTAAAAAAGCAAAGAGAAACTCCATTAATTCAAAGAATCTTTCACTATTTCAGAAGCCTCTTCCTATCCCTTCCCTTAGTATTGCTGATGGATGCAGCCTATCTGGAAAATGGACACGCTTACGTTACTATGTAGAGTAGGTTTTGAGTGAGTCCTAAAAGATTTTAACTCATCCATCAATTGATTATATTGTCATTGCAACGTAAGACTATTCAGCATAGAGCATCTATTACAGGGGCTCTGATTGAAACATTGCCCTTGTTGTGCAGAACTATTTAACTTTGTCTCTTTGAAGTGAAAAGTGAAATGTTTCTTATCTTGCAAAAAGACAGATTTACTCTCAGCCTCTTGAGAAACAGGTCCGTGAATCTGAAAATATTTCTTTGAGCTGGGTACATTTACGGATGCTGAGTTTTCACCAGCAAGGCTTCAACTCCTTGCTGGCTTTCAGCTCCACTGAAAATACCATGCTGTGAAGTCTGGTGCAATCTAAAGAGAGAAATGCGTGTGTCCTTTCCCCAGAAACTTCCCAATTTTGTGGGAACAAGCGTTCTTGGGGCACAAAGCTGAGGTTTGGTTGGGGTTTTTTTTTGCATGCTGGCTTCCACCCTTTCACCCCTCCTCTCCCCAGAAGGGTGATTAGAAACTCAGCTGCCTTATTTTGTCCGAAGGGTCTCCCGCGGCTTTCGGCAGCCCAGCGCTGGGGCCGGAGCCCTCTCCGCGGGCGGCCGGCGTTCGCCCCGCCGCCGCTGGGTGCCAGTGCAGCCCCG
>VZZY01016152.1:23997-133156 GCA_013400335.1 Eurystomus gularis
GGTGCCGGGGGCTGCGCGCAGCGCTCGCTGGGTGCCCCGGCGAGCCGTGGTCGTTGTGCACCGAGGCTCCGCGTCCCGCCCTGCAGAGCCCCTGGGGCTGGCAGCAGCGGAGGCTGGGGACGGGGGAGTCCCTCAGGTGACTACAGAAAGATTTAAGCTTCCTGAGTAACCCGGGGCCGCGGCTGCGGGAGCGCGCTGCGCTAGTGCCGAGTGATGGCTTGGGCGCAGCGCCTTTGGTTTCAGGAGAGGGAGGAATGAGAATCACCTCCTTCTGAAAACCGGCTCCCTGTAGGTTGTTTCGAGTCGGAGAGTTCAGAAATCAATTGTATACAGCAAAAGGCAAAATTGGTCTGGGAAGCCATAGATAAAGATTCCTAGAGAGTTTGTGAATTTGGCAGTGGTAGTTTATTACTTCTACAGCACTTTTAAACCAGCAACTTCACAGGTGCTACACCAGTGTCTGTGAGGCGGAAAAGTACTATCTTCACCTCCCAAATAAAAGTAAATGCGCTACATGCAAATGAAATGGCCTTCTTAGTAGCATATAGCTGAATAGGAAGGAGAAGGCAGAACCCCCAAATCCTGCATGCCACTGGCTACATAGAGAACTGCATAAACCATTAGCACGGCTATGTCAAGATACGTAGCCTAGAGTCTAATGGTGGGTGGTCTTCTGAAAGTTACTGCCTCTAGCTAGTGCTATGATACCCCTGAAACTAGGGATCGTGAAGCTGCTGTTGATAAGCATCTCCACACTCCTGAAAAGTTTTCCTCCATCAGATATGTTTAGTTTTTTTAAAATTGCATAGCCTGAACAGAGGATAGTTCTCAATGCAAAACTGTGTTTCTTCTGCAGATTGAAAGCCTGAAGCCTACTGTCCCTGAAATGGCTGTAAACGTCTCCTAATAATGCTAAGGACCATAGATGGGCATCAGGAGGAGCCCAGGCTTTAGAAAGAAGCCTGTCACTGGGGCATCATTTCTCCAGGAGCTGTCAGGAGCGCTGTGTCTTTTGAATGGTTCCTGTTCACAAAAGTGAAAAACAGTTCATTATTCTGTATTCCCTGAGAGCCAAAAGGACGCAGTCCACCCCAAGCTGCCTTCAAAAGCAAAGATCTTGTGATCAGCAGCAGCAGCATCGTGAGAGCTGAAGAGGGTCGTGAGGGAGAAAGCAGAGAGCTGTGAATGATGGATGCCACTCAGGTGTGGATTTGAAACATGCCAGTGGGAATTCCTCTTGGCAGTGCCGGTGTGACAGAAGCAAGTGAAACTGAGCACGTGCCTGACAGCGTGAAGTCTTCAGTCTTCACCTCTGTCTCGTGGATGTCCTTCTCTAAAGGACAAAGGCAAGAGGTGGGAAGGGATAAGCTGCAGAAAATGAAATTTAGGCACAGCACCCCATGCTGGTGTCCTTTCCACCAGGCCACAGGGGAGGATGCGTGAGGAGGGAGGAAACTCTTGCAGACCTGTTCTGTTGAGCCTTGAGTTTCAGCCCTCTCTGGAACAAACAAACAAAATTCAATCACCTCAGTCTTTTGAGATGCTTTCCATTTCCCCTGCTTCTCCTTGAAGTAAAAGCCTTCATGCAGAAAGCAATGCTCTCTCTACCTGTATTTTCCCCCTCTGGAGCCCAAGCCTCTTTTCTGCTCTCCCTTTTCTTGCTTTGCCCAGCCTGTCTCCAGCATGTCAGCATGCAATATCCATTTCTAAGAAACACCACACGTACTTAGTGTTTAAAAGCATCATGTTTCTTCCAGTTAGCATCCAAATAATGCTAATGCTATTTTCCTGCCTAATTCTATTTCCTTCGCTGGCCCTGCTGATTATGAAGACATTTGCCTGTAAATACAGGCGTTCTTCCCCCTTTATCATCCCGATTCCTTCAGCGATGCTGCGATCTAGTGCTCGTGACATCACAATTCATCACCGGTGACTGCATTACAGATGCAGCCAGCACCAGGCAGTCTTTAAATCAGGCGGTGGTAGCGGCAGGGGCCTGATAACAGAGCAGAAAGCAGAGGCTTGTGTGCAGATGATGTGGTGGCTGCTAATCTGTGTGTGACACCGGGAACGTAAAAGCTGTGGGGTGCCTAAAACATAACACCAGGCGAAGTCTGCCTAAGCAAGATGGAGAGCGTGGTGGAAGGTGACCTTGGTTGTCCTATACAGACAGCCTAGTTCCTGAAATGGCCATTGTGTGCCACTGGTCAACTGTGGCCACTTCCCACACTGGCCCTGTCCTCTGTCAGGTTTGCAGGACTGGGGTGAGGGTTGGCTAGGAACTAAAGTAATCTAAGTGGGCTGGGGCTTGGCTCTGCACCACCCTGCTTGGGGGGTGAGTGTGATGGTGTGCTGGAGGCCAGTTGTCTTTGGCAGCTCTGTTGGGAGCAAGAGGGTAGGATGGCGAGAGACAGCACACCTGAGGGTGCACTGCGTTTCCATTTTGAACTCTCCAATGTTGAATGTAAATTGCAAATATTAGACACCATTTCTCCATAATGAGTATGCTTTCCATTTGTGCATCACAGCCTGTCAACAATTGAATATTTCCATTTCCTCCTCCACTCTTTTTTGGTTTTCCTGAATTGCTGTCTTGCCTTCCCTGCCCTCTCCCCCAAACCCCATATCATAAGTGTGCCTAAGTAGCTGTAGGTGAAATACTGTTTTCAGGTAGAGAGGGAGAAACCATATCTGCATCGCTGTGGTAACACTGTCAGCCTTGGTTTACACTTGCAGGTCATCATAATCTGAGGTGGTGGTGACCACTTCAGGCACAATCTTTCTGAGCATTTGCCTGGATGGAGGAGACTTGAAGTGAGTTGGATGATGACCTGGTATACCGAACTGTTGCTTTGTGCCAGGCTGCCCACTAAAGTATCTGCAAGTGTACATGTCTGACTGTGCTGCTTAAACATGCTGGTTGCATGGTCGGCTACCAGGATGCCTCAACCAGCTGCCTGTGAGGTGGCCTCAGAGTTGCTCAGTCCTATCTGCTCCTTTCCTTGTCCTTCTTTGCCCCTGGCAGGAGTCAATCAATGACTGTTTCAGAGGTTGCATTTCCCTGTGGTTTTGGGCACAAAGCAGTCAGATGTGGTGAGCCCCCTTGCCCTGGCCATGAGGCTGCCTCTCTCTAGAGCAGCCAGGCTTTGTTACATGCCACTGGGGAAGCATCTTTCCCCCTGCTACCAGCACAACTGCCCCTTGCTTTGCAGAGATGAAGGTGGCGGTTCTGGGTGTAGCTGCATGGGTGGGGCCCTCTTGCTGGAAGCCAGGAGCTATGAAATCTGTGAGGGACATGGCCATCACTCTCTCAGGGGCTCCTACCCCAGTAGGAGGATGGGAAGAAGGTGGGGGCTCCTGGGAGGTCTCCCAGGCAGCCTAAGGGCTTGCCTTACCCTTTCATTTTGGTCAGGGTAAATGAGAAGCAAAAGGAGAAGAGACCTCCACATATGTGTGTGTCTGCTGGTACCCTGTCCTTCAGCTGGTGTATCTTTAGGAGTTTGTCTTTCCGTGTTCTCAGAGCATCACAGTGCCAGAAAAGGAGCTGAGCTCTCCCCTCTGTTCTTCTCTTTCTTCCCTGTGCCCCTAAAAAAAAGTAAACGGTGGCTGAAACATTTTTTATGAAAACGCCTTTTTTTGTTTGGCTTCTGAGAGTTTTAGTGGTACTTGGGCTGTTTGTAAGCAGCTGGAGATTTGTCTCCTTATTTTCAGCTGAGGCTGTGCTTTCAGCTTGTGACTGTATGGTCCAGGCTACTGCGAATTGCATCGTGTCTTGCTGTTGATGAGAATGTCAGGGCTGCGGCTGTGGAACTATTAACCAGAACTGAGAGCTTGACCCAAAACATCCAGAATTTCAACTAGTGGGAAAGAGAGATGAGATTTCCTGGATGTGCCAGATAAACATGGATCTGGTAGTCTCTTACAAGGCCAGACGTACTTATCACCATTACTGTTTTACACATGGTATGAATCTAGGTTTTATTTTTTCAATCTGGGTAGATGAAGCAAGGCTGGTAATGAGCCACCAGTTTGGCTCTGCTGCAGCACTCTGGTGAAAGGGTACGTGGCTCACTGGCTGCTTTGTGTTGGAGCCTGCTCCTGGTCACATATTTCGGCTTGAGGACTAGACATATATGTAGAAAGAGATTGATTTTTCTCTGCTGTTTTTACTGGAGTAAACCTCACATCCGCTAAAGTCAATGCTGTTACATCAGTGTAAAAATGAAAAAAAGCCACCAAAAACCCGACAAAAAAAAAAAAACCACCACAAAATTGCAAGGGAAAGGAGGCAATGGTATTTTCTGAAAGAAAAAGTATTTCTTCTTCAGGAAGCTAAAACTCTTATCTTTTTTAATCTTTGAAAATGATAATAGTCCGGTTCGTGAGCATTAAACCCAGGAGCATTCAGTGCCTTTTAGCAAAGCTTAGAGTTGTAATAAAAACTTTTTTTTTTTAATTGCAGTTTGTAGTAAAACAGACTGCAGGGCATCCGAGAAGGAATTGGACAAAAAATTTTCTTTGCTGGTGACTGTTTTAAGTCACATGGTAGTTTTATCTTTATTTGCTGCACCATAATGTTCTTGCCTCTTAAAATAGCACAGAGGGGACAGAACAACAGTCAGAGTACGCGCATTAGTGCAATGTCAGTTTTCCAATACAGGTGTGAAGATATTAGCTGTATCTATGGATATGAAAAAATACATTATCACCTAGTGCCTCTTAAAACTAGCCAATTTATTTATATTCTTCATGGGTTAGATGTCTATTGGCAGGATTTATTGCAAACGTCTGAACTAAAGGTAGTTGTATGTTTGACAACAGAAGTGATAAAGAAGCTGTGGAGGGCAATGAAAATTGATGGGGAGAGAGAGTGATGAACAGCAAAAATGCCGTTATGGTCAAGTGATGGGGTAGAAGGTGGAAGAGAAAGAGAAATGGGCTGTTTGCAGTAATTTGAGTACCTTCAAACCACCTTGTTCAGTTGCCTGCAAACATCTACTTACTTTATTTATTGTTGCACTCCTTGGTAATGTCACTGCAGTTGAGCAAAACACCGGAAGTGTCTATGCTTGTGCCTTTTTGCTTGTGAGACAGAATTTGTATCTTTTTCCTCACTTTTCCAAAGAATAAAAGAAAAATAACTCTAATGCTAACAAAGTAGGACTGTAACTGCTAGGACAAAGAGCAAAAAATTAATGCCAGCTTTTAACTGAAAAAAATACTCTTTCTTTAGTGAACAGAGCCGATGTGCAAAAAGGGATCTTGCTTTTATGGATAGGAGAGGGAAATGGACTTTTTGGATGGTAAGTAGATTTGTTCAATGGATGCAGGTTTTCCACTGGGAGCAAAGCTCACAGGAGGGACTTACAAGTCTATTATTTTAACACTAGAAGGGTGCAGATGAATTTGTTTCTCTTGCAGTTTATAAACAAAAGAGCAGTAAATGTTGTGACCTCTTTGCTTACATAGTGCTTTTACTTGTGGCTGCCTCTGATAATAATGCAGTTACTTGTGGAAGCAGCTGGTCTTTGTCAGGCATAATGTAATCAAAATCCAGCCACTAATAAAAATGAAAGAAAAGGGAAAGAGAAAAAATTAGCAGCCTTTCATATCACTGTCATTTTGATAACTTAAAATGTAAAAAAGAGATGCAGCATTTAGGCAAAGTTTTTAAAAGCTTTCCCCACCCTGCCCTGTAGCTTCTGTGACCCTCACACTGCTGCCTAATGTGAGTAGTTGTAATAAAAATGTGAACTGTGTTTTGTTTTCTTTACTCAGATTAAAATATGGACAACAAGCAAAAATACATGATGTTGGAAAGCAAACTAGAGAAACTTCAGAACAGGGAGAACTTCAGACTGAAGAAATGCTATTAAATTTGGGAAATTCTGCTAGCTGAAATTCTTTTAAGCTCAAAGCTCTGGGTAGCACTATGAGAAAAGCCTCCTTTTTGCTTATTTGCCATTTTATTTGTTTTGATTTTAAAATTGTCAGAGAGGTAGGAGGTGGGCAGATGCGCTCTGTCAGACATAGCAGGAGTGGGTTATGAAACTTATGTGAGTGGTCCTTGTCTGCTTCAGCATAAAGTCAGCCAGCAAATTGAAATCTCCTCCAACAAGGATTTAAATTAAATTGACTGCCTTTGCATTGGGACAAACCAGGAGCGTTCATATAATCAGTTAATGTGGGTCAGCTTTGGGGATGATAATCTCCAGTTGAGACAATCATGAACAGATGGGGCTCATAGCTTATTAAATTGCTACCTCTGTGGCATCTGTGCCATGGACTAAAATTCAGGTGGGGTCATGTTTTCCATAAATGTATTGCATGACCTTGGGCCAGTCTTTCAATTGCTCTCTGCCTCAGTTTCTCTTCTTTGAGAAAGTGTTTAGAGCATGAACTCTGTAGTGCCTGTTTGGGAAGATTATTCTTTCCCGGTGGCTCAGACCTACATTTGGAGTTGCTGATGGTAAAATAATGTTGGTTGGATGAGCTATTTTAAAAATGCTTTCACGCTGATGTAAAGCCCTAGTTTAGATGCTGCTATATGGGCAAAAAGAGTGTGGCTTTCTGCTGGTATCCACATTATTTTGGGGAAGTGGTATTTTTTTTGCGTGAAAATGAGGGAGTGGTATTCCCTGCATGATGTGCTAAAAGTGAATGTCAACATGCTCTGCCTCAAGCTCCAAAATGACCAGAAGTGATGTGGATAGATGAGTGCCTTGCTAAACCTGAGGCAATAGGTATTGCTGAGAGGAAGGTTGTATTAGCTCAAGTTTAGCTCAGTGGCCATTCAACTTATAGATGGGTGGCTGGCAGAGTGAGCTCATATCTATGCCATGTGCTATGGGAAGATGTATCTTGGGTCTCAGATAGAAGGGTTTGCCCATATAATCACACTTGAAAGCCTCTTCTAGCACAGACTAGGCCTGAATAGATCTCTAATCCCAGCTGCAGTATGTTCACAATCTCACTTTTGTCTTTTAACTGCTATAATGTAATTGCTACTATTAATAATAAACTGACAGGCTCTCTTTAAATAACTGTAAGGCTGATAGACTAGTATCGGTTGGATGCTTCAAAGTTTGACTAACAGCAGGGAGAAGGAGAACAGTTCCATTCTTAGCTCCTCATGCAGAGAAGGGGTGGCACAGGGAAGAGGCAATGGAGGGCTGACACATGGCACTGAGGCACCACAGGGACCTTCTGCAGAGCATTTGCTGAGTGACTTGCTTGGTTTCTTTAGAAAAAGACAAAATTTCATGCTGACAAGTGAAATTTTGAGCTGTGTTAGAAGGCCTCTTGGCTTGAAGAAAGATTTCAGCTGGTATAAATTTCTGCTCTCCACATGTGTGGCAGGTGGCCAGCAGAGCCAGAGTGAGAGAAGATGCTCAAGCCCAGCTTGCCCCGCCATTCCCCCTCCTTGGGTAGCTGGGCTGTGGCTCCAGTGATGAGGCAGACTGCCCACAGAGACATGCTGGCAGGTTAAGGAGATGCTATAACCCCATGAAATGTCCCAAGGCAGCTGTGGTTTAGCCCAGACCCTTCAGTACCTGTTATTGGGATGGTCTGTTTGTATTGATTTTACCTGTTTTATCCATAAATTGGATAAAATTGCATCTTGAAAAGGGAGCTGGGAAGAAGATTGGGACCCATGGGATCACTGAAGCCAGTGATCAGAACAAAGATGTCATCAGGAGTAGAGTGGAGGTGTGCCCAGGGAGAGGAGAAGGCACCTGCGCTTTAATGCCATGTAGATATCTGACAGGCAAAATCCACCCACTTGAGAAAGTTATTATGAGGCAGTGAAATCCAAATTTGATGTATCTCCAAGGTTGGGACCTAATGTCTCACTTGCAAGGCTTCAGTGAGGAGCAGTTATTCCCCTCCTAACACTGCCAGCTGTAGTGTGCTTCTGCAAGCTCAGTTTTGTGATAGAAAGTGTGGCAGCATCAGCATGTGGATGTGGGACTCTGATATTCAGTAGGCTCCCCCATTAAATGAGAGGGGGAGGTCAAGATAATGAGCCAAGGAGAGAGAAGCCTGGCATGGGTGTAAGCCGTAAAAGAGCTCAAGTGTCATCTGTGCATTTTAACCCAAGTAGCTGAATTATTTTTTGGATGATCTGGCATGTTTATAGGAGAACAAAATGAGTTTCTAGCCCGCATGGACATTTAGAGTCATTTTTGAATCCCTTTCAAAGCTTCATTAATATCTGCGATTGCAGTCAGCTACAGTGCACTTGACCCAGTGTGCCAGTGTCACCAGGCTAAGCTGAATGAATCAAAAAACTTTTTATCACAGTCTCTGACCCTGCTTTGGCTACAGACACAGGGGATGAGCAGAAAAATCTTCTACCTGCACCAGGCAACTATGCAACAGTGTTATTATATGTGTTCCTTTTAAAGCCATTTCTGTTTGCTTATAAATGTCTCTAATATTTAAATGTCATTATGGCATTTCTGCCATATTTAACCGTTAAATAAAATGATTGTTTCCAGTGATGAAGACAATTAAGCACACAGGACATAATGAAACCTGATAGAGCTTCGGCTGCCATCCTCCCTATTCGCGTGCACAGCTGCGCATGTGTGTCAGCATTTGCAGATTAAAGAAGCAATTAATCTGAGCAGGGTGAACGTGAAACTCTTACTTAAGCACACCGGCAGATTGTGAGCCTCAGTCCTCAACTTTTTCGATAAGGTCACAACTCAAATTGCAACCAGCTGTGTAAGTCTGTTCTTCTCAAATCCCTTATTTCTGATCAAATTTAAGAGCTGATACTGGTGTCATAAATCCACATTGCCAGCTATTTATGCACCTAGTGTTAACTGACAGAGTGATTCATATCTTCTACGATTAAGAGCTGAATGGCTTTATAGATCTTGATACAGTTTCTGAGGGGTTAGATTACTAAAACAACAAAATGCCAAAGAGTAACATTTAATATTTTTGCTCACAAACAAGCCTCGTACATTTGGACAAGCTCATGAAGGCTCTCAAGCGTTTGGCACAAACAGTGCTAATAGCTGCAGCAGTCGGTGCCCAATGCACTATATCAGAGCCTACAAGATTTGCAGAGCATATTTGCAGGAACCGTGCCTCCCACTGTGCAAGCAGGGGCTGTGAGGTCTTTTGAACATCCTTGTGCTCTGTGTGAGGTGGGAAGGAAGCAGGACAGGGAGTTGCCTGTTTAATTTCATTTTTAAAATCGTACATTAAAGATGGTTCTATCGATGATCTATTGAATGTACCGACACGCAGAAAGAATGGAGAAAGGCGGTTTATAAATCACCCAATATCCACTTTAGTCTGCTTTTCAATTTTCATTTCTCAGAAACACAAATTGCAGCTGTTCCTTAAGGTGTCTGATCTATCCTCTCAAGAAGCCAATTTCTTTTTTAATTTCCTCTGATGAGACTCAGAAGATGCTGGATAAAATATGAGGTGAGTTCTTTTATTTATTTATTTTCAAGGCAGTCTTCTATGTGAAAGACGTCATGGTTTGCTTCTTTGCAGCAAAGAAAAGTGCTCATCTCTTAAAGCTTTCTTGGTGGAAGCATTGACACTGAGGAGTGTAAAGAAAAGCAGGCCTCTGCTCTACCTGGGGTAAAGAAATTATAACCAGTAAAATGGGTAATCAAAGCAGGTGCAAGACTTGAAATTATCCAAAACATTTTGAAAGGTAAAGAAATAGTAAAAAGACCTGAGCTGCAAAGGTTCTTACTGGTGTGTTTTTTTGCACCTTGCTAACCTGCAGTTAGAGAAGTTCCATGTCTAATTCCCAGCACACTCCATGATAATAAAGATATTTTATTAAAACATTAGCAACAAGGAAGGAACTTTGCAAAATGCTGTAAGAAGAGCCCTTCTGCATAAATAGGATTTTGTGGAAGTTTTTGATATGGTAACTTAGTTGGGGATTTTATTATTTTTTTGGTTTCTATGGGAGTTTAAAGCCAGGGATGTAAACAGAGAAATCAAATTTTTGGAGCCAGCTGCTATATTGCACATCACCAGTCATTGCTGTCATGCAAAACTGTTCTGTCTGCAGTAAACACAAGGCACTAGAAAAACTAAATGAGAATTCCTTTACATGGCAAAAAGGGACATTATTTCCTAATAGTGTACTACAAAAACCCAAGGAGGAATCAGAGAGGAATCTGATGGCAGCCATATTATTATTGTATGATAGCCATATATTATTTCCTTCTTTTTGTGTAGAACTTAATGAATGTATGGTGCAGATTGTTGATGTTATTGTATAGGTTAATAGTAGAACTGAATTCACAGAAGGCCTACATTTGACTTTTGTGTAGTTTGTTAATTGTCTGTACAAATAGTCCTTACTACAAATGTGTTTACTTGAAGCTATCTGAGCAGGATTTGAGGATGCATTTATATTAATGGGTTATGCAGAACAAGGAGAAGGCTGAAGTAATCAATGACTTTTTTGCTTCAGTGTTTACTGGTAACCACTTGAGCCATACCACCCGTGTCACAGAGGGCACTGGCTGGGTCTGGGAGAGTGAAGAACCACGCAGGTAAAGAGCAGATCAGGTCTGGGAATCAGATCAGCACAAGTCCATGGGACCTGATGAGATACATCCACAGGTAGTGAAGGAACTGGTGGCTGAAGTTGCTAGGCCACTAGCCATCATATTTAAGAAGTTGTGGCAGTCTGGCGAAGTTCCCACAGATTGGAAAAGGGGAAACATAACCCCCATTTTTAAAAAGGGAAGCAAAGAGAACCCAAAGAACTACAGACCAGTCAGCCTCACCTCTGTGCCAGGTAAAATCATGGAGCAGATCCTCCTGGTATCTGTACTAAGGCACATAAAAAATAATGAGGTGATTGGTGGCAGCCAACGCGGATTTACTAAGGGCAAATCATGCCTGACTAATTTGGTGGCCTTCAACGACAGTTACAGCTCTGATAGATATGGGAAGGGCAACTGATGTCATCTGTCTAGACTTGTGCAAGGCATTTGACACAGTCCCACATGACATCCTTGTCTCTAAGATGGAGAGACAGGGACTTGATGGATGGACCACTTGGTGGATAAGGAACTGGCTAGAAGGTCTCACTCAAAGAGTTGTGATCAACAGCTCAAAGTCCAGGTGGAGACCAGTGACAAGTGGAGTTCCTCAGGGGTCTGTTCTGGGTCCGGTGCTGTTTAATATCTTTTGTCAGCAACATGGATGGTGGCATTGAGTGCACCCTTAGCAAGTTTGCCAAGGACACTAAGCTGTGTGGCGCAGTGGACTCACTTGAGGGAAGGGAGGCCATCCAGAGGGACCTTGACAGGCTTGAGAAATGGGCCAGTGCAAGCTGCATGAGGTTCAACAAGTCAAAGTGCAAGGTCCTGCATCTGGGTCAGGCCAATCTCAGGCACAATTACAAACTGGGTACAGGGTAGGTTGAGAATAGCCTTGAAGAGAAGGCCTTGTGGGTGTTGATTGACAAGAAGCTCAACATGAGCCGGCAGTGTCCTCATGCAGCCCAGAGGGCCAACCATATCCTGGGATACATCAGGAGGAGTGTGGCCAGCAGATCAAGGGAGGTGATTCTTCCCCTTTACTCTTCTCCTGTGAGACCCCATCTCAAATATTGCATCTAGTTCTGGTGTCCCCACCATAAAAGGGAAATAGATCTGTTGGAATGAGTCCACAGGAGTGCCACAAAGGTGATCCAGGGGCTGGAGCATCTCTGCTATGAGGATAGGCTGAGGTCACTGGGATTGTTCAGCCTGGAGAAGAGAAGACTCCAGGGTGACCCTGTAACTGCCTTCCAATACCTGAAGGGAACCTAGAGGAAGCCTGGAGAGGGACTTTTCACAAGAGTGTCCAGTGACAGGACAAGTGGAAATGGTTTTAAATTGAAGGAGAGTAGGTTTAGACTAGATCTTAGGAAGCAATTCCTTAGGAAGCAATGAGGGTGGCAAGAGTCTGGAATAGATTGCCCAGAGATGTTGTGGATGCCCCCTCCCTGGAGGTGTTCAAGGCCAGGTTGGATGAGGCAATAAGCAACCTAGTCTAGCTGAGAGGCGTCTCTGCCCATGGCAGGGAAGTTGGATTAGATGATCTGTAGGGTCCCATCCAACCTAAGCCATTCTATGATTCTATTTGTCTAGTCTTTTCCCTGTCCAGGCACCTTCCTTCTTTTCACCAGGTGCTTGCCTATAAAGCCACCTGCTGCTGGTTCCCCTCTTTGATGGGAGGTTTGACATTTCCTTTAACAAGAAGGATGTCTAAAATTGCCACCCAGACCCTTCCTAGGCAAATCTCCCTTGGACAAGTTTGCTATCCTTTCCCTTGTCAGGAATGGTCTTGTGAGTGCAGCGTGTCTCTTTTTGCATGGAGAGGGTCTGTAAAGGGATACGTTTGATAGTGCAGTTTTGGCAGCAAGACCAAAGCTTTCAAACTCATTTTCAGAAGAGATGAGAGCAACCAATCTTGCTGTTCTCAGGTTAAAACATAAAATTTGCTGCTTTGACTTAGTTTCCCTGCAGACCACAATGAATTTTAGAGCAAGAGGTGAAAAGAAGGACAAAAATATAAAGGACATGAGGACATATAAATAAGTAAAGAGGACAGGGAAAGAAAGGGAAGAACAAAGGGGGATGAGGAAATAAACTCAACTGTGCAGACCAGCAGAAGAATATTTCTGAATGCCTCAGTGAGGAAAATGAGCCTGTTGTGATTTTTTTTGTTAGTACTACCAGGAAGGCTCCAGAAACCTTCTAATGATGGATGCTGTAAAATAAGCTGTTTCTTCCTGCAAGCTCTTGAAGGGAAGTATGCGCTGCTTGTTTTAGCACATATATACAGGGCAGTATACATTTATGGAGAGCTGTAGATAACCACTGGAAATAAAGCAATGCTTTCTCCAGCTGCTGGTGGTACCTGATCATCCTCCCTCATCAGTCTTGTATCTGAGCACCTTTTTTAAACAGATTTGCCCTCTGAAGTGCCTGGAATACAGCAATTCTGCAATGTGAAGCCTGAAAAGAAAGGGAGAAAGCTGACATGCTTACCTCCTTGCAATCAGTGGGACTTGCCTGTTTTCCCAGAGGAAGTCTGTGGTGTAGCAGTTATCCAAAACCAGGTTTCCTAGGCTGGCAACTTGACTACAGGACTACCTACAGCATTGCTTACGTATACCTTTTGGATTAGTTTGACATCAGTTCTTTCGTGTGCCAAAAATTCCCACAAAGCTCCTGTGCAAGCCTGGTTAGGCCAAATAATCTGATTTTATGGTCATGTTATCAAACTAATCTTCCAGGGCTTTGGGTTTGATTTTGTGTTTGTTTCACTGTAATAAGGAGTGACTTGGGAGTGAATTGTAGGGAGGTAAGGCTTCAGCTGCAGAATTGATGATGTTTAGCCCTATAACTGTGCTTAACTGCGTTGTGTGCTTCTGTTTATAGTCAAAAGGATAAATATTTTGAAATGCAGCCATAGCAGGCTTGAGGCCAGAATGGCCCTGAGTCTGGCATGGGGTCAGGCATTTAAAGTTGCATATAATCAGTCAAGGATATAGATCCATGGTGTGACTTTTCATACAGTGGCAACGCTTCATAGGCAGCAAAAGCCAGGGGGAAGAAAGAGGCAGAACATCTCAGTGAAGTGTTTGGTTAACCATATGAGAGTGTGTGAGGTTTCGAGGTGGGTGGGAAGCAAATGAAATTCAGTGCCCCAAAAGTTGGAGCCACTGCTGCAGAAAGTTTTGTAACAAGTACCACAGGAGGGCAGAGTATTGCACGTCCCTGTCGATTTCCTCGCTTCCCTACTGGGACTGTCAATTAGATCCAGCTCTGATGGTGGCTTTTTGACACTCTTGCTCACTGGGAAATGGACTCAGACTAGTATTTCATTTCATTTAGGCTTTTAAACAACATCAGAGAGAAATGACTTTGAGCTACTCTGTCTGAACTGGATGTGAGCCAGCGCTCCAAACAGAAATGGAGAGAAGGTCTTGGTTTGACATGACTGTTCCCTAGTGTGTGACAGGCTTTCTGCAAATGTATTGGGCACCCTCTTTTACCTATACCTAGTAGGAGTGTATGCACCTCAGATTATTTTAGGTACTGTCTCTACGCTTTCACCATTCACAGAAAAAACCTATGAGATGAGAAGAGGAAAATTAGAGGGGGAAAGGGTGTGAGATTCTAAGTGAAAAGAGTTTTACATCCAGTTCCCCTAGAAAATGACCTAAGTTCTGCTGAATGCCCTTTGTACTTTGTAAATTTGGCCTTTGGTCCTCACAAAAATAATGCTGCAATTGAGACTTTAGGCTAAGTGCCTTTTTCAGACATCAGTTGATGCTTTACATACCTATCATATATCTAAACCTATTTGTATATGCTATGTGTATGTTTGTGTGTTTTACCTTGTCTGTGCTTTCTGAATTTTGTAATTGTTGAAATGTACTGTAGCTAGCCCCAGGAAGGGATGTACTTCAGGGGCGTCTGTCTTAAAGACTTCCTCTCAGAATTTTTGGGTTACTTATGTAGCTATTTTCCGTGCATGATTTAGATGTTTCCTCTGGTCTGATCTCCTGCGGACATAGAGAACAGATTATTCAATTTCTCTTTGCCGCCTTCATGAACTTGATGACTGCTGTCACCCTGCCTTCCTCTACCACCGAGTGTTATCTTCCTCTGGAAAAACAGCCGCCACTTTGCTTAGCTAGCAACCTGCCACAGAAAGATATGTTTTCTAGGCCACTCGTGGTGCTCTCCTACGCTGAGCCCAGTTGGTCTGTATTTGCCTTCAGGCCAGTGGTTCACAGCCATGCATACAGGACTATGACATAAAGAGAAGAAGAGAAAAATTATGTCACTGTCCTTATACACACTTCTATAATGTGCACCTTTGTCATGCTAGCCAGACATCATGGACTCATGCTTTGCTTGTGAGCCGCATGAGCCCCAGGCCACACTCTGATGAACTGCCACCCAGCAGCTCTTCCTCAGGATGTGCTCCTGCCTATGTGTCATGCTTTGCATATTTGTCCCTAATGTATCCTTCTCCCTTTTGGACCATTCCTCCCATTTGTCAGAACAATTCTGGGCTCTACTCTGCTGCACAGGCTCCCTGCTAGGGAGGGTTGTGTGGTGCCTGTGCATTGAGTTCTGGCTCTGCTTTGGAGCCACAGGGAAGCACAGCTGATTTTTTTCAGCTGATACATATGTGTGCGCACCTACACTGGGCTGGTCTTAAAACTCCTACATTTATATGCAGACTCACCAATGGGATTTCTGCCAAACTAATAACCTATTCTATTTGGATTTTGGGGGTGCATGTGTACATGAGCTTTCATCATTCCTTGACTTCCTTCTATTGACTGAAGATGGTATATTAGTGAAACTTTATTTATTTATTTATTTATTTAAGCCTTTTTCAAGCCTTTCTTTTCAAATACTTCCAGCAGGTGTAATGGAGCAGGCAAAACAAGTGTTGCCAAGAGCAGGAGGGAAAAGTGTTGATGGTGTGTGTGAGGAGAAAGGACTTCGATATGGCTGTCTGTGTGCTGATTAGCAGGAAGTAATACTGCTATTTGCTTGGTTTGTAAACAAACGCAGTTGAAATTTTAATTCCAGGATCCTTTCTCACCCTGTTATATAATTTTTTAAGTCATTTGACTGTAGAAAATGAGCTAAAATGATGCCTGTCACCAAAGTGACTTAGTTTCAGCCTTGGCTAAGGTGGGAATGAACAGGTCCTGCTGAGGCACTGCACTTCTTTTCTTGACGTATTTAGGCACTATGTAATCTTCCAAAAGCTTCAGACTAGATCTGGATTTTCACTGAAGAAATAAAGAACAGGGGCTCTGGAAACTGGCTAGGGGGAGTAATGAGGTTACTGCTGCCCTGTGCCTCTGGGTGTGTAACTGGAAGCAATGTAAACAGATGGTTTCTAAACCAGGTTGCTGGGAGGAATAGAAAAACCATTTCTAAGTGAGGTTAGAGCTGTCCTTGGCAGTGGTTATTTATACCAGTGCCACTAGCCCCAGTGGTGATATGCACCAAATTAGACAACAAAAAACCCAATCTATTTGTGGTTTTACACGGTATTCTTCTGACTAGCCTGTGAGACTTCCAGAGGCCATGGTTCCTGATAAGCTATTGAGAGCATATCTGTATCAGCTGTGAGCGTAAACGGAGGTGGGTTGCAAGAGGACTAGATGTTTGGCTCCCACTTCTTTCTGTTGTACTACAGTGGGAAAGACACAGACCTTATATATGGGATTGCCCATGGCTTTGGAAAAATTATGCTCCATTCTGTAAAATAAATCCATGTCCTCTCTGAAACTGTTTATTTCAGCATCAGCTTAGAGGGTGGCATATTCTTGATATGCAGGTCTCCATCCACAGTCATGTGCCATCCAAACCTTGCCACAGTGCTATGGTTCTGGATCTGGGCTGGACATTTGGTCTGGTCTGGTAAATAACATGAAGGTACTGAGGATGACTTATCAGTAGGGAAATTCTTCAGGCTCCTTGATCTCTCGACAGCAACCATGTCTGAAAATTAGGCATGAACTTTCCTAAAGCTTATTTTGGCTTTCATGAGAGCTGCAAAAGAATGACAAACAGCATGCTGCTTTCTTTATTCTCTCAGTTCAAGGACTGTCTACAAAGAGTCACAGCCTTGTGTTTAGCATTACACAAAATTATTCATTTCCTAGCTATACAGAAAAGTGATTGAATGGTGGATGATTAACATATGTTGTATTTTCTTTTCTAATGCATTCCTGTCCTTTTGTGGCATACCTTGGTAAATGGCATCAGAACACTTTGCTTTCAAGGAGACATCTCCCTCAGAAACCTATTACCAAGGCTATTTCAGAAAAGTTCCTCTTACTTGGTACATCTGGTAGACAGTCTCTAGAAGCCAAACACATTGCTGCTGCAGCAACTTGACCTCTGCTAGTCAATTTATTCCAGCTCCTAGCTACATTCTAAGAAATTTTTTTAAAGGTATCCTCTCCACAGTAGATGCAAACCTCTTCACTCTGAGCAGTTGTGCTAGGACAAAAGAACTTCAGAACACTTTTCCTTTAGAGATAATTCAGTTTCTTACAATCAAATCTGGCTGCCATGCTTGATTATGGTCAGTGGTATAGAGATTTTATCAGCCTGTGTTGAGCATACAGGTACTGCTGCTGATTAGCACACAAGTGACATAGGTTGGATACACCAAACTACCATTTAAGCTACCAAATTCTTATTTATCTTGTTTATGGCTTGTTTTAGAGACTGGCACAGTGGCGACTTTGTGTTCAGAGTTTTGTTCTGAGATTGAGGTAAAGACTAACTCATGGCATTCAGCACTGGATTTTAGGACTTTTCTGGTATTTTGCAATGTTAACTGCCTAATCGTCAGAACAGCAAATGTCATCTCATATAAAAGAGCAGATGATAAAGCCAGAAGGGACCGTTGTGATCATTTTGTCTGACTTACTGCATGACACAAGCCCTAGGACTTTCTCTATGAACTGGAACAAGACTTCAAAGAAAACAAAAAATCCAATCTTGATTTAATTATCAGCTACAGAGAATCAACCAGAACACTTGGTATATTTTCCAGCAGCTAATTGCTGCCATTGTTAAACAAATAATTGCACTGCACTTCATTTCTCTTCTGTCTCCTTTCAAATTGGGTCATTTGGTCTTGTTACACTTTTGTCTGGTAAATTGACAAGCACTTTAATAATCTTGTGTTCCCTATCTTGGTCCCTAAAAATTGTGATCAGTCTTCACCCTTAACTTTCTCCTTGGTAAACTAACCAGTAGAATCCTGAAGTCTCTAACTCCAAGGGAAGTTATTTTGTCTTTTATAATTATTATGTCTGTTTTTCTGAGCTATTCATAGATGTTCATCCTGTTCTGGGTTCCCCGGCACAAGAGAGAGATGGAGCTACTAGAGAAAGTCCGGTGAAGAGCCACAAAAATGATTAAGGTGCTGGAGCATGTGTCCATGGAAAGGCTGAGGGAGCTGGGACTGTTTGATCTGGAGTAGAGAAGGCTCAGGGGGATCTTACCAATGTGCACAAATATCTGAAGGGAGGGTGTGAAGTGCTGGGGCCTGAGTTGTGGGCCCCGAGCTGGAGTTGACCTGTGGATGAGTCACAACCTAGCAGAATGTTTTGGTTTTCCTATTGGCTTCATCTTCCAGAGGAGGAACCTGGCCCACCTGTGTCTCTGTGGCTCTGCCCTCACCCAGGTGGTTGTGACTGGGGTGGTGGGCGAGGACAGGGCTGCTTTAACCAGAAGCCGATCAGTCTGCATGTGGCTTCTGTTGAGGTTGGTTGTGTCTTGCTGAGGTCTCTTGGTGGTGTCCTTCCATGTGAAGGGCCACTGAGGGAGCCATCTCTGTCCATTGTATACAACAGGCGATGCTGGCACCACAGTGGGCAGTGGAGGAGCTGGGCCCACAGAAACCTATGGCAGGACTGTTTAAAAGAAGACTTCTGAGGGGATGTTGCTGAGATCAGTGTTGGCCTGTGTGATCAGGCAACTGATGGCAGCATAAAAGGATGATGGCTGAATCGGCACAACAGAGTGCAAAAACCAGAACCGGGATCTTGTCACTGTTGCCCAGAGACAGGACCAGAGGTGATGGGCATATAAAGTGAAGCACAGGAGTTTCCCTCTAACAACAGGAAACACTTTTTTCCTGTGGGGTTGATTGAGCACTGGCATAGGTTGCACAGAGAGGTGGTGGAGTCTACTTCTTCGGAGATATTCAGCACCCAATTGAATGTGGTCCTGGGTGACTGGTCCTAGGTGGCCCTGCTTGAGCAGGGGAGGTGGACCAGATGACCTCCGGATGTCCCTTCCAACCTCAACCCTTCTGTGATTCGGAGTCTTTGATAGACAGCAAGATTTCAGCACAGTATCCTGGTAGGAAGTGCATCAGGGCTAAATACAAAACACAATGAATACCACACCAGCCGTAGGAAATCAAGACAAAGAGAGGTGGGAATCTGAAGCAGAGAAAGATGATTTACATGGTGTCATCCAACAGCCCAGGTGACTTACACGATGTCATCAAGCATACCTGGCTACAGACCTTTGCTTTTTAAAAAACAGGAAACAAAGATTCATTGATTCACCCCCTGCCACCATGCAGGAACAGGCTTACTGAATAGCAAACTCCATTTGCCGTGGTACTTCTGAATTGGATTGAAACCAAACTTGGTGTGGAAAATATCCTAAACTCAAAGGGCAATGGTAGGAAATGAGAAAAGAAGAACCTTAAACGGTTCTTCCTAAACCTACAGTTCTTCCAAACCTCTGGTTTGCCTTTAATGGAGATACTTTTCTGTGCATGTTAGTTTATTGTGCTTCAGGTTGCTTTTTAGCTAGGTCAGTGTTTTATGGGTTTCTAGTCAAATGAATCGCAAATTTTTACTCTGAATGCAATACTTCAACAAAGCTCTTTATGCTGGTATAAACCTCTTGGTAATTGTGCTTTCTCTGCAGACCTAACAGAGGTTATGAACAGTACTTCTGAAATCAGCATTTAAATAACTTTCAAAACCACTAGAAACCTCATTATCCTGAACATAGAGTTTTAGCAGTCGTACAAGTAGCAAAACCACTGTGAAACAAATGTGCAACTTGTAACTGGGAAAAGCCAATGGTACTGCCTAAATACTGTGTTGATAAACATCCAATTAGGTATTAGGTACCTTTACACATCAGTGCATTTGCTGAAACATGGTAAGGTAAGAGTGATCCAGAGGAAGGTATCCATCTTGTTGTATGGGGATTTGTTTCTGAACTTGCCATAGATCATGGTAAATATGGCCTTTAACAATAAAAGGTAAGACATCTTGTGGTTACCCAGGTTTGTTTAGGAACATAGAGCAAAACCTGTGACCATCATTAATAGAGTTGCATTTTTCCATTGTAATCCTGGAAATGTAATTCTCAGTGCCTACAAGACTGGAGTGCATGTACTCATACGTGTGTATATGTTGCTTTCCCAAATCCCCACAGCCACAAATATGCCAATCTACTGGAAAACCAATTCTTTCTATGCATGTTTTAATTTACTGCTGTCTGCTTGTTCCTTATGAAGGAAAACAAAGTGTGAGGGGCTGTAACCTAGCATGAGGCAGGGAAGAGACCTGTAGCCTCTCTTTCCCATGAGCCCTGTCCCGTCCAGCGTGGCCATATCCCTGGAGAGCATCCACCCTCTTCTCCCTGCCTTCACCATGTGATGGCATTATACCAGTACATCTGCCATCTATGAAACCAGTTCCTGCAAACACAGGAACATATAGTGCTCTGTTGGACCTAACGGTGATACTTAAGGGTGTGCATCCCCACATCTGCCAGGTACAGATGTATGTTGGATGGCATTGTGCAGGTGTGGTGGTGCAGGCCTCTTGGGCCACATTGCAATGTGTCATGACCAGCCAACAATGTCTTCTCATTTTGGCTACAAGTGCAGTGAGTTTGGACTCTGGTACTTTCTTGTCCTGGTTATGGTACAGTGAGTGGATGATTAGGTGCTCCCTAACCATACCTGAAACTCCTGTTGCCTGGGAAACTCTTGCTGCCTGGATCATAGCCTGCTCTGGAAGGAGCCAGAAATACCTGACAAAATCATGGCCAAAAACAGAGAAGCACAATAACCAAAGTCAATCTTCTTGCAATCCTATAAGTAGTGCTCTTAAGAGGGATTCAAACCAAGTGTGATGGGTATGCGAGATTCCTTGACTAAACTGGTTCTGGTTTGGTGCAGGTTCTGCGGGAAGTAAAAGCCTGAGCCGTAGCTGGGCCAACAACTCCTTTAATTTTGACCTGTTCTGAACACTCACAGTGGAGCAGAGTGATACAGTGGACATCAATACAGCTATGTTTAGAACACCAATCATGTGATTAATGTATAAGTAACAGGTGGCTTTTCCAAAACTCACTTATCAAGAATCAAACAAAGTTGTGAGTACATGGAGTCTCATGCCTACCTTTCCATCACGTGATTTGACTACAAGCCAACCACTGTACCTCATGTAAAAGACAGTCTAAGTGAGCCCCTTTGCAGCTCTCTGGGATCACAGTGGGTTGTGACTCAGCATGTTCCCCCAAGCTAAGATGCCTCTCAGGCCATGCTCTCAGAGGTCTGTCTGCCCGTAAAGCTAACAAAGAGAAAGACTGTCCACCTGTAAAGGCCAACAAAGGAAAAGACCATCTGCTTGTAAAAGCTGACAAAGGGAGATGTGAGTAATTCACTATGATTGGGTTTCATAAAATCCTAAAGATCATTTGGTACCAAAGTTTACTATAATCTGCAGAAAAGCAAACATCTTAATAATAGGTTAACCTCTATATCTGTATATCTCTGTGTGTGATTTGCTTAGAGAACTTTGCTGAATCCTTACCTAAATCACTGTATAGATTATAACTGATTATTGACTGATTAAGAATTCCTGTATAATCATACAGTCTGATCTTATGATTTATCATAATAATGTTAATGAATTTTAAACTGCTACTATCTCAAAGTTGCATAGGATCCATAGTCACTCATTTCCTGACAGCAGGTAGCATTGTAGACAGAGTGGAAGGCATGCCTCCACCTCATCAGTAAATAGAGCTATGTGGTCCTTTAAGCCAGTGAAAGAGCGGAGCTGAGGTGTGACATGAATTTGCACTGAGGTTGCTGAAGCACAGGCACACTTTCCCCTCTCCCAGTGAGTTTTGGGCAGATACCAAAGAGCTGACAGGGGTGATGCTTTTTGCAGCACTCTTGGTCAATGAAGTACTTTAACTCCCAGTGAGGCAGGGCCCCTCACCCAGGTGAAACCATGCCTGCCCCTAGGTGATCACGCACCCTGTGTTTTAGTGAGTTTTCTCCCATCTGCCCTCCCTGCTTCTTTGAAAAGACACTTGCATATTTTGTAATTGACTTTTTCTATGCCATTTTCTTGTTTTTCAGGGCCAGATGGTGACCCATGACCTATTCCTTCCTACGTACCCCAGTGACTCTGTGGCATCAGGGAAAACAGCTTCTGTGAAAAGCTAGAAAGTCTCTGAAGTCAGTGAGCTCCTACAGATTGGCAAAAGTGTTTAGATCTTCTTTGTTGTCATTTTTATTTCTTTGCTCTCCCTCCTAGGTGTTTTACTAATTCTTTGTTTTCCCCATCTCCTTTACCAGCAGTTTCTGTAGGCTCTGTGTTTTTTGGTTTCTTTCTTTTTTTTTTTTCCTCTTCTGTGTAAAGCAAGGTGATTCTCTTTGTATTTTTTGCTTAGTGACCTCTCCTGGTTCCTCACCTCATGTTCTCCACTGATCAGACCCGTTGGTGATTAGATACTCAGCAGAGGTGATTGCACGGCCTTTGACACCTTGCATCCCCTGCTGCCTGGATTTCAAAGAGGTAATCATTCCCAGGGAGCTGCCACTGACCCTTTGCTCAAGCTTTTGTCATTCACCTTTTACTGTCTCTTTTCTTAAAGAGCCTGAAGTATCTGGATTCTTCTGCCACAGAAAAAAGGGCACACGCACTGAAATCTTAATGATTTTACTATTCTTTCGGCGTACTTTCACCTGAAATGATATTGGATAGTAGCTCTGTATCACATCTTTAATATCTTTTGGAGTGAAATCTTCAGCTCCTATTCAGAGATCACCTTTATGTTCACTCAAAAACAAGGGGACAGTCAGTGAGATGGAGATGTGGGTTCAGTTCAATACCTGTCCTTTTTGACTTGGTGGCAGTGGTGAGTGGAGTGGACCTCATTGCCAGGCAATGTGACTCCTTTTGAAACTTCAGCAGGATTTCCAAAGGACCTGGGTGCAGACAATGAAGCTATTCACAGTGATAGCTGTGAACAACTGAAACAAACACAAAGCTGAGAAGGAGATCTGAGCCCTTCTAATCTCTGACTTGGAGATTAGGAGGAAACTTTTTTTTTCCTGGGGTTTACCATATGGTTTCTTCAACTAAAATGTCTGATGCTGACCATGAACACTAGACTGCTGTTTGGAGTCAGTCGAGCTAACTTTGCCATGAATTACAGATAACATCCAGTTCCATAAAGACTGAAAAAATATTTTTGTACATTTTATTCTTATGAACAAAAAAAAAAAGTGGCTAAGGAAACATATTAGTCCTATTTAGATTATTTAAATGGCCATGCTTTCTCCAGAGAATTAAAATTGCGCAGCAAAAATCCTAAAGGCTACATTAAATCAATTGCAAACACAGAGAAAATTGACTTTTAATGGTATAAAACCAAAAACTCCTATAACTCCTCCCAAAGCCCCTTGATATGTCTTTGATGAATCCATCTGAGAAAAGAGCTGAAAATTTATTTCCAAAAGCATAATGTGCTTTTTTTTTTCATTTTTGCTTCAATAAATTATATATTTGAAATATTTCCTTTGGGTTTTACAGTAAAGAGATGAAGTAATGATGTTACCTTTTTTTTTTTTTTTTAAAATGTCTCAGAGAAAAGCAACTTCTCAGTTATCTCAAATGCACTGGGAACATAAGTAGTAACAGTCTTCCAGATGAAAAAACCTATGTGGAATATGTTAAATGGTAAGCAAACCTTGAGGTTTGAGCCTCATGAAAGGTGTAAGAAAAGGAAATTCTGCTGCTTTGGTGACAACATGGATGTTTACATTTTAAAGGGCTGGCTGCACTATTTTAAATAAATTTAGCCTCTTTTTTTTCTCTTTCTTTTTCCTCCTCTTCAAAATGCTTCACTAATTGTGGTATTTGTGCCTTCATTCATTAATTGTAATTGTGCTGGGAATCATTTGTCTAAAAAACTGCAGCTGTTGGATTTGCTATAAATCAAACACTGTCTGGTGGTTTTTTCCACCTGGTCACCTGAGTTATGTAATGCTATTCTTCTTTAGCTGGGTGAAAAACTTTATAAACTGGTGACTAACTAGCTGTAAGCTTCAGATAAATTCTCATAGTTGAGGTACAAATGTACATAGATCAAAAGAATAGTTATGGGGCAGCTGTAAAAGTGGAGTAGTCTTTGTGTCTGCTGAATAAAATGGGAGTGAGAGTCAACTAATGCATTTATATAGACATGATTTTATGTTAAGATTCATTTACCTACAATGAGAGCTTCTTGCAACAAGGAGCCTTTTCTAGCTTATAATATTTTCTTCAAATGTGTGTTCAGAGAGTTCTATGCAGTATGCAGTACTAGGTAACTATATGCCTATTAATGAACCATGTACTGCCTTAGCCACGTTCTCTTGTTTAAAAAATAAAAAAAAGGATGTGTGGCAGTCCTATGGCAGCAGTGCGCCTTCTTGAGACACCAGGCCAACTTATTCTTGTAGGCTAATCTGTATCCTGGATCTGACTAGGGCCATGGCTTGGAAGTGGGTTAGTCGAGCTAGCATATTGTTGTGCGCAGCCTTGGAAGAAACACCGACGTGAAATATCTTTTAATATCTTTGAAAAATCAAATGGATTGTGTTCAAGTCTAATAATGGGCAAGACGGGCTGATAATCTTAACTTGGTTCAGATATTCTAGAGGTATATGCATCCATCTCTGCAAATCAGATAGTGGTTGGCCTAGGAATTCTGCCATAAGGTGCCCCCCTCTTGCAGGAATTCAGGGAAGCTTAGGGAAGAGTGTCTGTGCCCACAGAAGTATCTCCTGACAGGCACAGCGGTGCTCACAAAGCTTTGTGAACTCAGCTACAGTTAAGTAGAAGATGAAGTCAATGGTGCACTCAAGGGATTGGGCTGTAGCCTAGCTACCTAGGTGCCTAAATCCCTGCCTTTTTCTACTATGAATGTAGCTTTGTTTCTTGTGACCAGGGGTTCATGCCATTTTCAAGTTCTCATCAGTGTCTTGACAGAAAGGGTGAAATGATATATTTGGTTTTGTGGAAAGCCTTATAATGTTTTCCTCCTTTTTGGATTCACCAGTATGTATTTACATACACAGTGTGCCATATTGTGCTTCTCTGTAGAAGACATTTCAACATCTTATTGGTCCAATGGAATGATGGTCTCAAGATACATCAGGCTTTTGTAGCTAGTGGTGCGGTAAGCACTGAAATTGCTGACCAGGTGGTCATTTATAAGGACTGCAGGAGGCTACATGCTCTGGTCCTACAATAGTAACCTTGGACACAGACAGCTGGGGCCACAGGACAGCCTAGTGCCTGCAAAGCCTCCTCTATCACTCTGTACCACAACCTGGGCAATGCGGATGTCTTGTTTGTTTGGCATCTAGCTTTGGAGGAGGAGAAAGCCAGCAGCAAATTTTGGCACAAGAGCAAACCAGAAATACATACCAGCACTTCAGAAGCCATAGAGAGGTGCTCGAATTGCTGTATCTCACATTATTATAGTGATATACATAATAATATACATATTATTATAATATTTGGTTTGTATTCTTTAAGTATGTGGCACACACATGAAGAGGCAGAAGAACAGAAACTAAACACATTGAGGTGTTTGTCAGTGGTTTTGAAGATCTGTGGAGGGACTTGAAATACTATGCTTTTGTGCTTGCACACAGGCGCAGATCCTAGTGTTGTCTCAGACTGAGCAGGAAGTGCAAAAGGAGCTGTGTGAGCCCAGTGGAAGGCAGAGCCCTCAGCTGGAAGTTGTTACACACTGTGTGGTTCTGGGACAGATGCACAGTAATGTATTGTAAAGTAAGCTGGATAATACAATAATTTGAATTCAACAGAGTGCAGATGGAAATGGAGAGGAAATTAGAAAAATCATATAATCCTTTCCCCATACAAAGCTTGGCTCAAGGTAGATTTGGTGGAGACCATCTATCTAGCTTCAATTAATGGTTCCTGGACAGCCCCCCACTTCTAAATCATGTAATGTTATAATAACTATCTGCTATTTCAAGTCACAGAAAGAATATAGAACTAGTGCTGTCTTTGAAGTTCACAGCCAGGGAATCATGGTTACTAAGAACTATAAATTATCTCAGCAGTCAAACTACGCTAGGCAAAACTCCAGTGTAAATGGCAGACAGCAAGTCTGATGTTATACTGCAACATTTCCTTGGGAAAATATCTAAAAAGCAAGATCAAAAACTGTGTGCAAATTCTAATCTCATTGAAACAGCCTACAGAGGTACATGTATAAATCAAGGGTTAAGCAGGAATGTGTTTTTCTGAAGAAAGTAAAGGCACTTTTGGTGTTTAATTAGCAGAATGCTAATTGGGTAAATGAGGGAGAATTAAAAGGGAAACACAGAGTGTCTGTAAGAGATTGGTGGTGAAGCTGTTAGAGCTGAATATTTGACCTATGAATAGAAATTGTGAGTCAAGAGCAAACCCTAAATTTGAGATCTGTAATGAACACAAAGATGTTAAAAAAAAAGCCCTCTAGATTCCTGAGCATGAACATGCTCAAACAAAAAGGGATTATTTTAGCCAAGAATATGTGAATGCATTGTATGGACTGACCGCTTTGCACTAATTGCAATTTTACACCTCACGACCTCATGAGCAATATTGGATTTTTTTCCATGTGGCTCTGATGCATCAGAACTGAGAGCAGGAACGGAAAGAAAGTCAAAGAATGAGTTTTTGCTCATGAGCGGTCACATTAGAAGATGTTCGGGAAGGGCTTTATTCATAAGAAATGGGACCATGCATTTCACCATGGTTACCAGGAGTGTAATTTAAAAGCGTGCAACCCTTCGGCACTACAGGCGGGGATGTGACAAGTCTCGGAGGCTACAGAAAAGAAAAAAGAAAAAATCTCTGAGTTCGTGTTCATATTTGGCACACTGCTCAGGAGGCTATACTCTTTGGTGGTTTAAACCCACTGTTAGGGCAGCGATGAAAGCGCTTCAACAACTTACAGCAGCACTGGGCTCTCTGAGTGCTATGTGCATGAGCTGCTTTGAGCAAACTCCATTTGGCATTGATAGCGCCAGGCTGGTGGAGAGGTTTTGCAGACTGAGAAGTCTGCCCCGCAGTGCTGTCTTGACAACACTTGCTCAATGGCCATAAAACTCAGAAGACCACATCCCTTTTTGTGACTGTGCAGAGGGAAACTACTTGAGGCAGTCAGAGCATCAGCCAAGCAGAGAAAAACAAAGTCAGTGTTACAAGAGGTCTTCCAAAGCACTTGCAAAGTTAAATAAGCAGTAAATGATTCTGCTCATGTGCAAAACTCATTTAGGTTATAGCTGGAAACAAGGCTCTGTGAAGCACTTCATTCAGTCGCCTCCTTTATATGTACATTATTTTAAGGACTGTAAAGAGACAAACTGATAGACACTGAACATAGGTCCTCTGGTTCTTTAGGAGAGGAAAACAAACCATATATTACAGGAGTCCTTCATCCTAAGATACTGACAGCAGGCTTGAGGAGTGTTTATAGCAGTGTTCTGTGTCTCATATATACATAAGAACGTAGATATCTTCTTTAAAAATTCATTCTTCAAAGTTAATCTCTTGGCCTATCATTTAGTTTTGGACTGCAGATATTTTATTTCTTGGTGTATGCCAGACACTTCTCTGGCATGCTCTGATTCAGTGGGCCTCCGGCATTAGCGCTGAGAAATTTCGGGACTGAGCCAGTGCTCTGAAATCATTTGGTCTTATTCTGTTGACCTAGAGTGGCCCTGGCAGCAACATGTGTGTTGTGAAGGCCATCAGGCTGAGAAACAATGGACTGTAGCCCACATTTACCCATCTGAGCTTCATTGCTTCAGTCAGTCCCATGACAAAATCAGGATGTATTTTGTGTAATAATGTATCGTTTCTTCTCCTGCTACTAGTGACAGCATGTATTTTTTTTCCTGTGTCAGAGTCATGACTCTTGGAATAAAATTGAGTGTGTTCCTCAAGCTACAATGAGTGGTCAGAGCTGATTAATTGCATTGGCACCTAGTACATTTGATGATGCTGAGGATCTTGGATTCATGCGTTGTTTTGTCAAAGATTAAAATTGATGTTTAGCATATTATTGACCGAATTTTCTCTGATGTGACTTGGGATCAATTAATGTTATCATATCACTTAGAAGCTTTGAGGACATGAACAAATAGCAGATTTTGCACAAGGAAATTAAACAGAGTGTGAAATCTCAGTGATGCTTGTGAATGCCTAATCGTGTCTTAGATTTGGGTATGATTGGATAGATTGTGTATCTGTACATACCTTTAAAATTCACTTAGATTTTATTCCAGAGCATGTGATTTTTTTTTTTTTTTTCAGTAAAATTGATCAAGATGTTTAATTTTTTGAGGTGAATTAGGGCTATGAGTTGATTGAGCTGGCATATCACTCTTTCTACTCCAGAGATTACCGTGATTTTATTCATTTGCATAATGAATAAAAAAAAGGAAAAAAAGTGACCCCCAAAACAAAGTCAAATGCAGTTGCACACCTTTTAGATGTTGCATGATGTTATTTTAGGAAGGTATACAACCAGACAGTTGCAGCTGGAAAAATAACATTTAACTGAATCAGATAACATGCTTGGTTACTGCGTCCTGCCTCCTGCAGCTGGCAGATGCTGGTGAGATGTTTGCACCTGCAGAGAGTTGTGTTTTCAAGGGCTGTGTGCCAGCATAGCATCTGAATGCTTCTTCAATGAGCTTATCTACCCTTAGGATGAAAGACATTTAAGCTAGCCATGGCTGCACCCCAGACGGCTCTGTTAGTGTCATACTGTGCCACAGCAAAGAAGATTCCCCAGAATCCTGTGAAACATTGTGCAGTCACCCAAGATGATCTGCTGGCACCAGTCTGGGCCAGAGGTAATAACTCTGGCTGGGCATGAGCTGGCTCCAAGGGAAGCTAGAGGGATACCACTGCACTTTGCTTCCCCTTGTTTCCTGTTTATCACTTAGCTAATAGACACTTGGGCTGGTTTTCCCTGGAGCAGCTCCAATCAGTCAAGGCTTCCTGAAATCTCTTCCATGCTTTCAGACAGTGGGTTCTTTCCAGGGCTGGAGCTGGTCCTCACATGCATGGTATTAGGTATATGCTAAGGAGCTCTGCTGGGCTTCCACAAGTCAGTCTGTGTATTTATGGCATGGTCTATCCCCAAACAGAGGTTAAAGGGAGGATAGAGTTGATATAGTTTCCCTTAACAAGAGGGAAGTTGAAGTACAGTGATACAGCGAAGACAGCTTGATACTGACTGCAACACATTCAAGTGGCTTTCACCAGAGATTTCAGCCTTGAGAGAAGATGTATTTTGTGTGGTGCCACTTGGGTTCAACTGAAAACTGCAAACCTCTTCATTTTCAGGCAGACACCTTTCTGCCTTGTGAGTGTTCTTGGCTCTGGATGCTTAGTGAGAACCAGAGGAAGAGCAATTGCTTGACCCACCTCCTTGTGCCTGGTCCAGCGCTGCTGGTAGAGAAGCCCAGCAGTCAGGCTCAACTGTGCACAACCTCAGCTGAGACTGTGGTGTTGCTGATGTGTATTTCCATGCAGCGCCATTGGATTAAAGCTTATTCCAATTTGCCTATGTGTACTGAAATGATGTCTCTGACTACAGCACAGGAGCACCCTGTGTGCCATGTTCAGGTGGCAAATCTGTCCTAGGGTAGGGAACTTGAACTCGCTTGCATTCAAAGTAAGTGGCTCATCCTTTGTCTCTGCAATAAGTTTTATATACAAGCATATATGTATAATTACCACAAACATGCATATAGAGACAGTCCTGAAGCAAACACACTGTAAGTCCCTGAATAAGACTACATGAGATAAAGTATTTTCTTCCCGAGGTCTCATTTTTTTGCAAGGCTGGAACTTGAGGACAGTTGTTCTTTTCTGCCAAGCACCCTTGTTGGGTACCTCAATATTAACATTAATTATTCAGAATGGTTACTGATGGTTTGGTTATAGTTTTACTTCAAAAATATAGTGGACTTACAGGCATTGTGGAGTCCTCTGAGGTCCTCAGGAGCTGCTGTCCTGGGTTCCCTCCTCAATGGTAGGAGCATTGACAGTATAGTGCTAACCATAGCCTTTTTAATAGTATTAAAAAAAACCCAACAAACCACAAACTGTAAGGAATGTTTTAAAATACAGCTATAAAAGCCTTACTGGCAAGAGTTTTAGCATACCTTTATGTGTTGGCTTCAGTTTTTGGTTTCTTGCCATTTTCCCTAAGGTCTAGGTTTTTGCTGACACCTGACAAGCAAGTCCCTGCTGACAAAGTCATCTGAGAAACTGAGAAATTTCCTGTGCAGTATGTCAGGTCATCCAGTTTCAAAATACATTCTTGTTTATCATATATGGTGAGTCTGAGGGAGTCATGCCCCCAGGGAGAAGTTCCAGATCCAACTTGGGTGGAAGACATGCAAAATTGTGAGATGCAATTGGCTTGCTCTGAGATTGGAGAGATTTGACTCACCTAGAATCTAGATGTAGTAGAGAAAATCATGAGGATCTAATCTAAAATAAAATAATATCTGAAACAGTAGTAAGAGGAATCCAAGAATGAGTCAGTCTAGCAAGGCGCTTTTCAGCTCCCTGCAGCCTTTACTTTTGAACTGGCATGCTTTTCAGCTGATGGCCCTGGAACTTGTTTACTGTGAACTGTTAAATGGAAATCATTAAAAAACGGGTCAACACAGAAAAGAAACCTCTAAGATTAGAGAAGAATGCTGAATTTCCTACAATCCTTACCTTGTATTAATCAAACTTGGAATGGCAGGTCATCTGGCATAGAAAAGCCGTATCAGGCCACATCAATATTCATTTTGTCAGCATACTGGTTTATCAAAGTGACCAAAAATCCTTCAGTGTTTTCCTTGGTGGTGACGAGAATTTTGAGATGCAGTGACTTCATTAATAGTGCTCTGTCCCTTCTCTTGGCGCAGTGATGTTTCTCTGGCATACAGGCTCACTTGGTTAATGAGATATGACACTTGGCATGCTCCTAATAAGAAGGAGAAATGGGAAGAAATGTATGCATCACTTCTGAAATGTTGCTGCAGGCCTCTTTTCTGTACATCTGGTACATATTTCTAATCTTTTGTTTTGCAGAAAAAGGTGCTGGAAATGTGGGAGTCATCAGCAGTTCTTTTCATAAAGCAGAAGATGCTGAAAATCTATGTAATTACAGGCCTATTTCAATTTTATTCTCCGCAGTTAAATTATTTCAATGTCTTTTATAGTCAAACTGAACAAGTTTAGTTTACAAATATTTTATTACCATTAGGGTAACTTGATTTCCATTATCATCATTTTCCAACTGTAGAATTATTAAAAGTGACAAATGACTTTGTAGTCAATTGCTCTTCTGAGTAAATGTCGTTTTGTGTGGTGGTTTATCTCTGCTGCCAACCTTTGATCTAATGAGAGGCAGCAGATTTTATTTGGCCTTTTTTTTTCCCTTTGGCATGCAACAGCTTTGCCTTAGTGACAGGAAACAATTCATTTTCAAGTGAGGCAGCTGGAAATTTTTCTGTAATGAAAGATTTGGCATGGCAACATTCGGGGATCCTGTAACAGGCTTTGACAATGTTCTTATATGTACATTTCTACATTTATGACAGTTTTTAGCAACAGCACAGAGTTGCAACAGCTTTCCACCTGTCCTTTTCTTCTGTATGTCTGTAAGGGGCTGGCCTGAAGGTCTGGGGATTTTGGCACTTCGTGCTTTTGTTGACTCCTGACTACACTCAGTGACCAAGGCTTTTACAGCATGGCTGTCCAGTGAAGGGAACTACAATGGCTTCAGTTTTAGGTACTGATCTCCTCACATGCTCCTAAAATGCTCCATGCCACCACTTGTACACCTTCTCCCAAGGTCCATGCTGGTTGCTACCTCCATGGCGTTTTGGGCAGGTATTGATGTTGAATGTAGGAACAATGGGGGAACTGGTGATGGTGGGTTCATTTGCCAGCAGATCTCTCTGCTGGTATGCAGGTGAAGACATGGTCTGTCCCCGCTTGTCTCGTCCTGAGGTGACAGTGTTGGTGTGAGTCAGCTGGAATTATTGTCTTGCCTTGGGGCCAGATCTCACCCCTGTCTCATGTTTCAGCAGTTGAGAAAGTTGTTGACACTGGTCTTTCTGGTATTTCAGCATTAATATTGTTACCCCATTAATTGAACAATGCTAACTGTTATATGCATCCCTGCTGTGAATGTAGTGGGAGCTTGCCAAGTCAGAGCTCAAGAGGGTGAAAATAAACTGGATGGTGTTTACTTGTTTAATTGACACCAAGTTGAAGCTGGACTTGAAGAGTTGGCTGAGGTTGCTTGCTGGAATTTCCCACCTGAAGTTGGTGGGAGTGAGCCTAACCCTGGACTCACTCCCTGGAGGGTGACATAACTTAATTGTCCTCATCAGGCAGGTCGTGGAGTGGGCTTCACTCAGCTGAACTAGTGAGGACTCGTGTTACAAGCCATACTTGTCATCTTTCTTTCTTATGTAAGTGAAATAATAGCAAAACCCTGAGACAACAGTTACTCTATCAGTCAGTGTCAGACAGCACTTAATCTTTAAGATCTTAAGGGCAATATAGATCTGAAATGCCAAAAACTTCATGTGGGAGAGAAGTGGTGAGACTTTGCTATTTGCTGCTCTGAATAGCTGGCATCAATTACAACCCTGTCTGAAGGATGTATTCTAGTTTTGGACAATTTACAGTTCAAGTTCTTTGATTATTTGCTCCTACAGATAGACAGCTGTGTTTAATCATATCCCCCTCTTTAAAGCATTAATTAGAAATGCCTGGAGACTTTTAAAGTAAAAACTGATGGCATTAATTTTCCAAAAATGAACTTACAAAAACATTTGATTCTACTTTTAAAATCTGCATTTCTTTAAAATATACTGCAAAGACCAGCCAGTGGAAATGTTGGGAGTGACTGTTCTTTTCAGTGTTTTAGTTACGCAGCTTAGTGTAATTTAAAAACAGTTTGTTTAGTTTGGTTTTATATTCTTTTTAAAATTTTTGATTACATGAAAATTATGTAGCTTGAAAGCAGAAAGAGATTCATGAGTGGGGATGGAAAATAGCAGGTTTTGGTGAAATACTTCCACGTATCTTGCCACCAGGGATCAGACTGGAGGCAGTCATGGCTCTGCTATGGTGGCAGACTTGCAGTGAGGAGCTCTGGGGATGTGCAAAACCTATTGCACTTTCTCTGATGTACAGTGAGCATTTGCATGGGAGCGCTGATCTGGAGATGTTAATCCTGGGCAGGTGCTTTGTGTGGAGAGGTGGTGAGGAAGGTGAAGGCAGCTGGTGCCCTTACCTGTCTGGGAGCAGCAGAAGCAGTGCTTGCTCGTGATGTACAGTGAGACAGGGGCAATGTGTCACCAGCCAGAGATGCTATCCCACAGTATCTGAATATGGAGAGTCTTGGACTGGCAGAGAACCCACATCACCAGGTGAGTCCAAGGTCAAGCCAGGAATGCCAGTCCCCAGGCTGGGGTTCTGGCTGGCACAGATCATGGCCAGGCATGGGCTCAGCTGCAATGTGGCTCAGGCGAGGAGCAGCGACAAGTGCCGGAGATTAAATGAGATATATGAGCCCTGGCAGGAGAAACACTTGCTTGTGAGGTATTGCTCTTTGAGGCCAGCATGGGCTACATGTGGGTGTACCAGCTTGATTGAGGATAACAGTTCAGAAGTTTGGGCTGTTACATTGTCATTGTATTATTTTTTTGGTATTTCTTTCAATGAATCATGATTTTTCCTCCTGCCTTCCTCTGATATCCCTGTAAAGAAAACATTTTGTAACAAAGGATAATTTCTTTGCCTCCCTCTGCAAGCCCAAATCCAGTTTTCTGAATTTGGGATGGAAATGTGGCCATTATTGTTTGTTTTATGCTGACATTTTTATTCAATTCCTGGAGTTAGAGATCCTCTCAGTATGTGAATCCCTTTGTTATTACAGATATATCCATGATTTAGATTTACTAGAAGAGCTAAAGAGACTCCTCTTTATACTGTGGGGTCCAGTGTTACATGATGCAGTTATACAGCTGCACGACTGCCTGCTAGGTCAGGACTCTGTTCACCCCTCTCTGCATAGTGCTCTAGCAGTAGATGGCTCTGATTGAATCCTTGTGAAAATAATTCCCCAATAACTTGGTCAGCTTACCTGCTGGGAGGGTGATTTGTGAGTCTAACCACCTCTGCCCCATCTTCTCTTGACCCTGCAAACATGCTCATGTATGTGTTCCCACAGAGCTCAGCAGGTGTCACAAATGCAATTCCACTTTTGCAAGAGCTCAGCTTTGGAGCTGGTTAATTGCATTGTTTTTAAGTGTTAAAATTTTGGCAGTGTTTTGTTGGTTTTTTTTCCGCCACCAAACAATTGCTCAGAAACGTTGCCATTATCCAGCCATCTGTAATGCATGCCTATCAAAGGAAGAGCAGTCCTATTAATAATTACTGTCAGCCGTGTGCAGTGATGCAGTCACTTTGCAGCGTTCACTCTTGGTGTAATTCCAGTCAGATGGTATATTTCAAATGTCAGCTTGATGCTCCTGTTGTAAAGAGGAATGTTTTATTACAATAAAATAAAATTTGCTTGTAATCCAGGTCTATGGTCTGAGGTGATGCAGGATGGCCAGGATTTTCAATTCTGTCTTAGTGTTTGCTAGGCTTACTTTTCTTCTTACTTTTTTGAGGCCTCTGCGTAGGCCAGAGTGATTTCTCCTTTTGTGGTTCTAGCCTAGCCCAGCCATGTGATTTGACAGCTACCTGACTAAAGATAAGGTTTAGCTATCAGATTATTTGCCATGGGAGCAAATTAGAGCCAGCTGCTCCTCATTGTCCTGTTAGACAAAGGTGGTGAAACCAGGGGAATTAATGTGGCCTTTTTCCTGCTGTGTTCATCGTCTCATGGGGAGGTGGCTGCCAGGAGGGTAGGTAGCGCTCTGTAACATATCTATGCAAGTCTGTTATTTCTGTTCCTCTCTAGGATTTTTTTTTTTTCCCTTAGTAGCTCTGCTGTCCCATGGGCAATAGGGATTTTCCTTGCTAGCTCTCCTATCCCTGTGCCACAGGGTAAAGGGGAGCTGCAGTGCCCCTAGCTGGAGAAGCATCCCTCACCCTGGAATCCTCTAGGATTTCTGCCCTGTGAGATGTGGCCACTCTCCTGCCCCTGCCCTAGGCAGTNTAGAGAGCTGTTCCCAAAAGCCTGGCAACACTGAACCCAGGAGAAACTTGTTCAAATTTTATACAAGGCTTTGCATTACATTACCGAGCCTTGCAGATCCCCGAGGATAGCTGATACAAGCTGAGGGATGGAAACCTGCTAGGGAAAGATTAAGCACAATTTTCTGCATGCCAGAGGGGGGCCTGTTTGTGAGTTGGGATTAGCTTGTTCAGATTTCTAAGCCACTTGTCCTGTGGATGGGTTTCCTGGGTTGCATAATTAATGGTGTTTTTGGAGTAGCATCTGCTGACACCCACACTGTTGATGCAGGCAGACATAAGGACCAATGTGTGCTAGCATCATGTTATTCACAGCTCGGATATTTGAATGCCAGAGAGTGCTGCTACGATGACTTTTATTTAGCTCTCCCCTGAATAATGGTGGTCATAGAGCTTCACCAGTGCTTTTGGTTCTAAGGCCGAATAGCAGTAAAGCCTCTTGCTGCTGAAACTCAGTTATAACCATGCCTGCAAGAACAGTTTATTAAATCTTATGCTTTATTCAGGTTGAATAATTCTGAATGTTTCTCGCAGTGACAGGAATGTAATTTTTGTGTTTGGCCTCTTATTTGTGTTTTCCATTTGTTGGTTTATTTGCCTAACAAATATCACAGTTTTATCCAACAATATTTCATATTACCGGTTCCACGGACCAGGTAAAAAAATTCACCTATTCTTGGATTTGTTTCCATAGTACATCTTAGTAAAACTCCAGGGCAGAGGGGGTTTGAGCTGCTGTGGAATGAGCCTGAATAACTTTGACAGACCTTGAAATGTATCTGTATGGATTAGATTACCTCAGAAGTAAGAGGAAATTTATATTTATTGGAAGGTACTGGTCGTTTCTTACTACTTCTGCTAGCACTGAGAAAAATGTTAAGGGTAGCACTTTGGAAAGTATACAATTAATATTACAAGGGCAATCTCAGGGCTGAGAGATCACAAAACTGGCATGCTGTATAACTTACAGTAAAATTCCACTTTGAGAAGTCTCCATTTAAAAACGCTCTTACTCAACACATCTGCTGCCTCTGTGCAGAGTTATATCTGCTGACTTCAGTCACAAAAATAAGTTCTTAACTACTTTTTATTCCCATCAGTCCTGCAGAGCCAGCGCAGCTATGGACTGCTGGTTGGCTCTGAAGGACTGACAGCTGAATTAAATTTCGCCTGTAGGTGTTCTGATGCAGGCTCACCAAAGCCAGAGAAGTCTAACTGGCAGACAGTAGTTGAGAGACGATTGGGTCTGCAGAAGAGATGGTGGGCAGAGGAGGAGAGATTAAAGCAGCCACTTCAAATCTGGGGTTCCAGGCTAAGATAAAAAAGCCCAGATATGTAGGGGGAAAAAAGGGTAGGGGGGGTTGCTTCCAGAGTAAGACCATTTGTGTCTTGCAGCTCCGTTGCAAGGTGTTTTGTCTGTGATATTTAAATGTTGTGGGGATATTATATGGAGGAAAAGTTGATGATAAGTGATGTTAATGCTGGTCTTTCCTTATACCAACCTGTTTAAGAAGTCTCAGTGTCAATTTTGATGTCTGCAGTGCTTGTTTAAACTCCAGTATTCCTGTAGCTTTTCCCATTTTTGAGGCTAAAACATATTTATTGTTTCTTGCTTTTATTTGTCTCATGAATATTTGAGAACTGTTGATATCAGCAGTGTGTGTTTGGGCAATATTACCAAACTGAGATCCTAAAAATCATGAGTCAGACCCCTCCCTAAATCCACTGAGACTTGCTTAAAAATTGTGATGTATTTGTTCTTTCATTTCTGGTTTCTGAACTTTTGGGACACACTTATCTCAGTTTTTCAAGCCTTTTGTTTTTCACTAAAATATTAAGATGGGAAGTTTTTTAAATTGATATATGTGTCACCAGTACTCACTACCTTTAGCTGAAGATTCAAGTTAACAAAAAGGAAAAGTTCAATGGCTGGCAATGACAAACAGACAATGTGGAGATGCTTAGGCTCATGGGGGTGCCCAGAACAGGATGACTTGGCACTGACAGAAAGACTTGGCTTAGCACTGCCAAGACTGCAGGACAGCAACCCAGTGACTCAATGAAGGCTTTTTGCTTACTTCAGTAATTCAATATTTAATTTGTGGTGTTTGGAGAGTTGCCTTCCAGACAGCATTTTAGGGGCTGTGCATTAATTTAAGTGTATTTATGGCTGCCTTGGATGTGGAATCTCATGAGGCATGGCTTTTCCTAAAGGATGGGGCCCCAAGAGGGATGGGCTGGCCAGAAAGTGAAAACAGAGGCTTTCTAGGAAAGGTAGCAGATATCTGAAATAATTGCCATGCTTTTTATTCTTCTCGTTCAGAGGACAACTCAGAAAGGATGCCATCAGACAGCTGTATTGGGCTCCTCTCAAACTGAGCGGAAAGCACCATTGCTTCAAGAGGGAAAAAAAAGCCCTCCCTGCACAGGGTAATTTCTATATTCCCACCGATGCCCTCTTCCCATTCCTGGCCCTGACTCTCTGACTAGAGAGGGCTCCCACATGAGACAGGAAAATACCTTGGTTAGGGAGACAGCAGCCCAGGACTCAGGGCACTGGGATACAAATCTCTACCGCGATCCCAGGGCTTGTCGGATTCCTGAGTCCATAGATACACACACACACATATATATACATATGTATATACATATATATGTGTACATTTTTATCTCAACTGTGTTTGTTTTCAAAAGTTTACCTGTGAGTGTCTGAAAGTAGGCTGCAGGTGTGAGGCTGGACTTTCTGCTCCCCACAGCAGCAGCCACTGGCTCTGGGTGCCCAGCTCTCCTGCTGCCATTTCCAGGCTGCTGCAGTGGCTGTCCCTCCTAAAGGCATGCACTTTTGGAAGCTAGCTGATAAAACACGTGCATGTTGAGCTCCCATACAAAGTAATTCCAGAGTATGATGAGCCTATTATATATATGAATAGACCTTTGAGGGATGTGTGAATGAAAAACCTTTTTTGATCTCCTATCTCTTCAGAACACTTCATACTGTTACCTCTGTCTCTTCACTCAAATTCTGCTATTTTTTATTCACCTGCCACGTGCATGGCATATTTAAATTAAAAAAAAAGTTCTGAGGACCAGAACAGGTTAATGGTGGGGAGAGAGAGGTGGAGGAAAGAGCTGTTGTGAAAGGCACACGTATGCATATGAGGTAATGTTTTTATAGCAGGTCACATAGTACCCAATTTTTCACATACTGCCCCAGATGTCGGAGACACGTGCAAATGTAAGACTCTGAGTGTTGTCACAGAAAAAGTATGATCGAGCCATGCTCTGAAAACAGAAGGCAAATTAAAAAAAGAGATTCCCATAGTTTTTCTTAGAAAGTGAGCAAATAAACGCACCAAACCCAAGCAATTATAAGGTTTGTATTTTGTTTCTAATTCTTCCATTCCTTCCAGGAGAGGTTAGTAAGACCTGTAATTCCTCCCTGGCTCAGAACTAAAAAGATATTTTGATTTTGCGTGTGAATCCAGGCAGAAATAGGAATCTGCTCCAAGGGGGCTTGGCAGGGCCAACACCTCTGAAATGACTTTATCAGTCTCTCATCCCCGTTTTTGCTCTGAATAAGATGACACTATGTCCTGCAATATGCACAAACTGCAAAGCTGTGGGGCTCCCCTGTGTCTCAGCATAATTTCCAGTCCATTTTTCAATAGATCTGGGAAAAGATCATCACATTTCAGTAGGGTCCTCTTTTGATGAGCTGGAGGGGAGGGGGTCTTACCCTGGGTTGTGATGTTTTTAATATAAAGCAAGAATTAGGATATGCACCAAAGATTGCAAATAATAAACAATTGCTATTGTCTGCCCTTGATATTTTGTTACAAATAAACTATTGTATAAAATGCAGTGTTGCGGGGATCCCCTTTGCACGGTAGAGCAGGTAAACTTGATAGTACCGAGGAGAAACTGCAAGAAGCTTTCTAAAAGCACTTCTGGTTTTGAACTATACAGAGCAATAGGGCTGTGAGCATGGGAACTAATGAAGCCTGGCTCCCTATGGGCATGCCTCTCATGGCTGACAGAATTTTAAATTGAATTTTATCCTAAAGCAGCAGTATGAGGTCACCCTTTCAAACACCAGTGTCTGCTAAGGAGAACATTGTGAGGAGAGGTAGTCAGATGGAGAGATGCCCATTTGGGAGAAAAACTGGAGCCGCACAGTGGGTTTTCTGGTGCTCAATAAGCAGAAACTGTGGCTGAAGCTGTTTTCAGAGTTTGGGCATCTCAGTAGTTCTCTCCATGGACTCTGTACCTCAGTCTGCCCTTGGGGGACATGTGTGGTGTCTCTCTCTTATTTCTACAATATTCCAAGGAATGGAGTATCTTTGGGATTTTTAACCCATCATGAGTTCAGTAGGCATCAACCTCTGGCATCAAAAAATCTTCATAATGGGACACTGGATTCATATGCTAAAAGGTGGCTAAAAGCCAGGGGAGTTTTATGGATTTGTTGCTGCTTTGTGCTCTTTGTGCACCCTGTGAGTCTCCCTCCCTCCTCTGGGGCTTGTGGCCAGAAGGCAGTGGTAGTAACAAAAGCCTCAAAGCTCTTCAGTGAAGTATTTAACACTGGGGAGCACCATGAAGATGGTAACTTTTAAAATCATAAGCACTGTTTTCTCCCATCACATGCTTGAGTTACTCTTGGCTGATGCTTGCAACCGGTGGCAATGCAGGGGATGCTCAGGAAGCTACTGGGCTGTGATCAGGCAGAAGGTGTGGGATTGTACACTGGGCACTGGAAAGCCTAGGAGCCAAAAGGCAATGTGTGCCACGTTGGCTGTGTTGGAAAGCTATGAGCAGGAGAAGCTGCTGGGAAGTGTGCTGCGCTCAAGCTACACGAGGTGGAGCAGTCCTATTTGGTCTCTGCAAAATTACATGTTTCAGAAGCCCTTTTTGGCTATTTGGATCTCTGTTTTTGCCCTGGCCATTAAACAGTGTCACTGAGAGTGGCTGCAGTGTGCTTCAGCCACAGGGGGGTGATTTGAAGGGGGGAGCAGGGACCTTAATTCAAGATTTCCTTGCTCCTGTCAGATTGCAACACTGCCTTTAGGTTATTTTTATGTCATCCTTACATACTTTATTTTTCACACTAGTGTTCCTTTTAATGTAGAGTGACCAGATGCCCCAGCATGACTCAAAACAGTCCTTATCCTTAATTAAATATGCCTTTGTTCTTGCTGGTTTCTGGTCTCAGGAATTCAATAGTTTTCACTTTCCTGTTATTAGCAAACATTGTTTCATATCTGGCTTTACAGTTTTATTATACAGTCAGCTGTAGAGTTAAAATTGCATTATAAGGCTCCCTTGAATACTCTGGTTTTCAATATATGCTCCCTTCTGTAGCACTGTGTTTCTAAAGCTTGTGCTATTACACAGTGATAATGCACAATTTTATATTTTACAATCATCAACTGTAAAAATAAGACAGTAAAAGTTTGTAATTTACAAGGCTATAAATGACATCTGCAGATCTTATGGGTTTAAAGATGTATTGATTCAGTTTCACATATATATCAGTCTGAGACGGAATCTATTAGGTTCTGCGTATATACAGCATATTGCTTCCATTTACACTCAGTGCTGTCATGTCTTTGAGGGAGAACATAAAAAAGAAAGGGAGGAAAAATTGGAGTATGGACTCTGTTAACTACAGCAGATGTTTTCTAAATATGCCAAGTCATAGGGGCTCAATAGACATGAAATAGCAGCAGAAACAGGCCAAAATCTTGCAAGTACATATGGATGCACTTTAAATTTACGCATCTGAATAGTTGTGTTGATTTTAATTGAAATATTCATGGATGTCATGCTAAGGATGTGCATGAGAGGTTGCAGGGCTGGATAATAAGGAATAGTTTTTCTTAAAGCCAGAAATTAATTGCATATATATGTGGGCAATCATGAGTTGGTCTGTGAATTACTTGCAAGGTCATTTGAGCAGTCTTGCAAAATCAAGAGTGTGATTGGAAGAGCAGGCTACCCTCAAAGATTTGCTTTTAACCATCCGGAGAGGGGTAGGAAGTGGGCAGAAGTAAAAATATGGCAGAGCCTGTGGCTGCCAACACATGTAGTTGATCCATTCTCTAGACTCAGTTGTGCCATTGGAGGAGGTTGTTACTCCCATGCAGTTAGCCGAGATCACTTCTTTACATATCAAGCCAACTGGTGTAGCCACAGTGCACAGGGAGGACCTGAGCTGTCCAGCTGGTGCGGTGAACTGCTCTCCCCAGTGGAATCTGCTGGGGCTGGGCTTGGGTGAGGGTGCCAGCCCCAGGCCAGTGATGTGTGAGGTTACAACGCTGCAGGAGGATTAGAGGTGCCCCTGCTTACCCTGGGGCTGTGCCAACCATAAGAATAGGTAAGAAAGTGAAGCATTTGCTCAGGGAGTGATGTTTTGGGAAAGGTAACTCAAGCCAGCTATTTGGCAGCAGCTTGCAGGGGACAACATGTTCTTCATCTCACAGAAATGAGCTCCCAGCACAAGAAGGACATGAACCTGTTGGAGCAGGTCCAGAAGAAGGCCATGGAGATGATCAGAGGTCTGGAGCACCTCTCCAGTGAAGACAGGCTGAGAGAGGTGGGCTTGTTCAGCCTTGAAGAAAAGGCTCCAGGGAGACTTTATTGCGGCCTTCCAGCATCTGAAGGGGGCCTGCAAGAAGGCTGCAGAGGGACTTTTTACAAAGGTCTGTAGTGATAGGACGAGGGGTAATGGTTTGAAACTAGAAGAAGGTAGATTTAGATTAGAAATTAGGAGGAAATTCTTCACTCTGACAGTAGTGAGACACTGGAACAGGTTGGCCAGGGGGATTGTGGATGCTCCGTTCCTGGAGGTTTTCAGGGACAGGCTGGATGGGGCCTTGAGCAACCTGGTCTAGAGGGAAGTGTCCCTGCCACGGCAGGGGGGTTGGAACTGGACTATCTTTGAGGTCCCTTCCAACCAAAACCATTCTAGGATTCTATGAAATAGACTTTCTAAACAGGAGGAAGGAAAGCGTCCTGTGGTGTAGCTACCACAGGGCCTAGCTGCTGAATCCTGAGCTGTAAAGCAGCCTTTCAAGAAAATTGTTTTAAAGAAGATTAATATTTTTAATTTTTCTTTAATCATAGAAGCAAGGACAAAGAAGAAAACTTATTATAGGAGACACACCTGACTGTTTCAGGTGAAAAAGATTGACCTTTTTATTTATTCAAATAAATATTACTATAGATACACTGTAATTTGAAAGAAAAAACAAAACAAATCTGTCTCCTCTTGTTTTAAACCAGAGGTGAAGATGCTTTCAGAAAGGCGAATCTTGGTATACAACAGGAAAATGCTGCTGTATTGGTGGGAGTGTGTTTAGAGAGAGGAAGAGAAGTCTTGGGGTGTAAAATCAGTGAAGAATTGTGATTTCACTCAGATTGTTTTTCACTTAGTCCTAAATGCACATTTCCATTCTGAAAAAAAGATCTGATACCTGATCAGTAAAGGTTGGAGAGTATTATTGATTTTCAAACATTCTTGGAAGAATTACCTTTTTCCAAATACCTATGGTAATTCAAATAAAAATATTCTGGACAGAGCAAGTGTGTACTCACTTGATTAAAAAGGCATCAATTTTTCATTATTCCAGTTTTAGAAATCACCATATTTCTACTATTAAGTATCTCCGCATACCAGGACAGTATAATTGATTGGACATATGTTAATCTAAGCCAGAGTAGTTCATTGCAAACCTATTTATTGTCCTGCAAAGCGACTGCATTGTAACGTATTTTTTTTTTCTCTCCTGCACTCTCCCAGGCTGTTGGACATAATGCTGTTCAAAGAATAGACCCATTTATTTAACTGAATAGGTGCTTGCGACTAAATGTATGGTGTCATTATCATTAGCTTCAGCTCCATCAATAGGGTGTCATTATTGCATTTAACTTAATTAGTATGGAAGCTCTCTTAAAAGAATGCTTCATAGAGAGGGATGTTGTAAATGTATTCTTGACTTCTAATAAATAAACCAATAGGCTAATGCACAGTGAAGAATTTATACAATAACTGCTGGAGTGGAAGGCAGGCGAAATAACATGTGCGTTCATGCTTAGGGCAAGGAGCTGGCAGGAGAGTGGCAGAGACAAGCTCACCTAGCAGCTGCTTATCATGAATGTATTATGGCATGACGTTATCTTTTCAGGTGTGCTCTGGAGGAGATGTGTAGCTTCAGGAGGATGGGTGGGCCAAGTGGTCATCCATGCAGCTGTGAAATTCAGGTGCCTTTGCTAGCGAGCGCACTTGTCCTATTGTGCTCCTCAGTATGGGAAGGCAGTAGCCATTTCTGAATTGCTGCCATGCATGCAAAGTTGTTACTTGCACTATTTACTCTTACTGGATTTTTGTAATCTAAAAAACTCTTCTACAGCTATGGAAAACATAAAAGGATCTATTTCAGTGTATTGGCCTTCCTGGTCAATCAATATACCCTTCCCCCTGTCCTGCTTTGCTCATGAGATCACGTCTCAGAGCTCCGTGAGGAGTTACTGCTGTGTGGCACATAATGCTTGTGACATACTTTGGATGGGTTTTTTCCATTGCAAGTATACACAGATGAGCTGCCTAATGAGCAATTAAAAGATAGCTGAAGACTCAATTGTTTTGCTTACCCAGCTGAACAGACAGGCATCCCCTTCCACCCAATATCCTCCTTTCTCACTTAGAAACAATAGAGAGCCTTTGATTTTTTCCTTGCATTTTTCAAAATGCTGCATTTGAATGCCAGTCTCATCTACTCTGAGTTAGGCACAGACACTCAAAATGCTCAAAACAAACAGAGCAGCTCCCTTTCTTAGCTTGCTTTTCAAAGGAGAGAAAGGTAATGTGGTCATGCTCTGTGTGAGTAAGAATTTATGCAGCTGTTTGGCCTTTCCTCTGTAATAATCTATTGATCAGGTTTCACAGAGGTGTAGGGGTATTTAACTTCCTGCAACTTGCAAAGCAATGAGTAGATGGAAAGGCTCAATCTGAGCACAACCCTAATTGGACTCCAGGGAGTGAACAGACCAGGGGAAGAAGCAGGGAGAAAGACTGCAAGTGTCACAAATGTGGGAAAATCTTCAACTGGAATTTGTATGAGATCCGGTCTGTAGGGACACTGGCTTTGTTAATTCAGCAGCTCAACTAACTAAGGTACCTTCCTGTTGCTTGGGTGCTTACAGTTCACCCAGGTTCCAGTTTTCTGTCTTTTCCTTATAATAGTCTGGTCCAGAATAGTTGGGTTTTTTTGGTGTTTTTTTTTTTTTTTTTCTTCTGGTCAGAGATCAGTTGTTCTTTGCTAATCATGGAAGGTCTAAAGAAACCAAGTAAGATGGTCATGATAAAAATATATGATCTCACATCTCTGACGATGAAAAGTAATGAAATGAAAAATTTCCTTGCAGGATACCTCACCTACTGGGCCCCCTCAAATTTGCTCTTGCTTTATTTTGTTGAATATCAGTAGTTAAACCTCTTCCAAAGAGGCCTGGTAATAACTGCAAAAGAATAAAAAGATTGCAATCTACCTTTCTTCCAATAGAGGCAGTTTTGTATTCTGTGTTTCATCGTGGGGTTCAAATTAAGTCTAGCAGGACCGTTGTGGACAGCTGCTGCTGATGGCTCCTCAGGGTGGGATCCAGCCCTTAGTGCTCACTTCGGGTGTGCACCTGGCCATTTGCATCAGCAGTGTGGACAGAACAGCTACAGGTGCACCTTGACAGGGGGGCAGCAACTACAGGAATGACAACTCAGTCTGTTAGTTAGGATATGTTGAAGGTTTTCTGAAGGAGGTGAGCTCAAAGACAACTAAAGCTGGAGGAAAAGTAATTAAAATTAATCTGGAGCCATTAAAGATTATTTTTATTATTATTTTCAGTGTATTTCACATCTTCCAGATGGCCAAAGATAACTTGTCAGCTTTCACAACAGCAGGAGGTCCAGGATTCACTGGATTTAACAGCAAAGCTATAAGCAGGCACTGGACACAGTTCATGTCTGATTGACTCTAATGGGCAATATGTCAGAATACTTCTGCCTGAGATTGCAAGAAGCTGGTAGAAAAATTGGGGACATTACGACAAAGTATTGCTAGAATAAAAGTCCAACAAGAGGCAGAAGGAACATAAAAAACACTTGGAATTAATTGTCTTTTTTAAGACATTGGGAAATGCATCAGAAGATGCTGAAGATTTTCTTTATTTTGATCAGGAGTAACAAGAGGGAACATTTTTACTTTGTCTTCCTCATAGCTGGCTGAACTCACAGCTCCTAAAACAATTCTTTTTTACTTTAAAGTTGTATTTTACAGATCACATGTTCATGGAAAGCAAGCTGTCAAAGTAGGTATTGAACAAAAGAACAGCTCCTTGGGTAAAACGGATTGAACCTTTGGCCTATATGACATAGGTACAGCTGAAGTATTTGAGATAGCAAGCTCCTGAAAAGGCACAGGCACACTGAAGAATGACAAGTATCTGAGGAACTGCAACAGTTTCTGAAAGAGTCTGTGGCTAAGCTACCTTCACCACAGGTAAATGGCCAAGATTCTGTGAGATCAGTATGGATTTACTTTATTAAGACTGACCCTGAATTCTTAATCCTAAATTATTTGCACAAAGCTCTTATGTCCACTGAAATCAGGGGGAGATAGGTTAAACCAACTTGAAAAAGAAGATGCATGCTGTTTCTAATGTGAAAATTAATGAAATTATTTTGAACACAACATGAGTAAGTCCCAGTGTTCGTATTTTCTGATTAAATTTAGTGCCTTAGGAATCATAGATGAGCATGCAGTCAGAATGCCAGGGGAATAAATAGCAGGTGTATGTTTTTAAGCTTCTATCTAAATGCATTACTGGAACTTGATTTGGAGTAGGTATTTTGACTATTGTACAGCAGTACGCTGCAAGCCATGGAGTTTACAGGTGTTAAATTAGCCATGGTAGGACACCCTCTTGTTTCTTAATTTCAAAAGAAACACATTGAATGTGGTGAGGTGAAACAGTTTCTTTCAAAACTATGTAAAAGAGGGCTGCAGACTTCAAAGAAATTACCTTCCCCTATTCCTGTTGAGATCTGCAGGCATGCTGAATTCCAGGCAGATCTCAGTTAATCTGCTGATGGTTTTGTTTCTCTGAGAATGAGAACCAGCCTGCGCGTTAGCTCTCTCAGTCACTCCTGCAGGCCACTGCCTGGATAGCAGCTCTCTGTGTGTGCATTTGTGTGTATAGTGTAAACTGAGATTTGACAGGATTGGTGGGTCTTTTCAGGAGGTCCTTGATCCAGTGGTGCTCCCTTACAGAAAGTGACCATTTCTTGTCTTTGTGCATCATTGTCTGTTGATGCAAATGTGAATCTTAGTAAGGAGCAGCAGTGTTTTCCAACTCTGCTGCCATTGTACCTATGACACACTGCAAGGCATCTCACTATGCTTAGAATAGTAAATAACTGCAGAGGGTTACAATTTGATAAACATTTAATGCTGATTTTTCTCTTTATTTCTTAAAAAGCTAAGGGCTCCTGTGGCTCTTCATGCTATTCCAAAAAATGTTTTGCTAGGTCAGCTGGATTAAGCTGGCATGCATGTGGACCAGATTGCATTAAAGCAATTTTTCTCTTCTCGTTACCTGAACTCATTCATTCACAGCTTAGTACAGAGAGTGCTGTTTTGAATACACATTATCGAGGTCATCTTCCTCTCAGCCCTCTGAGGTAAGGAGGGAAGAGTTTTAGATTTACGATTCAGCATTAGATTTACCATTTCACAAAGTCAGAAATAAAATCCAAGGGAGAGAAATGGCTAACCCAGAGCTACAAATAAAGACAAATAAAAGAAACAAATAAAGACAAATAAAAGAAACAAATAAATGCCTTTATTTGGGGAAAGAATTAACAACAATTTTTCCTTTCCATCATGCAGAGCTCCATGCATCCTATTATCTTCTTTTCACTGGCAGAAGAGAAAACTTCTGTTGTTTCCACAGCCTAACAGGAAGGGTTCCTCATATGTGTTTGTACTGAAGTAGGCAATTGCTGCACCAGTTAGTTTTATAGGAATAGCAAGTGCTACATCAACCCCAATTATGCAAACTGTATGTGACATCTACAGCTTCATTGCCAGTGAACTAACAAAATATCTAAGTTAAATCCACAATATGTCCATTTTACAAATATACAAAAGTCAAACCATTTAATAATAAATCAAGGCCTTCCACATGTTGAGGAGTGGGTCTTAAACTATAATCAATTTCAGTAACTAATTTAGTCAAGGAAATGTACATACCCTAAGGGAAAATGTATTAGCAAATTAATTCACTGTGATGTAGTAATCTTCCCTATGAAAAGAAAAATTAAAATGAGCATGATGTTATTCCTTATGCATGTGTTATCTTTCCTGTATGTATATTCGGATTTGTAGAATGCATGCAAATTATGGAGGAAAGTATACATGGCAGCAGTGTGCAAAGTGGCTGGTCAGCCAGCACTGTTGAAAGGCTCATCCTCTCAGACAAAAATGTATGGTAGGCTTCTTAATATGCCTTGTGACCTGAAGAGCCTACTCAACAGCTAAAAGTTTTGAAGGAGAAAGCTCCAGACCATGCTCTTCCAGTAAGACCCTCAAGGGCAACTTCCAGGCTTCCAAGTCTGATGACTGTCTGTGGTACAGAGCAGAGCTCCCAGGCAAATGTCTGAGAGCTTTATAGAGCAGCATCTACATCCTGAAACGACTCCTGAGATGAATAGAGAGCTAATGAAGATTTTGGAGGACTAATGTAGTGTGCTCTCCATAGCTCCTGCCTCCCAGGAGGGAAGTGTGTGCCACACCTGCCTGAGACTCAGAGCTGTCTGTAAGCATTGCTGCAGGTGAGCTGTACTACAGCTCTACTGATGACATTGCTGAATAGCTACCTACCAGTGTGCAAAGTTTTACTAAACGTGAAGTGGTTTCCCCTGGCCACCCATTGTAATGCTATACTGAAAAAATGAGGTGATACAAGTAGGCAAGGATAGCGGTGGTGAAGGCACTTCCAGTCAATTCAGCAGATAGTCATCTGAAAATGAATAAAGGGATGGTCTTGGTACAAGGCTTCTTTTCTGCAATTTCCCTTTGTTCCTCTTGCAGAACCTTGGTGAAATGTTAGCTGTTTCTATACAGTGAAAAAGATCTTCCTTTAATAGCTAAAAGACCCTTAGTTTGTGCTTATTTTTTGAAGGAGAAAAAAGCCTTCCCTGCCAGGAATGAATAATACTGGCTACCTCAGGAACATATGGACACTACTTATGGCTCTATTTGTTATTAACTTTTATGGAGTGACAAAGAGATAACTTCACTGAATTGCTTTAGAAGTGTAATAAAGCCTTACCCAACAAAACTTGATTCTGGTTAGCTCTGTTAGAGATTAATACATAGTCGATTTTAGGAGCAACTTTGTTTTAAGCATAGAAGAGCAACAATCACTCATATTACAGAACTACCAGAGATGAGTAGATACAAAATTCCTTGGAGCAAGGAGTTATAGTGACCCACCATAGGTAAAAAAATTAGTTTTTTGGATCTAGCTGTGAAATTTAACAGGGTACTGTCCCAGGAAATATTGTTGTAGTGCATGTTTTTGAACAGGTATGTGGAAATTAATACAGTAGAATATACAGAACATTTGTGGAAGCCTTGATCCAAAGGTGAAATATTAATGTCTTTCAGTTTCTCCTTGAGTTGTCTTTTGTGCAAAATTGTTTGCCATTGAACTGTTCAATGACAATGAAGAAGGACTGTTCTTTATCTGACTTGAGCTCCAATTTGTAACCTCACTGGAAAGCAGGTTAAGCAGGTCATGGTACTGAATGTATCCCAGTTGCTACCACGCTCTAAATGAGAAGGTACTATTACTTAACAGTAGGGGAAAGAGACAACAGCTTTTGACATATTGCAGTGGAGTTGATTGGTAGTTGTTTGTGGTACTGGTTGATAGCTATGGAGGTCTGGTGTATTTGCTAGTTATGTGCTGGCAAGAGACTTCTGTTGCCACATAACCACAGAAGTGCTGATTAACTTTACTGTATTAAGCAAGACTTAGAAATGTCCTTAGTGCAGCTGGCTGAGAAGGTGTTATTTCTACCAAGCTACAAGAGAGCTGGCAAAGAGGAGCTGGTGTTAGAGATGGAGGAGTCTCTGCAATAAGTCAGCACCAGAACTCACCAAGCCAGGAGAGAAAAACTGGCTGAACATCATGCTTGGTACAGCTGGACCTAAGGAGAACAATGCACACACCACAGCTTTACCCAGCACAGGCTGGGGCAGTGCTGGCTCTCAGAGAATGCAAACCTTGTGCTGTGAGGCAAGCAGAGGTTATTTTGGTGTGGTCAAAGTGGTTGCAGGTGTACTGATATAGGGTGAGATTTGGTGTTGCCTTGGTGGAGACACTACCCTTTAAGCAGCAGGTGTGATTCTGGGAGAGTTCAGGTAATGCATGGATCCAGCAGCAGGCACTGGCTCATGCTGCAGGTGAGGCTGGGAGATGCGCTTCTTGGCTCAACTCTGCAGGACTCTCTATTGACCAGTGGAGAAACTGGGGCACCCATCCAGACGTCTCTGCTGCAGACTTTCTTAGCCCTGGTGCTGCTGTGCTTCATTGTTGTGTGCCAAAGTTTTGGACCGTGGGTTGGGGCTTTGTGTTTTTCTTCCTGCTTTTCCCTGCATCCTGTCAACTGATACATTTTCTAAACCTAGACAGACTTGGACCATCCCTCTGCCTCTTCTTGGGCAACTTCTTTCCCAGAGGAGAGGAGAGAATCTCTGACGCTTCAGATACTTCATCTGCATTTTGATATGTCTCTTACCCGGGCAGGGGAGAGGTGATGGCATCTTACAGCACAGCGGTGCTTGGTTCCTGGCTCCTTAGGGTCTTCACTTGACAGAGACTATCTTGTTAGCAACCTGCTTCTCTCTCCTTTGAGGCCATAGCAAAAGAGGAGAAGGTGGCAGTTCAGCGCTGACTGTTCTTATGGTTCCTGCAATATCCTTGAAGCCATGCAGGAGAAGGTGGAGACATGACTGTCCTTGGTACCTGAGATACAGGTGGTCTCTGTCCCTTTCGGAGCTAGTGGCAGCCTGGCATGGTGTTATTAAGATCTTCTGTTAATTTGATGGTGGGACTCCTTTATTTTTCTGTCCTGTCAGGGATATGGTAGGAGGATGTAGGTGGACAAAATACTTGCCTGCCCCTAAAGGATGTCTCTCATCTCACCACAGGTTTCACTCCCCTTTCCAGCAGCTGGTGGGAGTTCTTGTAGGAAGAGCAAGGGAATATGGCTTGTGGCCCACAAAGGATCTTGCACTGAGCAGGAGCACAGTTTAACAGCAAGATGCTATTGTACTTGACACAATGACACTCTGTACCTGAAAATATTCACCAGCAGATTCATCCAACAGAAAGCATACTAACCCCAACAGGTCACTGTGCTCTCTTTGACTTAGGTATTACATTCACCTGCTTTGCAAATAACTCGATTCCCTAGCACCCTGAAGAGAGTTAAGGCAGCCTGTAAAAAGCAGCGGGCAATCAAAGCACCCATTGTTTACTACAAAGTGAGCAAAAATATCCTCTCTAATGCTGCCTCTGCTCTTAAGAGCTTGACAGTAACTTTCCTGTTCTGTACAACTTTGTCCCATTTCCAACAGGATATCAGCCCTCACCCCCTGCCATCAGTGCGTTTTACTCTGAAGCACAATGCAACATGGATCCTTTTGTTTTTGTACCAACAGCACTCTTGCTGTAAACTGAAGCAGTGAACTAACAGGATTTAATTGACTAGTGTTGAATTTTCATGGCAGACACCCTGGGGCACACCAACTCTGCTCCTGATGGCAGCCTTTTATGCCATTGATTTTAAGTGTATGATGGTGGCCCAGCATGCAGGATATTGGAATGGCACTGACAGAGTTAATTTATACTCTGGTTGGTCTTGATCTCTTGGAAGTGAAGGGTAAAAGGGAAGGGAAGGATTGTGAGGCCATAGATGCATATGCAGGGGCAGAGAGGGGTCTATACTATTTGAGCCAGCAGTATCGCAGGAAACTTTCAAATAGACATAAGGGCTTCAGGTTCTAATTAGGAAGCTCTAGGCTGTTAAAATCACTTGATACATTAAATTTCAGTAAGAAAGGCAAAACTTTCCTCTTGTCTATGCTTTTATAAATCTAGAGTATCTCCTGTGGCTGGGAAGGATTTACTCTTGTGTTACAATTCAGACTGAAAACTGACATGAACATCTCTACTTTAGGGAAGAAATGAAAGAATGAGACAAAACTGCTGTGCTGGAGTGCTGAGAGGGGTGCAAAGTGACAGAACTGATGTCTGTAGATATCTCCAGACTAATTTCTTATGATTTTGTTACTGCATGCTATGAGACCTGGGACTTATCTGTGCCAGGTTTTGAGTGCTATATGAGCAGGCGGTAGCATTTTGGCAGTGGATTAGCTGGCCCTGCTCTAGCAGAGCCTTGAGGGTATTTTGTGCACCTATGCTTCCTCCAGGTAGCATGAAGTCTCCACCATGACTTCCATCCCACGTTCTTTGTTCCATCCTGTGTCAGGGTGTTGTCAAGAAGCACTGAGAGTTTCCTGCTGGTCAATGTGTGCCACTTCACATCTCTGTCCACAGCCTTGACCTGAGATGTGATATCTCCCTATGTGCAGATTGTCTCCGCACCCCCTGGCAGTGGTGAGAGCACAGCAGACTAGATCCCCTGCAGCACAGACCTCTCAGTGCATTTTGAGAGAAAGGCAAGAGAGAAGTGAGGCAGGGAAAAGAGAATGAACGAAGAAAATAGTCACCTTGAGACAAATGTGATATGATGGGCAAGATTAACTTACATAAAGGGACTGAGTAAGGTAATGTGGTGCACAAACCCATTAATCAGACTAAAATGTTGTTTGCGTAACATTCTGTGCTCTACACAGTATGCAAAGTCTATAAATCCATCTGATCTATATGAAAAATGTGTGGGTCAGGTTAAGCAGAGAATGCAGTATCAAATAGAAGAAAGCAACTGCCAGTAAAATCAGTGATTAAGAAGTATTGAAAAAAAAAAGCAAAGACTGCTGGGAATTACAGCTTTGAAATGCTTTCACAGTGGACCTCTTTTTGAGGCATCCAGTTATAAAATACAATGTTTCCTTATCAAAGCCTTATAGCTCACTTCTTGTTGTTAGTTACGGAAGACCCTGAGTTAGAGGATAATTAAATGAAAGCATAATTTCACGGAATTATCTGGATAAGTAGTTGTGATAAATATGATTTTGCTTTGGAGCATTGAAATAATAGAAGTCACTGAGTTGAGACAAGAAATCATATGGGATGTCTTTGCTGTGAACATATTTATTATCTGTTTTAATTAGCAATCTGGGTCATAAATACGTACTTGTCTGGGGTTTATTTTTTGTTAAATGACTTAATTTTTCAAAGTCCATTATGCTGCACTTTATGTGTACACTTTTTTTTAATGTCTGCCTCAGTGGCTGGGTTTTACAAAAGGACAGCAAAGTGAATTATGGAGAAACATTAACGTTTTGAACTAAGTTGGATATTTTTGGCTGTTGAGTCCTGGATTTGAAAGGTTTTGTGCATATTTGTCCTACTTCTAGTGGCTGGAGCCCTTAGGCTATTAAAATACACAAAATTTACTACAAACAACATTAATTCTGTGATCAAAACACACCAAAGCAAGAAAAGTCTGAGGTTGAAATGCTTTGCTTAACTTTCTCTCATATGCCAATCCCTGAATGCGTGTGCAGAAGGTAAGAACACAAGCTGTTCCGTGGCACCATGAAGGTTCATGACGAGAATTTCTGAAGACTTTCCATAACTAAGAATAAACACAGGAGTGTTTATGGCCCATTCCACCAGCAGGAAATCCTTAAAGAAAATTTATTATCAAGTGGTAAATTAAGAATGAATTAGCAGGTGAAAAATCCTGGTATATCCTCATAGCTTCACAGATTAAAGACATCTCAACCTGGAGGTTGCATCATAGCAACTGATGAAGTGATTCTCCATCAATTTCCATAAAATGACCTTGTAAATGTAGTGTCACCATAACCTCCACAATTCAGTTGTTTTCTCTTCCTTCAAAGCATTTGTGATTTCATAGGCATTCCTTAAAGATCCTCCTCCTTTGTGGTAAGAACAAGGTTAGTGTTTAAGTGTCCTGACTTTTTTCTGAGGCTATTCAGCTGTCAGTATATTTATCTGCATTTTAGTGTGGACAGCCGTGAGTAGAAGTGTCCATACCACCATCAGTATGTTTGCTTATAGAAAAAACCTCTCTTAGAGTTGTAAGGCAGTTTATTAATGTAGCATTCGTCCTCACTCACTATTGATGTTACCCCGATTGTTAGAAAATATGACCTAGTCTCAGAAAGCCAAAGAGTCTTGTTATCCCTTTCAGGGCTTTTAAACTTGGGCATGTCATGGTACTAAAGTAGCTCATTTATGGACTGAAAGTACTTCCCTCCTGACTGGTAGGGGCATGAGTAGTTGACTCCATCTGATCCTCTCTATTGTAGTCATCCTCAGATCTCTAGAGTCTTGCTCCAGTCCTGTAAATAAAAGGTTTCCCTTCCTTGTGTACTGGCTGTAACACCCTAGAGAATGATTGTTTTATAGCTTAATTTGCTTTTCCTTTTTATGACAGCATTTAAAGGGAACAACATGCTGTTGACAAGTGCTATGGTATTAAAGCTGCCTTAAATCCAGGGTCCTACCACTGGCCTGTTTTTTTGCCATGTGGCAGTAAAGAAACCATACTAAATATATATTAGGACTTTCACCAGCTGTTGATTTAAGTTTAATTATAAGCCACAAATTCAAACGATACTGATACTTTGGGATCTTCTAGCAGGTCAGAAGGAGGTCTCACACATACCTCACCTAATTTCAGTGGAGAGCTGTGTGCTGTCTGCTGACTCCTATCTGAAATTGAGCAAAACTTGGCTGAATGTCATGTTAAACTTGTCCCAGTGTGGAGGGCCAACCCTGCAGCACATGGGGTGCATTGTGCAAGCCTTTACAGTAAGAGTCTTGTGCCCTGGACAAGCAGCCAGAAGTAAGCTCACTTCCCACTTTAGTCTTACTTAGGTTGTATTTTGAGAACTTAAGTGATTTATAAACCTTGTATTATCCTTCTGCCCTCATTACCTTTTAATGCAGGACTTGACTAGGATTCTTTTAATTCCTGAACCCTGGTACAGACCTGCTGTGCAGACAAGATTTTCATTGAGTTTTGGGGTTTACTTGAGTTCTATGTCAAAGTGAAACTTAATTTCACAGAATTACTCATAGTCACAATCAGGCCTATGCCACTCCTTGGAAAATTGATTTTATTCTTCAGCAAAGAGAATTTTCAAAAGTTATGATGTAGTTTTGCAAAATATACCATATATAGCACTGATTTGCACAGATAGGAAAAATATTTTACTGTTTTTCATATATCTGCATGTGTACTTCCAGAAATAAATTATTTCTTATAAAGAGATGGGGTTTGGAGTCTGGAAGCTTGAAGTTTGGTACTTTATTAATGCACCTTTTTCCCTCTGGGCAAATTATCTTAATTTCCCCATGTCCCCATTTGTTATGTAATGCAGGACTTAAAGTTATTTTCTTTGGCAATGTTCTGACTATAAAATGTGGGTCAGATATTGTGAAATTCTCCCTGAAATATAGGGTTTTTTTGTCAAAAAAGTCATCTGACAACTAATAAACTGTTTACTTTTACAAAATTTATTACTTCAAATGAATTGTATCTCAATTTTACTGCAAATGTCATGGTATATTTAATCAACTTTATAAAACTATTATTCAAATAAAAAGAATAGATAAAGATATGTTTTAGTTATTGAAAATTTTATAGAATTTAATAGCTATTTAGCCAGAAACTTTCATAATGTTTTACTTCACTTTAAGCAATGTTTTTCATGAAGTAGTTTGAGAAAGAAAAAGGGGACAAAAACACAACTTGGGACAGAAAACAATGTCAAACTATTTCCTAATGGGTTTGGGTTTTAGATTTGATCAATTCTAATTGGTGCAAAGTATGTTTGTGTATGCTGTGGTAAGTACTTGTGAATTTAAAGGCACCGTAATGCAAGAGATCCCATTTTTGAAGATTTTTGTTTTGATAAACAAAATAATGAAATAAGAATGACAGTATTTAACCTAAAGGGATTATAAAAGTATTTTCTTCTTGTTAGTTTGATTGTTTGTTTGTTTTCTGGTTCTTTCTCTGGTTTTGTTTGTTTTGGGTTGTTTTGGGTTTTTTTAAATACAGGTGCAAAGCCACTTTTTGGTGCAGTTTGATACGTTATTGCCGCATCTAACTGTATGTGCAGTATCACTAATGTATATGCAGCTACAGGCTTTTGGAAAGCTTACAGTGCAGGGATCTTGACAATTATTAGAGGAAAGTTCCATGTTAGAGTTTTCTCATATTTGTCTTATTATCACAGCAGAGTCCTGAAGGACCCCTCAGGATGGTTGTTTGTGCCCCACACTGCGCACATTAGAAGAGACACTTCTGTGATGAGCCGGACTGATTTATACATGCATGTTTAGCCTACTCTAGCGAGACCTCTCTATTTTTTATGAGATACAGGATTGAAGGGATTTCTCTGTCTCATTGAATTAAATCCCCCTGCAGTCCTAGGCAGCCACCTTACACATTACTTCCACAAACCAATAAAACTTCACTGTAAAATAGCTAGATTTCCTGCACCTTAGTGCTTCAGAATTTCATTCCTCGGATCGTTAGAAATCATGCTCCCAGCCTAACCTGATTTATGTCCAGCTTCTACCTTTTTGTTCTTGTGCCAGTGCTGGCCTTTAGCTTAAATAGCTCTTCTCCTTCCCTGGTGTTTACCTCTTTGATATGTTTATAGAGAACAATTATATCCCCTCTCAGCCTTCATTTGTTAAACAGTTTCTCTTCTTCTCAGATAAGCTTTCTATTTCCCTGATCATCCTAGAAGCTGTTCTGTGCACCTGCTTCAGTTTTAATAGCTTAAATTCTTCTTTTTTTCTAATGACAATCACCAGAGTTGTCCACAGGGCTCCAAAGGACATTTCAGCAGTTTCCCGTGCATCATATCTTGTGCAATTGCCTTTGCTCAATATCATTTGTGATAAGATAGCTCACTCATGTCTTTCTTCTCCTCACACTGATGGTTTCCCACCTTCTGCCTGCATTTCCCATCCACCCCTTACTACTACTGCCATACACTCCAGTATTTAATCCCTTTCTCCAGCCTCCTTTAAATTACCAGTGTTCATTGTGTTGCAATGCTCACAAGCTTTGTCTTATTGGCATACTACATAACTTCATTTTTTTTTTCCGAAGTCGACTAACATAAATATTGCTGAATAAGACTGACTATGAAATCCATCTTGGAGAATACCCCTATTTACCTCCTTACAGCCCCTTGCTAGGTAGCCAGCACTAGGTCATATTCTCTAGGTCATTTCCCATGCAATGCTATAACAGACGTTCTTCTAAAGCCCAAATATATTGTAGAAAGTAAGTTGTTAGGTGAGACCAGCTTATTTCAGATTAATGCATTTTGAATTTTATTTTACAATTTTCCCTTATTTCTGTATCTTTTAATATTACTTCTTTCAAAACTGATTCAGGTATGTCACTGGAATTCATTACTATTATTTTTTACTATTTCTTAAGTGCAGGTAGTATACTGGCTATCACAGTGTATTTCATATGGCAGTTCTCCTAGAGTTTTTGGATAGATGTGATTTGGACACATCAATTACATGAGTTAAGGTCCTTTGACTTTTTGTTTCACGTCACTTTAGCCTCTGTTTTATAGTGGCCCTCTTTTTGTGCCATTTCTAGTGAAAATATGCTAAAGTACTTGTTTTGTCTATGGGCCCTACCAAGATTATGTTTTATATTGATCCCATCTTCAGTGTCTAATGACCTTGCTCTTTCATTTACTATTTATGCACCAAGCTAAAAAAAAAAAATTTTACTGTGCATTTATTTTTCCCTTGAACACTTTCCACTTGTGTTATGATTTATCCTTTATATATCCCTCCAATAACTGTCATCATGCCTTCTCTCCATCCTTTTTTTTTTTCATTTGTCCATTCACTCTTTCTGTGTAGGTCAGATATTTTAAACCTCTGATCATTCCAGTTTTTTTTCCTTGGATTCTGGTCGTAAAGTATTCAAAGTAGACACAATACTAAAGCAAAGACTTTACACAGCACTGAGAGAGCAAGCACTACTTCATATATTTCACAGAATATCCTCCCGCTTATATATTGTGGTACTGTGTGGGTTTGTGTCTTTTGTATTAGCCCCACATTGCTGAACTGCACTTATTCTATAATCCTCTATAATCCGCACAGTCTTTTATGCTGAATTGGTACTTAACCAGTTGCTCCCCATCTTGTGTTTGTGCAGACTGATTACTCCTGCCTAAGTGTTGTGCCTTATGCTTATCCTCCCACTTGAACTGAATCCCATTTTTACAAGCTATTTATCCAATTTGCCAATGCAATTTGAATTTCAGTCCTGTCCTCCATTGTTCTCACAGCTTTAGTCTTTGTCTATAAACTTAATAAGCATATGCTCTATCCCCTCATGTGCATCATTAATGAAAAATATTGAGTGGTCTTGGACCAAGGACAAAGTCGCAGGACAGCACTAAATACATTTTCCTGGTTTTGTAGCAACCTATTGATTACTGTTCTTTTAGTTTAAAGTTAAGAGGTGGCTTTCTTTACTGGTCAATCTTCATCACTTTCTTGTAGGCATCTTCGCTGTCATTTTTAAGGAAGATTTCTGTCCAGCACTGTCTATGAAGTCTTTACTTTCTCCACATTTAGAATGCATATACCATATTTGATTTCAACCATTTGGCTTGGAGGAGCTTTTATGCCTTCTCATATAGGTCCTTGAGATCTTGAGTTCAACTGACTTTAATAAGCAAGTCTTAAAGCTGACCTGCTCAAAATAAACAGACTGTAATTATGAGCTGGGATTGTCTCCCATTTGTTTCAAATTTGTTGAATTTGAATCATAAGTTGATTTGAATAATAAAGTCACTTTCTACTATTTGTTGTTTGATAATGTCCTTATCATTTAACAGTCTATATTAACATTGTCTTTTATTACTGGTCAGTGAAGAAGTTTTTCTGCTACCAGTATGGTAGGTCTACGTCCTTCTGTTGAAAACAGGATTTAATTTTGGCCTCTTTGGGGGATTTTCTTTGTTGGGTTTTTATGAGATTCTGGTGCTACAACATGCATTCAGTCAGTTGCTTATTTGTAAGACCTTCTCTGACATTCCTCACGGAGAATGACAACATATTGTAGGTGGTCATTGGCTTTGCAGCATTTGGGTCGCTTTTCGCTGTTCTTGGGTGCAAGGGAGTCCTGAGGATGCTCAGGCCTGGTTGCAGGGTCTGAGTTAGGTGTGTTGGCGAACAAAGCAGGGAGGGAGACCCCCTTTTGAGCCATGTACTTGCTCTTGAAGCCCAGATGGATTTAAAAGCAGTTACCAAATTCTGGAATTTAGCAGTAGCTTTGGGTTCACCTGTAACTGCTGGAGCTTGCTGCCCTAGTGAGGCTCAGGAAGAGCCCAATGAGACAGTAATCTATCAGGTCTTCTCTGCTTTTAAAACTATACTATAATTTATATTAGGAATATTGCAGCTTTTCCAATTTAGAACCTTTTCCTCCCCTCTTCAAACAACTTTCATAACTGGAAAAAGAGGAAGGAGAAGCATTAATACACTTACAGGTATGGTGATCAGCATTTTTGTTGACATAGCTCACTTCTTGTGTAACTTTGCAGCTGTCATGAGAAGGCAATGAAACTTGCCTGCTGGAAATCATCCTAAGTGTGAAATGGGACTTCATTAGAAGAGAGGCACTTACCTATTGATTTAATTTGTATTTTGGGTTTTTGTTTGTTTTCTAAATCAGATAGAAGGATACCCAGATACTTGAAATTCCCTTTTACTGAGGAATTGATGTCTAACACTTTGATTGTGCTTGGACTCATTGAATGAAAACTTGCTGGGTTATATTTACATGAAAAGGAAAGCTCAGCTTTTGTCTTTTATATGTATAAGATTTATTTCTTTCTTTATTTTTTTAGGTATTTGAGCACTAAAGGCTTACATGTTCCATCCTATGTATCTGAAAATTAGCTATAGATCCTGCTAGATTTTCATGTAGGTTTTGTGCCATTTGCGAGATTTTCTTGGAAGCAATCAGACATATTTCATTTCTTTTGGAGAGGTCATTATCTTCCTATTTAAAATGTCTAAACAAGATCCTCCAAAATTTTCAGAACAAAGCAAGCTCAGCTGTGACCCTTAGACTGGTGAGAAATAGGGCAGCCAGAGTATTAAAATGTCATACACAAAGTTTATATGTTTTAAGTTGATTTTCTTATATATGTTACTGGCAAATTTAATAACATTGTTCCTACTAAAATGTTGCTGCTTTAACAGATCAGATTATGGACTGTTATGAAACATGTATGTTTAGGAGGAGGGGAAAACTGATAAACCAAAACCAAGCTGAAATAGACATTGGTCCAGACTGTTTCCTGGGATGCTATTTCATGTTTGTGAATTCTGACTTTTCTCCTGGCTGTAATGTGATGCTTCTCTGTAGTGTGTCAGCTTCAGCTTTCTGCCTGAGTGATCTCATCACACACACACACACACAAAGAGCCAAAAAATGAAAAAATGAAAACTCTCATATTGCTTATCTGCCCATCTTATTGGTGAGGAGAAACTCATAATGTCTGTGCAGAACTTCAGACATAAAAAATGCTATATAAATGCTTAGCATTATTATGACAGGGAGAAGGCTGAGAATGGGATATGATTACTATCTATAAATACATTAGGGAGGTAAACTCTACAAAGGAAAAGAGATATTTAAGGTAGAGGACAATGCTGGTGCATGAAGAAACAGATGTAAGAGGGCCATGAATAAATATAGGCTGGAAATGGGAAAAATATTTTTATTAGAGCAATGCAGCAGCCTTCAAGACAGTCATAAGGTCAAAATCTTTCCTGGTTTTAAGATGGAGTTTCAGATTTTACAATCATATGCTATGGTTGCTTGCCCAGAGGGAAGCTGAACATTTGGGAAGTCCTTTCCCTTGCTCACCTGGCTGACCAGAGAAATCTTTGGCTACAACCAGACATCCTTCAGAACATCTCACCTCTCCCAGAATGGTCACAGCCTGAACTTTTCTTCCCTCTGAAAGAAAGCAAAGAAATAGAATATGAACTGGTTTTCTTTCCCCAAATAAAACCTGTTCATCCTTGCTTTAACAGACTCATACCTTATATCCAAGGATAGTGTCTCTTTGCATCATCTTATCCATAATTATCCTGCAAGAGCAAGGTATAGCTTGTTGGAGGCGGGGTACAGAAGCACTAGGGAAGTATAGTTTACATGCCAGTGAAATTTCTTACTGGAGCACTCATTCCTATGATCCTAAGACTCCCTGCTTTGTGCAGTCAGGGAAATAGGGAAGGGAGGCTATACAAAGGCCAAATATCTATGTGGTTTGGCTAAATATACAGGTGAAAGCAGTCACTCTGCCTCCAAGTGCAGAGTGATAATGTTGTTTCCTGTGTGAACCAGCCCGAACAACTTGGATTTTTTGCATGGCAACTTGGGCTTCTCAAGACCTACAGGAAAAATATAATACAGTGAACAAAAAAAGCCACATAGCAGTCATCAGGAAATTCCAGTTGGCCAACCTGAGCAAGTAGCAGAGTGGAGGGGTCTTTTCTTCATTACTGGAAAGAAAACCTTCTCCAGAGGCAGTTCTTGGTAGGAACATAACTCCAGCTTTGCCTGCTGTAAAAATGACCTCATGAGACTACCTAGCCAGGCTGGGAATATAACAGAGCAGAGACAAAAAGTCTCAAAATTTGTCATTTGGAAATCTAGAACTTTGATGAAACCCAACTAAAAATAATTTCAGTGTGTAGAAGTCTGTGTTGTCTATCATTAGGAAGGGTCTTGAACATTAAAGTTGGGAGTCATCTGCTACAAATTTTACAGGTAAACACCATTCTGGGCAGTTGGGTTGTGTGTTGCATAATATTTGTGCAGAAAGGAACCAGGACTGCTATTTGTGGAAACATGATCTTACTGATAATTGCACTCACTCTATGCTATTAATTAGAAGCTAAACAATGATATTGCTGTTGCCATGGACAACTGAGTCTACAACCCTGTTTTTTTGGATGCTTGCATTATGGAACAGAAGTCTGTTCTTCATTTGCCACGGTATAGCAAGGGCAGAAAGACTCTTAGGCTTTCAGCTCAAAAAAAAAATTAGTGTGCAGAGAGCTCTGTGTTCATGTTGGCCTCTAAATTTATATATATGTACTAAGAAGGCTCTGGTGGATAATTTGCCTCCAAAAGGCAATTGGTGCTGTCACCTTGCACTCGAGAGAGATCAAAATGGCACTGCACTGATCCGTAGTGGCTGTAGGCTACTATCCAGAGCTTGGTTTTGAGATGAAAGCAATTTTAGGATTCCAGTTCAAGGGTGATGAATTTCAACTGTTCTTGTGAGACTTGTGCCATAACTCAAAGGAACTATTTCTGACTGCGATCCTCATTTTTTGACCATGAACATGGCAGGCTATGTTTGTTTCTCGGGTGATAAACCTAGCCTAATGCTTTGTGTTGCTAATGTGGTGCAAAGCAGCTGCAATGCTCTATGGATTTGGGCTAGCGATTCTTAGCGGCAATGGGGCTATCTGAGGGAAGCCTGGGCCCACACACATCATTTAAGAAGCATGTAGCAGATGCCTGTTATCTACAGCCTGCTTTCCTGTGTTCCAGCATTTCCCTACAGGAAGCAGCTGCTAAAGGTTATTTTGAAGTAATATGCATGGATTAGGGAAGGGTAGATTTTTTGGTAATATATAATGGAACTTCATGATGTGAGGTTAGAAATTCATTTAATTTTGTCATCTTAAATGACTTTGATCTCTGTTAGAGACATCTCCCACAAAATTGTTTAATTCTGCAAAAGAAATGGTGCTCTCTTAGTTCTCATATTCCACCCTGATCCTGAAAGCTTAACCGTTTTCATTTATAGCCCTTCTATTTCATGAGTTTTTTGTCAGATTTCAAAATACAGCTGAGTTACTGCTGCTTGCATGAATAACAGTGATGATTTCTATGGAACAATACTTCCCAGATTTGTTAAACCTCCCTGAAGTACATTTGCTGAAACACTTTTCTATGTTTATATAACCAGTTGGGTCATTAAAGAATTGAGAGAGGATTAAAAGAGGGATGGGAAAAAACCACTCTCTCTGCACCTACAATTGCAGTGGTGCTTTGATTGGGAAGCACTTCAGCACTGTCTCAATTGGGCAATCTCCTCTCAGTGCATCATAAACAGTCTTTGGCTAAAATATCGCTCCTACTGGTTTCATGTGCATGAATAACGCAGACTATCAGTGGACTAAGAAAGATCCCCATAAATTGGACGGAAGTAATGAAATGTGTCTATATTAGGATGCAGAAACCCAGAGAGGCTAGCACTCAACTCCCCACTTGTTTTCATATAGTACCAAATACAAATTAAACTGTGGTGTATTTCTAGATGTGGAATCCTCTGGATAGTAAGGATTATTAACTTTGGAGGATATGTCTACATAAAAAAATGGCAGCGTGGGAAGCACACTTTGATAATGTTGATTAAACTGGAGTACACATACCCCCAGTCCCTGGCAGGATTGCAGCACTTCTACTGGAGTCCCTGCTGCCAGATCTTCACACTTCCTGCAATTTACACCAGCTAGATTATTAAGTCTACCATGGGACAAGTTTGTAGCCTGTGCCCCACCCTGCTTTTGTCAGCTGCATAAAGGTGCTGTGAATGTAAAACAGGAGGAAACCTCTTAACAGAAGCAAAGGCATGTCCACCACCACTGCAGACTGTCTGCTTCCTGGCAGGTATAAGGGTTTGTGTACCAAGGTGTGTGACAGCACTAGGTCACAGCCATTTGCAGACCTATGTGAGCTGGCACTGCTGCCCCTCACTTGCACTGCTTCTGCAAGGGGTGGTCACTGCAAAGGGAAAGGGGTGGCCTTTCCTGAATGTCAAGGTTGTCTGTCAGCTTAAATTTTATTGGCATGAAAAAACCAACCAAACAAAAAATAACCTCCAGGGAATAAGCTTCTGCTTCAACCTCCAGGGAATAAGCTTCTGCTTTGCAGAAATTTGTCCACCAACAGCTCTTTTTAAGTGGCAAATTTGGATTACTACTCCTGTTAAAAGTAACATACAGGACAGGAAAGGAGATTTCATAGTTACTTGAGTGCCATCCCTGGCTAGCGCAAGCACTGTATCGCATGGTCTCCTTCACTGTAAGACTGCATCTTAAAACCAGTTTACTATTTCTCTTGTTCCTCCTGTTCCCACCAAAAACTCATATAATTTTTGAGTCCATACTTTTCAAGCTCAAGCAATCCAATTTAAAGTTTACACTCATTCATTCTTGGGTGAAATCTGATTTTAGCCTAAATAATTTAGTGTATAACAATCATGCTCCTTTCAGTCTTCCTATCTCATTTCTGCTGGACTTATCACCAAAAAATAGGTTCTTCATTCCCTTGATTGTCTCTGTAATTCCTCCTTGTACTTTATCCATTTAAAATTGTTTCTCCAAATAGCAGGCATCCTTCCCCCTCCACAGAAACAGCTCTTGTTTATGCATTCTTGGATGGTGTTTGCTTTTTTCCCAATGCCTTCATATTAGTGGCTTATAGCCTTCCTACAAATCAGCAAGTGGAAAAAAGTCCTTCTTCTCTGTAGCCATTTTCAAGGGAGGAGCATTCAGTCGATAAGAGAATTTCTTGCTGTTAGTCCCAAAGATCGAGATCCGTCAGTTTGTACATTCAGATTTCCTCCCATTTTATTAACCTAGTCTTCAATGTTATCCATTTCTTTGTGTACTCTAGTTCATTTTTTCCCTGCACTGAAAACACTTTAAATTTGCAAGTTGTTTTATTTTTTCATCAGTGTTTTCCTAATGTTTCTTCTGTGATCATTAGATCATTAGTTACTTTTATAAAGATATATGAAGTGGAGTCAAAGCTGATTCTTGAGGAGCCTCATTTATAATCTTCTTTCAGCCATAAACCTTCCCTTTCAAAAAGTACACTTCATGTCTGACTGGAGACAGCTTCTCATCCCCACAATTTCTCTGCTAATCCCCATCTCTTCCTGTTTTACTAATAATTCCCCATGTGTTATCATAGGCTTCACTAAAGTTAAGACAGACGGGATCAATCACATGTCCTTTGTCTAGAATGTAGGTTATCTTGTCAAACAAATGTACAAGGTTAATCTTGTACAATCTACTTTCGTTAAGCCCATGCTGTATTTTATGCCATTTTCATTTGACCTCCATGTCTTTAATTACCTTTTTTGTTAAAAGCTGTTCTGAAGCTTTGCATATTACTGAAGTCAGAATTCAAGGACTGTGGTTATCCACATTCCTTCTCTTCTGCTGGCTAACTCTTTCCTAAATACAGGCAGTATATTTTCTAGTCATCTGTTTTATGGTTCTTGGTAGATTTATTAGAGTATTTCTAGACAACCCAGAAGCTGCAGGTTACAGCAGTGTGTTTCTGATTTAATCCCTTTGTATGTTGACCTTAGTGTGTGCTGACATTTATTGGGAATTCTTGCACAAACAAAAACAACCACCAGAAGTAAGATTTGCCTGTACAGAAGTGTAGTGAGCAGAAGTTCACAGGTAGGACAATTTTTGTGGCACTTTGGCTGAGAAAGGTGGGGGGAAAAAAGTGGAACTGGTCCCTGGAAAGTGAGTTAGATTGCTGCACCTCAGCTAGGCTAGATCTCACTTTGTTGTTAACTATCTTAATAAGCGGAATTACCTGGCTGCCTAGTCAAGGGGGAAACTAAACTAATGTAAGCTTCCATCCATGTGAAGGCAGATTGCATCAGCAGGCTCAGAAGGGAAATGTACAAATTCAGGAACATTTAGGTCCATAAATTGATGCTAATGGAAACAGTGAGGGATGTACCCCCTAACATGTTCCGTCCAGGAGCTGTGGAAGCTGCAGGAGTCTGAGGAGAATAAATAGCTTAATAGCTGCTTCTTTTGCTGCTATTGGAGAGTACTGGGCAAGAAGGTCTGACTCAACATGGCTTTCCCTGTGCTTTTTGTGTTGTAGGTGCCCCTGCATAGGATAACAGCATGGGATTTGGTGCTATAAGCAGACTGCTGAGTGGGAAAAGGCTGTCTCTCAAAAGGGTCCACAGTAACCTTCCAGAGGAGTCATTCCTATTTCAGTAGGAACTCCTGCTTATTACCCAGTCCCCTACCAATATATCTTTCTTGACTTATTCCCAGCTAAGATTGGATATTTGATTCTGGCTGGAGATCAGAGGTACTACTTATCCAGCTTTTCAGCCTGCTCTCTCACCAAGAAGAAAAATAAAAATATAAAAAAATATATACACATACATTCACATATAAGAAAGCCTAGAGTTGTGTTTATTCAAACTAAATATTTTTTGGGTTATTTTGGTTGAGGGTATGTATGAAGGCAGTTATTTATTTGATTGAAATCCTCATTAACTTCTTATAAGCCCTCTCTTTTAATAACTCCCTCACCTTACAGACTCCATTAGCTTTCTATGTTTTGGGTAGTGTGGAATACTTATGGGGACAGAGAAATTACAGGTTATTTTCCATTTCCTTTCAATTTGATTTTACCTGAGGGGGAATATACCATTTTGTGGCTAAGTAAGAAAAGATGCAACTGTACCATGCAAGCGTTTTTCAGGATAACAAGATACTTTGTTTCTTACTTTTGTCTGACCTCACTGTTGGCCTTTTCCAGTTTGTCCTTTAAAAATAACTGTGCATATGAATGCAGAGGGCTGATGCTATGTCTGTTAGGAGACAACCCACCATAAGGTCCTCCAGAGATTTCAACTCAGCACACAGAAACATTATTTCTGAACAAGGTGGTGCTAGCAGTAAAAATGAAAGAGAATGGACATGGTGCTGCAATTAAAAGGCAAGATTGTAGGGTATGGGACCATTTGTCCTCCGGTCTTAATAAATAATTGTAAAAAAACTTTGCAAGTATTTGGTCTTGGGAGGAGATGGAGTCTTTAAGGAAAAAGAAAAACAAACTGAACTAAGTAAGGAGGGAGAAGGTTACCTTTGAAGCCATAACTCAGAATAAGTGTAAAAACAGAACAGGAATTCCAATAGATCTAGATAAATAAGATTTGGATCCAATTTAAATAACCTAAAATGTTAAATACCAGCTAATATATTCCCAGTGGCAAGAAGCAGAGGAACGCAAATATACTAAATTGAACAAGACAGTAAGGGACATTATACCACTCTTACATGGAACAAGTCAACAGCTGCTTTTCCAGGAAGAAGGTGGCTCTCAGTGGAATGTCATGCTGAGAAGTGTACTCCTGCCTAGATGGGAGCTTCCAGTAGTCACTCAGCCCCTTCCAGGTTTCATTGGCAGCCTAATGTGCTGAGAAAGCAGAGGCGAGAGACAAGGCACCTCTCTCCAGAAGACAATAGTTGTGAATATTTGTCTTTTTAAAGACAATTATCTCATGAGCCTCAGAGTATGGAAAACTTGCGAAGAGAATTGAGAGAGGAGTGCTTCTAGGTCAGCTGATGACTGAATCCTGCCTTTGCCCTCAAAAAACCACACAAAAAAGTGGCGTTGCTCTGCCTTGTGAGTGGTGATTTAGTACTAAACACCTCTCTGTCCTTTATTCAATGCCCAGGTTAACACAGCCGGCAAAGTACCAAGTGCTTCAAATTCAGGGAATCATATTCCTAAGAGTATGTGTGGGTTACATACAGTATCTTTCTTTAAATAAAGTACTTATTAAGACACTTTCTTCACCCCTTTGTAGTTAACAAAATGTCCCCAACATCTTTAATACAAAGTAAGCGAAGACCTTGTAATTTAAGATCAAAACATATACAAATGAGTATTTTACAAAAACAAACTACCCAGCTTCACTATATTGTAAATTGCAGTATTTGGCACTGTTAATTCAGTGCTGTGTTAAAATGATGAAAGGCATAAAAGATCAGAACATGGTAATAGATACAGAATTTTTCTTCCTTATAAAATGTGATGAAAAGAAGATTTATATGTGTACAACTTATGATTTAGCTTTGAAATTGGAGGCTCTCCTATGCATATTAGGGTTATGCAACAGACTCGTTTGAAAGCAGCATTCCTAATTTTGCTATTGGTCCAGTTGTCTTCTATGTCTGTGTTGAATTAGACTGCAAAAAAGTGGTGTGTGTGCATATGTCTGCCAGTAACATAGATTTGCTCCATTTGCTCCTGGGAAACAGGTTTCCCATTTTCCCTCCTGCACCCTTGAGAAATTACTTAGTAGATCCCTAAGAATATTGCTGAATAATATGGACTCCTCGTAGGCATTGGTCCTCTGATTGTTCCCAATCAGTGCATCTTTGAGGAGGGAACTGGAAGATGATTAAAAAGAGATGGGAGTAGTGTTGTTCTAGGGACTTTTTTCCTTTTCTTTTATACCAGGGGCAAGATGACTTTGTGGTGGTAGTACAGCTAGAACATTTCAGAAGAAGTGGGGAGTGGGGTAGAGGCAAAGTACTGCTAATTAAATGATTGTCATAAATAAAACATAAGAATAAGCTACTATATTTAAATCTAGACTATTCTTTTTCTTCCTGTTAGGAGTCTGGAGTGAACTCTGCCACAATATTAGGATTTCTGACTGACTTGTCACTCATCCTCAGCCATCTCTAAAATGGGTCAAAATGTAAATGCAGTTTCTTGTACATATAATGAAGTCTTCCTCCAACAGCTGATTCACTGACAGGAAGAATCTATTACCTAGTTACAGCTAAAAGAAGATTATTCTGAACTTTCAAGGTGGAAATACATGCTTTTTGGTTCTAAAGAACCTGAGTTTGGCTCTCAATGTTTATAACGCTGTGTCCTGGTTTCACTGGGCTAAAATCATAGGCCAGCCATGGTCTGCAGGCCATTAGCAGTTTGGAGTCAACCACAGCACCTGAGCTGAATTGGCCCACAGCTGTATTCCAGACCATAAACATCATGCTCCTTATAAAGAAGGAAGTTTCCTGAGGATAGGGGCTCCTTCTGCTCCTCCTCTTTCTTCTCCTCCTGCTTCTCTCCATTGCTGGAGACTACAATTCTGCTCCCAAGGACTATTTTCCCTTTTATTGTGATCACTGTACATTTGCTGGGCTTTGTATACTTTATATTGGTATTAGTTTTATTGTTTCATTATTTTAATCTCATATAGGTCTTCTTTCCTTTTCCTGATCCCTGGTCTTGACTGGAGAGGGATCATCGTGTGCTAGAACAACTGCTGTAGTTTAGCCCTGGATATGGGCTAGGCGTAGACACACTACAAGAGTGGAAGTTGAAAAGTCAGATTTTCTGCTGTATAACCTGGTGCTACTGTACTGATTGACACCAGCTGAGGATAAGGGTCATAGGCTAGTGTTGTGTTTCGGCAGAAGTATCCTGGGGTGCATTAAGAAGAGTGTGTCCAGCAGATGGAGGGAGGTCCTCCTCCCCCTCTACTCTGCCCTAGTGAGACCTCACCTGTAGTGCTGTGTTCAGTTCTGGGCTCCCCAGTTCAAGAGGGACAGAGATCTACTTGAGAGAGTCCAGTGGAGGGCTATGAGGATGATTAGGGGACTGGAACACCTGCCTTATGAGGAAAGGTGGAGAGACCTGGGGCTTTTTAGTCTGGACAAGAGAAGACTGAGAGGGGATCTAATTAATGTGTATAAATATATGAGGGCTGGGTGTCAAGAAGAAAGGGGCAACCTCTTTTCACTTGTGCCCTGTAATAGGACAAGGGGCAATGGATGCAAGCTAGAGCACAGGAAGTTCCACCTCAACATGAGGAGGAACTTCTTTACTGTGAGGGTTACAGAGCACTGGAACAGGCTCCCCAGAGAGGTTGTGGAGTCTCCTTCTCTGGAGACTTTCAAGATCCATCTGGATGCGTTCCTGTGTAACCTGCCCTAGATTCTACGGTCCTGCTTGGCAGGAGGGTTGGACTTGATGATCTCTAGAGGTCCCTTCCAACCCCTAACATTCTATGATTCTAAGTAGGGGTGTGAGGCTAACTTATGTAGAGTTCATCTAGCCATGGTGCTATTTTGACTTGCAGCTCTCTGGGGAAGAAACCTGTGATGATTGTGAATCTTGGTCAGGCAGGTAGCAAAATACTTGGCTACTCATTGCATTTACCTTCTGGCATCTTTGAGGAAACTATTCTGACCACAAGGGTATGTCTAGGGAGTAGAGGAAACACAGGGAGCTGGCTTTGGAGAGCTCAGCATGTTCAGTTGTATGCTTCGGTGCAGTAGACAAACTGAATGTCAGAATCTTAATAGGCATTACCAATTTGCCTCCCAAACCAAGCAGTTCAAGAATTTTAGAGGTTTAGGAAAATGCTTGCAATTGAAACTTTTTTGAGAGCTGATCACTGAAGAAACAACTTTGGTGGGTACCAGCTAATGCACTACCGCTGAATTAAACAGAAATATCTCAGAGTATCATCAAGAGTGTCATTCTTTCTCTCAGCTGAAGTAAATGCCTCAAATGTAGCTAGGAATGTACCACTTCATGTTAAATCATTCTTTAAGCATTTTACTTGGTTTTGCATGGTAGCATTCTATAGATCCACATAGTCTTAAGTATCTTCTAGAAATTGAGGCTTCTGATTTTTAGCTGTAGATAACCAAGATCTCCTTTTTTCTTGTCTGATTCACAAATGACAGGATTTTCTCCATCTCCCTTTTCTCTTTTGGGTCATCTTAGCACATTAGGCAGAACCTCTGTGCTGTGCAGCTCCTCTAGCACTGTTAGGTGACTTACCTCTCTGTACAAGCTCTTTCTCTGTGGGCTTCAGATTGATGAGGTCATGTCTTTGATTTAATAAGGACTCCACAGTGCATCTGGGAAACTTGAGGCTAGTATCAATCCTATCTTGCCTTCAAAATTAATTGAAAAAGCACTTCACCTGTAGCTCAATGACTACCTCAGAACACACAGACTAAATTAAAAGAGCCTAGTTTTCATTCTGGATAGTCTCTGCCCATAGCTCCCATAAAATTTATGGACAGTAGTCTCAAAAAAAGGCAGTCTTCCTGAACCAACATTCACCTGTCCCTTGACATAATTTTAGCACATCTTTCTCTTTCAAAGTATGTTTACATTCAGATATTTGCTGACACAGATGCCAATCTTTCTATAAGCACATGGGCTGGTAATAGCTTTTGAGAAAATATTATTGAAGGGTATGTTAAAAATTGCTCAGTAGCCAGAAAGTAGTCACCTTACTTAAGTCTAAGTAAAACATAAACAGCCAGTTAGAGACTTCTGCAGATGATAAATAGTCTGTTTGGATCATCTTAAAAGATTCACTAAGCAATGGTGGCTTCTCATAAATGCTATGCTAGCTGCACTAAAATCCAAAATGTCATCTGAATATAATATTGTATATGGCCATTCTGTTAGGTTGGTTATTGCCTTTAAGAAAGCTATGTACCAAATGGATCTAATTGCTCAAGAAGCATTAGAAAATTCCTTTTTTTTTTTTTTGGTAAAACATGTTAGATTATGTTCAAGCAAAAATAATTTAGTTAATATTCTGTCTTTCTAACTCTAGAGATGAAATCTGAAGTAAGCATTGAAATGGTATGCTGAAATTGTAAATAGTGTGCATGTGGGGAAAAGATAGCAAGTTTGTGCTAAATGGTACTTCTAAAATATTACAAAAATAATGTTCTGGCTATAATTGTATTCCATTAGTGTGGATAGGTGCCTGGCAATAAAGCCGAACAAATGTATACATATTGAAAAAAGAGTATCTTGATGGAAAAAGCTTTTGTCATTTAGCTCAATCTGTGTATGCACAGATTTTGCTGGTGAATACAATGGGAGATGCTGAAGCTGAAACAAATTAAACTAGTTTACGAGGAATGCATTTACAGGAGCTGGGAGCAAGATGCTTATCTTTCGGGAAGGTCCTGATGCTCCCTTCAGCCAGAACAGCTGAATACATATTCATAAGAGAGCATTACATGAAGATCACTGAATAAAAGAATGATGCTTTGATTTTTTGGTGCTCACTGGAAAAATGTTAGAACAGAGTTGAGAGTGAGGGGAAATACAGCTTTTGGGGTTTTTTTTAAAGTTTTTTGAGGTATTAATTTCCCCTTCCTCCATAGCATGAGCTAAACCTGATGGTGTTCATCATGCCTGAAAAAAACAGGCACATGATGTTTCATTTTGGAGTCTGAAAAATGGAAGCAGTCCTAAAATAGTTGACGTGACGTAAAATGTCACCTACTGTGGCATGAGGCTATTTTAACACACATAACTTAAAACATGTATAAGGGCAAAACTGTGACCCATGTGTGTGCAGGCAAAGTGGCAGCTCACACTGGAGTAGATTCCTTTGTAAGTGCTCTATGCACTGCCAAGCTCATGGGATATGCCATAGAAGCAATGCCCTGCTCTCTGTAATAGGTTACAGGTATCAATTGCCAGTCAGTGTCCAGTCAACCTGTCTACAGCTTTAACGTTGACGGGGAAGGAGGCTGTGACAAAATGCTCCTTATGAAGTGTAAGGACTTCACACTGCAGCCCCTAGCAATGGTCACGTGTGCTTAGTGGGAAATAAGATGTAAGTTGTTAAATATGTCCCTGGCATGTGAAGTGTGAAGCACTGGTGACCACTGTGGATGACATGCTGAGGCTACATTTCCTGTAAACTGGGGTTTGCTGTGGGGACCAGCACTGGAGGTCCTTGTTCTGCAGTGCAGCTGGAAGAGCAGTGGTGGACCGGCAAGGGACCGGTCCACCACTTGGTCAGTGCCAAGTCTTTCAGCTATTGCTTTTCATCTGCTTTAAGCAGATGAGTAACACTGTTCATTTCAATGCTTACAAGTTTAAAGCCAAGTATGTGCTTTATATTGTGTTTAATTAGGGGCTTAAAAGTGCAGCTGTCTGCCTGGTGCTTATTTGCGCACACAGAGCATCTTTCTTGGCTGTTTAACTTGTGGACCTTGTGGCACACCAGCCTGAACAGCTTGGTGATATTCTGGGAGGCTATTGGAGGGATATTCCTGGTCTTGGATGTACGTTCCCTTGGAGCACGCAAATACATAATAATGTGGAGAAACGTATCACTGTTTTGCAGGCATGAGTTCTTCAATACTAAGACTCTGAATTCTTGTAAATTGCTTCAAATTTGGATGCAAGGGAGCAGAATACTTAAAAACATTGGTTATGTTTCCTTTGAGAGGGGCCTTTGTGTCTGCACTGAGTAGAGGGATAGTGTCCTCAATAAAATGTGCTGTATTTCCTCTCATGATTATATGGCATATATCTTCCTCAGGGGCTTTTCTGCTTATGCTTGAAAAATCATTTTACCTAACGCTGCCATGAGTTATCTCAGGATCAAAAGGAAACACACAACTGAAGCACAGCTTCCTGCTGAACATTGGCCTCTTTTTGTGTAATTACAATTTTGCTGTCACTGGACCGTAGAAGACAGAGGAGATCAAATCAGTGAAGGCCCTACCTACTTTTTCTGAGGTAGAACAGACAAAGAAGGAAAAAAAATCCCAAATCCCAGTCTTATGGCAGCAGAAAGCCAGCATAGTTTAGGCTGAATTGAGCCTAAATTGAAGCCTGAATTCTATTGACATGAAACTTTTACATCCACCACAGAAATGTAGCATGTTGTACAGTGTTTCAAAGGTATTGACTGTGACTTGGTGACCTCCAGAAATATTTCCCTTCTTTTCTCCATGAGAAGTCCACAGCTGTCCATTGCCAGCTTCACAGCTGTAAGTTGCTTTTTGTTATATTTTTGGCCAGGAGCTGCAGACAAACAGGCAAACATGGGACCAAATGCTCCCCAGAGCAATGCTGCAACTATGCCAAGCGCAGAGCCCTGTGCTTCAGTAACGCGGGAGTCCAGCTGAATTGCAGGGGTCTGGGAGGTAACGACCTTGATACTTCTGCTTTCAAGTGATGGCAAGAGGAACGACTCAAGGAGGAAAAAGAAGAGTTGAGGTCAAGTATAGGGCATTTAATGCAGAATTCCAAACAGCTGCATTTTGGGTTTTTCCCAAAATATTTAGGACTCTCCACTCGGGTTTTGTTTAATAGAAATGGCTGAGGAATTGCTCTTCTTACAAGCAAAATGTCTTCTGGATTGATTCAATGCTTGTTCTCCATCTCTCATGTGACCAATCCCACACCCAGAAGACTAAATAACATATATTCAAAGCAAAGAGGTTGCAAATGTTTCAAAGACTGGAATAAGTTTGTGGAAATGCCTGTAAATAAGATATACAGTCACAGTATTTGGATTGGTTCACAAATGATTTGCAAGCAAGGGGAACAAAAAAGGATGAATATCATCACATAGTTTATTTGCAAAATAAATAAGTGAAATAAATCATTTGACCAGCTCAATTTCTCAACATAAGAGCTCAATGGAAATGAAAGAGGACTCTGTAGTTCTCATTGCTGAATTACGACAATTTTTTGAGCTTGACTGTGAAAGGAAAATGTGAATGCTTAGAGTTTTTTGACCAGCAGCTGATGAATGCACACTTTAGAATGCAAATTGGTTTTTTCCAACAACCAGAAATAGGTAAAATGTGAATAGACTTTATTTGTAAATTGATTAGACTCCTGCTTGGTCTCATAGGGTGTGGGGAGACAATTAAACTAATGTAGTAATTTAATTCTCCCACACACACACACCTCAGAGCTCACATAAGGCCTGTTTTATAGAGATACCTTTTGAAACTATAAAGACAAGAGAGAAGTCATATTTGCTCATTAAGTAGTTGATGACGATTTGAAAGACCAGACAAGCAGCAATAAAAGGTCCCTCAAGTTTACAAGAAATACAGTCAGTCAGTTGTTCAGTTCCCCATGAAAGTAAATGTTTTTAAAATAATTTCCTTAAAAAAAAAATCTTTTTATCACAAATTTTATCTAGAATAAAGGTCAACTACAGACTAAATCTCTTGGAAAGATTTAGACGTTTGATAACCCTCTAGCATGTCTTGTCAAGCAGTCATTGATTGTGAGCATGAGCCAGAGGTATATAAACATTATAAATATTGCATGCAGAAGACTAGCTGCACTTAGATTGATGATTAATAGGTCTGCTGTTGGTAATCTATGCTATCTCTTTTGCATGAAGAAAGCAATTAGAAACACATTTCCGAATATCCCAGACAGACCTTAGATGATACACAGTATAAAATTGAAATCGGGAAGCACCTGCATGCAGGATTCTAAATTAAAAGTACAGAAAAAGCCCTAGCATTCCCTGCTGTACTTATTAGGGAACTATCAAAGTTCTTAGGCTGCAAATGCAATTCAGTTTTCTCTTATCTTTCTGCATGATCCCTGAAGCTCTTTCCTTTTTTAAAAAAATTTTCTTTTTTTTTCCTTTTTATTTTCCTTTTTCTTCTTTTTTTTTTTCTTTCATTTCATTTTAATATATTAGCCTGTATTAAAAAATCAGAACAAAATCTATGGCACCTGTCTAGCATTTGTAAGCAACAATGCAGTTATAAATGAGTTATTATGTAGAACTAATGAGAACAGCATCAGTTAGGAAATGAACAAAGATTAAAGCAGCCCCCTTTAAAGGGGTGAAACTCATCACCTGAGTGGTGTTTTCCCCATGACCTCATTGGTATGGTCTGTGGCACCCGGCAGCTTTCCCCTGGCTCACCCTGAGGAGACTGCTTGGGATGCAAAGGTACTTCATCTGGGGGCATGCAGTTTATCAGACATGAGTGTGGGGTAGCGGAAGGGCTGGGAGGGATGGAAGGCCCCCAGATGTGAAGGTACTTTGGGAGGGAAGGTTAAACCTGCTAAGGACTCACAAGGCTTGGTAAGTAACATGGAATTAAGTAATACAGAGTTAAGTAGCGCAGAGCTGATGTTAGGGGATTATTTCCTCTTTCAGAAGCCTTCTCAAACATCTGGTTTTCTAAGGCAGTGAAGATCAGTGGATTACTGTCTGTGAATATGTCAGTCAGCCATCCTCCCACTCTCAAGCTATCACCCCTTCCTTAATTTCAGTTGAATTTGTCAGATAGGTAGAGACCACAAAGCCCCACAAGGTGTACAGTCTAGGGGTCACACGGAGAGACCCTTGGGTTCCCCAGCCAGCAAGCAGCCCATGAGGCTCATGTGGGACATGTGTGCACTCATCCCCCCATTCTCCCTCCCTGGGGAGACCCATGGGGAAGGGTGGGGACTGGGGAGAGCTGAGAGCAGCATGGCGGGAGTTCAGGCAGTGCTGAAAGACTGAAACAAACAGAGGTGCTTGTGGTAGAGGACATCAGAGAGTGATGAAGATGATGGTATTTGGAATCCAAATCTGAAGTAAACAAGGCCTCACTATTCTCCCATGCATAGAGCTTCCTGACTATGTAAGAGTTTGCTATCCTATGTAACTCTGCATTGCTTTTTATTCTGGGAAACAAGTGTTTAGAATTTTTTTATTATTTTATGTTTCTGTTCACATATCTGTAATTTTGTAGAAGAAATTATGAATGCACTGTAATGGCATACTCAGAGATAGCACTTGGTATTGCAGTTTCACCCGAGGGAGAATAATTATTAATGTAGTTTTAATTTTTTAAAATATAGAGAATTAACCCCTTCATAACTTCCTCAGTGAAGTTTTGGGAAGGAGAACATATCTAATTGTGAGTTTCTGCATTTAATTCTTTAGAGAATAATGGAGTGCTTGATTAAACCATAATTTTACATTAAACTTCAGTTTTGGAGTCCTTTTTAAAGTAAGAAGGAAAAATCCCTTCTTCTGTCCTGAAATTTCTCCTGCTGATTCTCAGGCAAGAGGAGACTTTTTCATTCTTCATACAGTTTGGTTGTAAAGACTTCCTATGCTGTCGATAAGAGGTCTTTCTTTGCTTTGTCTTGATACCTTTAAAACACAGGAACATTTGAACTCAAAAAGTCTCCAAACTTGGCTGAAGATCTGAATTCAACCTTAAAGCACAAGATAATTCATGTCCAGTTTAAAGTCATATCCTTAATCTATTGTACCTACAAATTGAAAGGGTCACCAAACCACCAGGAGATCTTTCGTAGCTACAGAAGGTGCCACAAGCCCTCAATGCAAACAGTAGGCAAAAGTCTGATGTTAGGTACAGAGAGAGGTTCAAACTTTCCTCTGAATTTCCTTACTTTTGTGCATCCAAGGTCAGAACCTTAATGTTATCGGAATATATCGTGTTTTGTGATTTAATAAAGCAATGTTAGAGGCTAAAGGTCTGCCTACTGAGCAAGTTATTTTTAAAATGTCCTTCAACTTTACAAGAATCTTGAGAATAGGATAACTTTTTTTATATGAGTAAAGTCATCAGGGAGAGTGCTGGTCAGGGGATGATAAAACTTATGATAGCAGCTATTCACGCATTTTAATTTTGCTGATGTTTGCAACTGGTGAGTTTTCTGTACAGCTGCATGTAAATTCAGCCTTGCATGTATTGCTCAGCAACTACTCAAAGCCAAAGAGCCTACAGAGCCTCACTTCACTTGAACCCTCCTAGCCAGCAAAGCCTGGTGGAAATGCCTATGTGACATGGCTGCTGAGTCCTTCTACAGCCTCCAAAAGGTAGTATTCCCTCCTTTTCCCTTTTTCCTTTCCACAGCTAGTATAAAAAAGTCAAATCAATTAACAATTTCTCTTAATTTAAAATAGGATTTTAAACACTTCTAATTATTAATGCCATCCAGCGAGGCTCCTAAAGACTCAGGGCTTTAACAGGGACCTGGAAATCTCTCTTGAGTCAGAGTATCACCATTTGTGGCATTGAAAGTCCACTTATTCTAGTTCTATCCTACCTTGGGACCTCCATTTTTATGCGTCCCCTCATATAAGAAGACTGACTGCATTTTCTTTAACTCCATTTTATATTGCACCATTGTACTTTACTGCACTTTTTATTGCAAACCTCACCTATTCCTTTTGGTCTAGCTGGAGTGGCAACCTCTTACAGCTGCTGCTGCCTGTGCCATCTCTAGTTATAACTGCACTCATCTCTTGGTTCATTGGTTTGTCCTTCTCAGAGAGATCCTGTTTACAGTTCCTGGTTTAACAGAAGCTGGCCTAAGCTGGTATGTGCTGCTCCATGCCCTTTGGTGCCATCTTGTAATTCAACAGCGCTAAACAAGGATCAGAACCTGAATCTTTAGTTCCTATTTAATGTGTACTTCGGTATTTTGATGATTTTGATGTGATTTTCCACGCACTTGAGGGTAGTAGGAGTAGTAGGGGGGAAGGGGACAAAGGTACCTCTATCTTTCAACTTACACTGCGCTGAAAACTTCTCAAACTCCTGCCCATTAAACTGTGGCCCGTAATCAGGGATTACTTTTCCAGGCATAACAAGCGGGAGTTTTCCTAATTTTAACCATCTAAAAATGAAGCATCTCATCAAATAATGTTTAGACTGTGTTTGTAGTCAATAGAGATAAAATGAAGATCAATTGCTCCAGAGAGCAATTAATTCTACTACCTTAGATAACTAACCTAGAATGACATGAAAATGATGAGTCCTCTCAAAGTACCTAATTTTCTTCACTTACTGGTGAGGGAATCCAAATAACTAGCTTAGACCAGTTACTCACTTTTTGTTAGCTAAAATTATATGAAACCCACTACTGCGCCTAATGAAAATAGGATTTCACAAGCATCTCTTTTATTTGTAAAATCTTTCAGGGAGGCTGAATTGGAAATGAGAATTATTGTATAGGACAGTTGTTTTCCTATTTTTTCAAGCATCCACATATCTGTGTCTGCTTTGCTCCAGGACATCAGTTATTCCCCTGCTGCCATGAAGTTCGTTGACCTTGCAAAACAACTTTCTCCATTTCTCTCTTTTCTGAAGGTCAGCATCTCCATTATTTCAGTTTGATTCTTTGATCAGGATATGATGATAATCTTGTTTTGTTTTGTTTTGTTTTCTGTAGGTATCTTCTGCTTTGGAAAATGACCTGGTAGTTCACGCTTCTTTTGGACTTGAACTGAAGGAAAAGAAATGGCCAGTGACTTCTATGCACTGCAGGTTTAAACTCAGCTCCTTAAATTTTTGTCTTAGGTGAAGTGTCTTTAACTATTACATCTTTTTCAAGTTTGCATGGCTTTTATAACTCATACATTATAGAAAGAAAAAATAATCTTCCTATTTTAGGGAAGCAGACTGTTTGCCAATCCCATTTTGACAAATACATTAAATTGTTTATAGTTGTTTCAGCTCATCTGGGCTTTATGTAATGACTTAAAATTTTTCATATGTGGACAAAGTCCCAGTCACCTTCTATACTCAAATGCAGGTCTGATATTCAACTTGCAAGATGTAGCTCAATGGTCTCTGGGTTTGACCTCATTGTTTTAGTAGGACTGTGACACTTCCTTGCTTGAAAGCATTTGAGAGAAACTTACTTATATGTTCCCAGGCTTATGGGACTTGAGATTTACTATTTAATGAGAGTATTGTATGGAGCTCTTTGCGCTAAGTTTCTGAATTCTTACCCTGAATCATTCATTCTGTTCTGTTTCTATAATTTCTATAGTCTCTATAGATGGCTTTAGCATCAAACAACTTGGACATTCCCCAGCATCAACCTGAAGTAAATAAACACCTTTGTTTGATATGTTCTCATTTTTCTTCATTTTTTTCTCCATATTAGTATTTTAAGTTATGAGTTAATCCCATGCTTCTAGTAATCAGTTTCTCTGGATGTTTTCTCCCAGTTGTAATCACCATCTGGTCTCTTATCAAAAGCTCAATTAGTGTGATTGCTAACTGCAACAGTAAGATTAGCTCTTTAACCTTAAATCAGTCACAAACTCTTTTGGATTTTCACCTTCTGTTTGTTTAAAACTTCTCTCTGAACTATTTCACTTTTATTAGTAGTAACATCCTTCTCAAATTAGCCTCATTTGGCTGAGTTAACTGGAGACTATTGTAATTTTTTTTTTATAACCAGCTATTACCATATTTTTTTTTCTAGCTGTTGTCTTTTTCACTGATGCACTCAGCTTGCATGTAGAGAGGGAGTAGTGAATTAATACATTCCCATAACTCAGAAGGATATTTAATTGCTTTTTAGCAAGGGTGGGCCAAAACTGTCCCTGCATTGCATACAGTGGCCTTGCAACACATGGGCCTTTGCTGAGAGCCATATTGAAGCATAGTCTCCACACAGCTTTGTAACCTTTTCTCCAGCAATTGAATCCGATTTTCACGGTGCAAGAAGAGGTAACTCTTAGCTGGTAAGCTTCACTGTTACATTCATGACAACCACAGTACTTTTTCTCCCTTAGATCGATGGGGAAGTTTCATGTTGCCAGCAGGTTTTGTAAACCAGGCAGAAGCCCCCAAAACTGCTACCCAAAATCCAAATATGAAACCAAACATCTGGCTTCAACCACTGGCTACACTGCATGCATATGTATTTCCTCTCTTTCACCACCTTGAGAGACCTGCATCTACCTGTCCTTTCTTTCTTTAATTGGCTTTGGTGTCTTAACCTCCCTTCTGGGCTATCCAGCAACTAATCAGTGCAATTAGCCTATGCCTCACCATGCTAATTGCTAATATTGTCCAGTTGATTTCCTCGAAAATACCTGAGGAACCTGCACAGGAAAAAAATACAATAAAAATCAGAGACCACAGTGACAATGGGGTAGAAAAACGGGATGTCAGAAAGACACGACAGAATATCTGTCACCACCTGATTATCCGTGTGTAACATGTAATTCATTTCTACGTGCAATGGAGAAATCTAGCACAGAGCAAGCACAGAACTGAAAGCTTTACCTGTGTTAAGATGGGCTCAAAACCCTGATAAAGGATTTATCATTATTTTAACAACTTTAAGTAATACAATAGCACAAAGCTTTCTCCCTAGAAAGTCTTCTTTGCAATGGCATACTTTTTATTAGTGTATCTTCTTTCTATGAGATAAAAAGTACGAGATGCATGGTGAAGCATCACATACATCTGAGAGATAAAGTATAAGAATATATTACTTCGATTTAGTGCTCCATGAAAGTGAACTCTCACACTTTGAGGACCTTAGGCATGAAAGCTGCAGGCAGGGGCAAGATTTACCATTACACTGATGACCGCACAATTTTCCTTGAAAGTAATAATTACAGTGAAGACAACCAGCCAAATCTTTTCAAGACCAATTACAGTGAGTCAAGATGAAAAAATCCAGAGGGGATTCATTCAGCTGGAAAAGGACTACCTACCAAAACCAAAATATCATACAAGTTGTCTCAAGAAAGCACAATTGTCAAGTGTTCATTTGCTTAGTTCATATGCATTCCAAAGATTCTTCAGTATTATTTATATATCGAACACTTGTATTGCTTTTTACTTGTTTCCTTTACATCTGTTTCTTCCATGGAAGTGACAATATTTTCTTTGTGAAGCTTCAAGCAAAATGCCTAAGTGTCTGCTGGGAGGAAAGTTACCTCAAGAAGCACCAATTCTTTCAAGAGTAGACAGAGGTTTTCTATTTTCTGTAGCTGATTTATTATCCTTGTTGCTTATAAAATTTTAATATAGACAGAACAAATTCTACAATAATTCAGAATAAACATCAAACAAGTTGTCAAGTTTCCACATTAACCCTCAACCCCAGTCCCTCCTCCAGCTTTGACATCAGGTTGTTATCTTCTATTTCTCCATCCTTCTCTTTCCTTATTACCTCTCAAAGGTAGTAAGGTGGTATGTCTCATGGAGCAGCATTCAAGGTCTAGACCTCCTGTAGAGGGGTCAGGCAGTAGTGCCATCTGGTTTATGGGCCTGACACAAAGCACTGAGCATGGTGACTCAGTGCTTAGTAAGTTCAATGGAAGAAGTAGTAACACAAGAGGATGCATGGGTAACTCTGTTGCTATTTTGGGAAACCAGGGCAAATTTCCTGTCTTGGATTTCTACTCAAATCTGAATGGAAATTCAATACCTAAGCTCCTTGTAGTGTAAAATGAATGGGAAATGCACCCTCAGTAAATTTGTGAACAACACCAAGTTGGATGGGAGTGTTGATCTGCTTGAGGGTAGTAAGGCTCTACAGAGGGATCTGGACAGGCTGGATTGATGGGCTGATGCCAGTTGTATGAGGTACAACAAGGCCAAGTTCTGAATCCTGCACTTGAGTCACAACATGCAATGCTATGGGCTTGGAGAAGAGTGGCTGGAAAGGTACCTGGTGGAAAAGGATGTGGGAGTGTTTGTCAACAACCAGCTGAACATGAGCCAGCAGTGTGCCCAGGTGGCCAAGAAGGCCAACAGCATCCTGGCTCATATCAGAAATAGTGTGGCCAGCAAGACTAGGGAAGTGACTGTATCACTGTAGTTGGCACCAGTGAGGCTGCACCTTGAATACTGTGTTCAGTTTTGGGCCCCTCACTAAAAGGAAGACATTGAGGTGCTGGAGTGTGTCCAAAGAAAGGCAATGAAGCTGGTGAAGTGTCTAGAGAACAAGTCTTATGAGGAGTGCCTAAGGGAACTGGGGTTGTTTAGCTTGGAGAAAAGGAGGCTGAGTGAAGACCTTATTGTTCTCTACAACCACCTGAAAGAACATGGTAGCAAGGAGGGTGTCAGTCTGTTATCCCATGTAAAAAGTGATAGGACAAGAGGAAATGGCCTCAAGTTGCACCAGAGGAGGTTTAGATTGGGCATTAGGAAAAGTTTCTTCACAGAAAGGGTTGTCAAGCACTGGAATGGGCTGCCCAGAGAAGTGGTTGAGTCACTCTTCCTTGAGGTATTTAAAAGATGTGTAGATGTAGGGCTTAGTGACATGGTTTAGTGGTGAACATGGCAGTGTTGGTTCACTGGTTGGACTCAATGATCTTAAAGGTCTTTTCCAATCTAAACGTTTCTATGAATAAACACTACAGGGGCTACTATGAAGTGTTCATTCAGTATGGTGTGTGCATTGCTAGGGGGTTGTATTATGTACTCAGTTTTCCAAAGTCTCCCAGAAGGGGAACAGAATCATAAAGACTCCAAAAGGATGTATGGGAGCACAAAGTAATAAAGCGGCTGCTTAGTTGCATCTTCTCATGTCTTATGCACAGGGCATTAATTGGACAGTTATTTGTTGAGGCTGGTGATAGGTGAGGAAGAAGACCAACCAGCTAACAGAGGGAATAGAATACCATCACAACACTACGATCACATCTCACTCTGTGTTGCTATGTCTTGTGGAAGGAACTGCAATTTGCTGTTACTCTCAGGTACATGTTGTTAAAGGCTTAAGGCCACTAATAAGCCTTAATGGCCCTAAACAGCTCTACCTTGGGCTTCTAGCCACACCCCTGAGCTCTATTTAAACCTAGCTCTAGGCATTTGCTTCCTGCTTGAGATTTGTTGGAGGAATGCTACTCTTTGGCTCTTTCTGTGACTGTGGAGTTTCTTGATCTGGACCTCAACCCCTAGACTGACTTTGTGGCTTGGTCTTGTCTATCACCATAGACCAGCTTGGCAATTACTGGACCTCATCCTAATGGTGACCTGTAGACTGGCTTCCTGCTTGACATCAGACCTTCTTTATTGCTAGGAGATTGCCTTATGATCTAGACTCCTGGTTAGAACTGGCTACTGCTAGAAAGTCTCTTCTTGGATACTATGGAGCTGGGCCTTGGCTTCTATGGAGCTGGGACTTGGCTAGTGAGGCCTCTCTTCTTGCTATGGGATCCCCTTGGTGGCCTAGCTTGCTCTTTTTATAACCTGGCATGTGTGGAGATTCCTGTAATGCTTCCAAGCAAGATGGAGGATACCTTTCTGAAGGTGAGCCTGTGGCATGATGCCAGAGGGAACGCGTAGCCAAGGAGCAGTAAGAGTGCTGAGGAAGAGTGTGCTGTTCCTCCTCATGAATTACCTCCTCTGGTGAGAAGAGCTGGGCTCTCCTATAGCTTTTTCATGTACTAGTTTTCCTTCAGCAAAATATCTGGCTGCTGACCTCATGAACCAACCCCTACACCTGTTTGAGGCACTAAAGTGAAGAGCTGGAGCAGCTGGAGGTAAATGCCTGCTGTCCTAGGAACAAATGATGGCTGTTTTCCAAGTGCTTTGAAGTGCTGCCACAAAAGCATCACCACTGGGTGAGGTGAAAGGGGCTGGTGTGCCTTGTTCTCTGCCATAGATGTGACTTCATTTAGAAGTGGCGTTTGAATTGTAATGTTTCAGACCCAGCTTGTGGGGGGAGACTTACCAAGGTTAAGATAACTCTCCACCTGATTGTGAGCTAATTGGTACACAGAAGAGCAACTCCCAGCTAACTGGAGGCACAAGATGTACATCGATATAGCATGAGAGGCTTCTACAACAGGAGGTGGAGAAAGTACACTCCATTCAAAATCCATTAACGGGAGCTTCAGCCAACCTCAAGCAGTTGTTTCTAATGCAACTAAAGGAAGGTAAAACTGCTGAGCTTTACTGCTTTTACTGATAGGACTGTACTTTTTGAAGTTATATGCTGCACATATTTAAATGCTTCCATGTATATTTGAGAATATAACTTCTATTGATGCCTCCCAAACATATCTGAAAGATTCCTTGTGCACCTGTGCCCTAGCACTACTCAGTGAGTGTTGCTACAACTACCATATGCTAAAAGCCCTTCAGATAAGACTTAACAGGAACTGAAAGGATACTAAAGGCAAATATTTAGATACTAATCAAACATTCTACATGTCTCAATAACAGAACAAATATTACTGTGTATGCACACCTACATATTAATGCAAACACCCTCTGGCCTTGGCTTGGCAAAGATTTCTTTGGATGAATGGTGTTTATCAGCTCAGCTGCACTCTGCATCTGCCAGAGCTGGTTGGAACTTGTGGTGCAGGTATTCCTCCATCTCCTTCAACGTGGTGAGGCTTCCTTTACCTTGCTTCAGGGAAGGGAGCAGTGAATGAATCTTTTCTGTCTAGGAAGGAGCAGCTCTCTCTAACTCTGCTTCAGTGTTGGCTGGGGCAGGAATGTGTTATGGGAAGGAAGTGTATCTGTGTGGTGGTAATGGCTATAATGCTAAAAGAGGGTGCTTGAGACTTTGTAGCAGTGACACTGGGTTTTCTGTATTAAATATCTTTTAATATGTATATCATGTACTTAAAGGCACACCTTGTGATTGGTTGCATATGTACAGCTATATGTGAAGTTATCCCCTGTAGGTTACACTATTTTGTACTTCTGCATTGGTTATAGGTCACTTGGACCTTCTGTCAAGTTAATGTTGGGCACAGATTCATAGGGTTAGTCAGGAGCCTGAGTTCTCCATGGCACTGGGACTCCTAAAATATTTTTCTGCATTTGAGTCTTTGTGCCCTCAGAGTGAACACAACTTGTACACTGCATCATATTCCTACCTTCCAGAACAAAGAGCTATAGGATTAACCGAACAATTTAGGAGAGAGAGGAAACCCATACTCAACTGCTAGCTATTTCTAGGTATGGTTTAACTCTGTATATAATTAGAAATTAACAGTGTGCTTAAGCTTATTCTTTATTTTACCCATAAAATGGCCAGGGGCAGACTGAAATTTTCTTGAACTTACTATTTGTTTGAGACTTCTACACAACTTGGTATTCTCTCTGTTTTATTCTTTTAATCTACAGAGAGGAGCTGAACAGTTTCCTTGACATTCAGCTTCTGAGCTGCATTTTTCCTTATCAGGAGGAAGCCTTTAAATCACTTGCAGACTAGTAGAAGATAAACAAGTACAGAGATTTTTTTTTTATATATATATATATACACTTAACTGTTGCACATGTCACTTGAAAAGTTCGTGATCTCACATTCTTAAGAGACCTGCTCATCTGTGTGGGGGTGGCCGTTTTCCTCCCTGCATGGAGATGTTCCCTCGGGGTAGAAAGAGAGGAAAATCTAATCAGCTGCAACATGATCTCTCTACATTCTCGATTACTTTTAATACTGAGTATGTACTATCTGCTAGAGTTATTAATCTTATTTCCTTCACTTGACTTTTCTAGGTCTTCCTTGAAGATAGAGAGCAGAGGTAGAGTTTTTGTGAGATGTCACGCTAACTGCTGGGCGCTTGTCTTTTATAGACATATCTATGAGTTAGCTGGCAGCATAGTGGCTGCCTAGTTCTTCCCAGAGAGCAATGCAATGAAACAAGGGGTGTTCTAGAAAGTATATATGTAGGATGCATGGATTTTGAGGGCTGTGGTAGGAGAGGAGTGTTGCCTGTGGAAATGTATGCGTTGCTGTGTTTTCATCTGGTGCAAGCAGGTTGTACGCTTGGACTAAGAGTTTAGCAAAGCTAGAGAGACAGAAGTGCAAATTCTGAGAAAAAGGGCAGAGCCTAATGACTGGCACCTGTTAAATAACTTCCTTTACTAATCCCAGGTCAGTATAGTGTGGTGGTCAGTGCTTCTATGCATGAGGTTTCTAGGATTTAACATACTTCATCCGTGCTCTCCTGGCAATATGTGCCTCTACTCTGACTGATCTTAAAGAGCACTTTCCCCCTCCCCCCATTATAGTGGATAATTAAATAAAAGCTATTGCCTCTCTTCACCAGTTTTACTTTTCTACACCACCATGGCCACAGTACTACTATAAAATCGAGTCATTTTCTCTCATGCTAGCTTCATGTTGGAGTAGGTACCATCTCAGAGCCTATATTAAATATACACCAGTGCACAGAGCACTGTCTTAACTACTCAAACAACTAGTCACAGAAACCGAAATAATGAGCACTGTTCAGTGATGCTGAATCAAATCTGCCTCAAGAAAACAGGTAGAAAACTAATCTCAATGAGAGCTTTTTTCAAGGTTGCAAAAATATATTATTAAGGAGTGTTTCTGCCCCATATTCTGTGATGGTTAGGGTTACACAGTGCATGGCAGTGAGTAGGATGGGGAACTATCGGGTTCCCAGATCTACTGACACAGCAGACCATTGCTTATTATGCTGACGTGTCCTAATGCCTTTACCTTGGCTCTCTTGTCTTGTCTGCTTGAATTCCTTTTAACTGCATTTCTACCATGGTCACTAGCAGCTTGTTTGAGAGGAAGATTGTACTATGATGGGTTTTGTGATATACAGATAGTTTTTAGTTTTGGTTACTGTCAAATGAAATAATAATAATAAAAAACCCTATGTGCATCAGTCTTCCCACAAGGAGTGAAATAAGATCCTTGCCTAGTTAAATTAAGTACTTATGTACAAAGCTTTGGTGAGGGGGATGTTCTTTCTGTATGTCAAACAGTGGCCTTTAACATAAAACCTGCTATTTTGGTATGAATATTGGAGGCAGCAATCTTCAGATTTGCTTTCAGATGACATTTACGAGCTAAACTCTATCATTTATATTTGTGGAAATCTGACATTGAAGGAACTTGTCTTTAAACCACAGTGGATACTTGGGAAACTTTTACATTAGAATACCTCTATTTATAGGATGGATTTAGATGGGGAAACTGGCAAGCTGCCCCAGGAGTACAAATCACTGGAACTTTTTTGTCCTTTTGTGCGTATCTTATCATTTTAACATCACATCCACAAGATATTGACTATAATAGGAGCCCTGGCTCCTTATAAATTTATAGCTAAATTGCAGGGGGAAGGTTTATTTTTTTTGTTGAAGAAGCAAAGCACAGAAAGTTACAGTCTGATTTATGTGTAATTATGCATGCAGCCAGAACTTGGTATAAACTAGGGAAAAATCTTTTGTTTGAACTTTCTAGTGCTTATATTCAAATTTTTAATTAACTTTTCTCTGTAATTCTCAATATGTTTCTATTGTAATTCTCAATATGTTTTGATATCATTCAGGGAACAAAAGGTAAGGCTTACTGTGGCTAATTTAACACCTGTAAATTCCTGCAGATGAGCAAGTAAAGAATGCATAGCCTTTTGGGAAGGAGGAAAACATAAGCCTTATGTTATAAAAGCAGTAGTTCAAATCCTGCTTAGATTGATTCATTAATTAGAAGTTGTATATTCCATCTGTGCAATTATAAACAGATTAATTCTCATCATTTTATGCATACCAAATACAAAATGTTTCAAAGTTTATTACATCAATTTTTAAAAAGTGAAATAGACTTGTGGCCAAAATGTCAGGCCAAGATTATTTCTGTACTTTTTCTATGTTCTTGACCTCATGCTTTATTTGGGGAATGGAAGAATTCTTTACAGTAGTTTTTGTTCTCAGATGTATTTTTTTGTCTAAAGACTCATGTATAGGAGACCAGTTCAGCAAGAAACCACAACTAATACATAATCTTAAATTTATGCACAGTTTCAGTGTCTTATTGAATACTTACTGTCCCATTCTGCATAATATTTTGTATGAATTTCCAGTTAGTCAACCAAAATTGAATCTTGTAGGAACTTGTGCAGAAGCCAGCTTTTGTACTATGCAGTTTGAATTTTTTTCTTCTAATGGATTGTACCTTGAAACTGATTTAAGAAAGCTTTGAAAAAAACTTAGATAATTTCATTTCAAAGCTATAAAATATCAGAAGAAAAACTTGCACTTTAAATTGTGGTATGTGCAGGATGTTTTTGTCATGAGGAATAGGTTCTAGAAGGCTTGGAAGGAATTCATAAGGATTAATTCTTGGCTCAGAATTGGTTAAATAATGCAAAGCCACAAAAGGTTAAATGACATTGATCTTCTTTCTGTACTGCAAGAATTTCTCTAAACTTAATTTGCTGTAGGTATAAGTGAAGCAGCTGAGTATCAAGAGGAGAAAGAGTAAAAGGAAGCAGTTGTGAAGTGAGTTCAGGAGGTTTTTTAGGAAGACATGGCAGAACTCAGCTGCACTAAGTTGTCTCCATGCCCAGTGTCCCATGTAATTGGTATACAACATTTGATAAACTTGTGCATTTTGTACTCTTTTTAATGAAATTTCTTGATTGTCATTTTTTGTTTTAAAACCAAATGGCACTTTGCCTTGTGAAAGCTGGCAGGTCACTAATTCATGCTGCTGTCCCAGATTGAAAAGACAGTTGCTGAAGTTGTGCTGAGGTAAGACCTACTGGAGTTACTGGTGGTAAATTGCAATGGGGTTATAATTTTAGAATCCTGATTTTCAGGAAAAGAGTAACCTAGATCCAGCACAGTAACAGAGGTGCTAGAACCAAGAGTGTTCTTGAGTAGTTTGAGGGTTTCTGATGTGCGATTAGCTCCCAAACTTAATTCTTCTTTTGGCTTTGGTGTTGGAAATGAACCTATGCCTCAAGATGAAACACCCCAGTCTCTGTGCCTCCTGAACTGCAAATAAAGGTTCTGATGCCTTTATTGTAAGGTGGATTTTAATGGAATTTAAATGTAATTACATTTCTTTGATACATATGTAAGACTGGTACTTTCTGAAAGGCTGGCATTTACTGTACCTTTACTGCTTTCTTTTCTCTTCTGTCTTGTTATTCACATACGTGCTTTGCAAAGTGAAGGTAAACCAATTGACTTCTGAAGTCAGGGTATGTTGCCTTAAAATGTGTTTGCAGTATCATGTCAGTATTCCCTCTTAGAAGTAACTTTCATCTAATAATTCTCTAAGTTTCTGTGCTGTCAGATGCTTTGCCTCGACTCTCCTGAGCATACTGTGGGTAGGTAAGTGCTTAATGTATGATAGGCTGGGTTTTTGCTGCAGGCATCATTACATGCAGATGTATAGGCAGAACCACATTCCTTTGCACACATCAGAAAGATCAGCTATGAGCCTGCTCCAGTTGTCAGGTGTATCACCATGGCACTGGCACAGTACTTGTGTTGGCAGGGTCTGCCACCTTGATCCTGGGGCTGCATAAATGGTTTATACAGCTGTTGGACCAGAGTTGGCATACGAGTCATGGTGAGGACAGGGCTTTGGGTCCACTTCTGCTCCTTTGGGCAGATGTTAACGCTGAGGAAAAGCAAGTAGACTCATTTGTGAAGCAGTGCTTTCAAAATAGACGTTCTTTCATGTTATAAGTGTTAAAAAATTGTGTGGTTAGAGGTGCTTATCTAGAGTGCCAAAAAGCACTTGAGTTTAGAAAAAAAAAAAGCTTCTTTTAAGTTTTTGTGCATACCGAATGACATTTTTAAAAAGTCAAGCACAAAACAGAATTCATCAAAATGTTGTTTTAGTTGACAACAACAATTTTATTCCCTATTACTTTCATCACTTTTATAGCTATCATTTTTAAAAAAACAGGCAAGCTGTTTCCAGAATTCCTACCCTGAACAATGAACTTAGTGTTACTGAAGGCAGCATGGAGTGGAAAAATTTCTATTGACACAGGCATTATTCTTCAAGATTATTCTGACACTTTTAGTGCTTGTTAAATGTGGGAAGGGTAGGAGAAAGTGGAGAGCTCAGAGTGTGCCTGTGTGTGTATGTATGTATGCACAGGGTTACGTGTGACTAAAGTTAGCTTTTTATGAGTCTCCAGAAATTTCAGCTCTTACTTTCAACAAAGGTTTAGGAAGGTTCATAATTCTTCTGAATTGCTAATCTAAATCATTCATCTTACCTTTTTTTTAATTAACAAGAAGAGGGCTCCACAGTGTCTAAATCAGAAAACTGAGTCTTATTTCTGCCAATTACTTGCACATGATTTGGGGATGCTGTGTATTTAATTCTTATCTTGCTGTAATTCTGCCTTGATTCCCTGGAAGTGTGCAGATAATCTCGGTGAGAGAAAAGTACTTGATGCTAGGTGAGTGCAGGAACAGGTGGTACCAGGCTTCTCTGCCAGAACACCAAAATAATTCTGATTAAAATATGATAAGCACCTTTTCATGTATTTTCTACATTAAAAGAGAAAAAAGAATCATAGGCAAATAGAAGTACAAATTCTTGTGCAAATGATGTATGCTGTAAAACCTGTCTTTTCTGTGCTTTAACTTCTGCTCATTGTGATTTTTTCAAAGTCAAATTGGAACTACTTTACAAAAGCCAAGCCTACAAGGTTCTATTCTGCACACTGTGTATGTTTAAAGCAAACATCTTCTGTGGCTCATTAGCTCGCAGGTTTTACAGTCCTGTGGCTGTGATGGTTCAGAAATAATCACCTTTCCCCTGCCCCCTGAGCCTGGTGCTGCAGCAGCTGCGCTGATAGGTAATAAAGGGAACTTTCTGTGGAGGGTGATGTACCTTTGGGGGTGTTTGTGCCAGGTAGAGAGATTACTCCCCCTAGCCAGGGACCACTGTCCTGTTAGACTTGTCAACTCAGCTGCTTGTAAGAGCAGTGTCTGATTCATTTCAGCTGAAATGAAAAAGTTTGGCTTAAATGGTGTTAAAAATATATATATATAAATATAATATATATTTAAAATATATATTCTGCTAATCCAGCTTCTGAGCAGTTGAGTGGGCAGCCTGGGGAGTAATGCTTTCCTCAAGTTCTTAACATTGAGCTTGATATTATTTACCTTATTTTTTTTTAAAAGCCAGAACTATCACCACAGCCACTGGCTTCCTTAGGGGCAGACCTTGCATAGGTGCGTGCACATCGCTGTCCTCCTTGACCAAGGTGAGGTGTGCTGTGGCCATGACTGTGTGGCTACTGCTGCAGCACATGTGTGGCAACCCCCCATGCCTTGGGGCTGGCCCTGATTCCTGTGGAGGACAGCTGGGCCCCTTTGCTCCTTGTGGGAGCAACAAATGCCATGGGTTGGGTAAGACATGGATCCCCAGCTACTGGGTGTCCCACCCCAGTGGCTGGGAAACAGTGCAGGCCCAGTTGTCGTCTTCACAGTGGGTGTGAGGTTGTTCACATACCTGGCCAAGGGTTATTTGTTATGAAACACTGACTGTTGCAAGCAAACTTAATGTACTCTAATTTTCCATTGTTTTGGGCTGTGTGAGGTTTTGACAGGCAGAATGCAGTGCACGCTGCTTCTAATTCTTTGAATGCTTTGATCTTGTTTGTGTTGTAAATATTTTTGCTTGAACAACAAGAATTCCTCATTTACAGCCGTGCTATTCCAGATAGTTCTAAAATCCACTTTCAGTACCAAGGCATATGCCAGTTTCAGGTTTTGCATCTACAAGATATAACTTTAATGCAAATTACTCAGCAGTCCCAATGTGCTCATACTCATTCCTTAATGCTGCAAAAACTTTGCGATTTATTTAGTAAGTCTTAATATGCAAAGTATTTTACTTTAATTTTAAATGGCACTGTGCCAAGGCCTTTCTGAAATTATATCTGTCTAAACCTTAGTAGCTATGAGGTTTAGAATTGTGTTTAAAATAACTTTGTCAATGCATATTTGAGTTTTTATTGCTGTATTTAACCACTTTTTATTGTCATAGAATGCATAGGCAGTATTTATACTTCCAAATATTTTAAAGATGTGGCCAAGCCCTTTAGAAAAGATGAGATATTGGCATCATTCACGTCAGTGAGGTCTTGCCTCACGTGAATGCTGCTGTGTCAACCTCTTGTTATTGTATGGCGGTGTTTGCTGGAGTATACATAACATCTTGGTTAATGTATCTTATGTGGGTAGAGAACTAATCTGATAGGCAGCCCTTAATGGAAGTCTTTTCATGTGCTGCTGCAGCAGAGGCACAGGTGACCTACTCACTGGGCTGGGGAATTGGAAATCAAGAGAGTGGGAGTCTATTTACAGGGCTGTAGCTGAGGCATTGTTGTCCGACTACGAATATTCTTGAGCAAATCACCTAACTCCTCTGAATTACTGCATTTGCGTTATGGTTTGTTGGGGTGTGGTTTGGTTGGGTTTTTTTTGTGAAAACAGGTAACAAATTACTTGAAATAACTACTCTTGGAAAAGTGTTTGGAGAACTGTAGCTGAAAGATTCTAGCAACATATGCTATTACTGTGTGTGTTACTTTTCTGTATTATTCAAGTGTCCTTTGGAACAAAAAGCATATTTTTGACCATTGTGTTTTCCATTAGGCATTGCTTACTGAGAATAGTCCGGGGTATGTTCCTTAGCAGTGTATAGAAATCCTTTGTGTGCTAAGAATGATGTGATTGTTTTGCTTGAGTGCCTGTGAATTGCTTTGGCAGAAGTACGACTTCATTTTTAAAAAATATTTATTCCATGTTGTCCTATTAATGTACCTTAGCACTATTCTTCAGGGACTTGTCCTAACACTGATGAGTAGTAGTAAAATTTCCGTGCTAGTGCAATCTCTTGCATCATCTGAGGCTGCTGGCAAATGTACTACTTCTACAACAGGTATTTGACCTTTAAAAACTGCCCTTGGATCGCTTAGCTGCTTCACATTCATCCCCAAACTGCTATTTCACTTTAACAGGGATGAGCCTGATGTTCAGGTTTCACTGTGAAACCAATTTGAAAGTGGGATGCAAAATGCATGTTGCCTACAACTGAACATTGGACTCCAAAAGCTTCTTTCTGGGTTTGCTGATTGTTTTTTGTGTGTATTTTTCTTGAACCTTGGTGGGTAACAAAAAAATGTAAGTGTACTGATGCTTTTAGAAGAATTGTTGCCTAGATTGTTGGACACAAGCTTGGTCAGTAAGTTTTACCTTTTTGGGTTTGTTTTTGTTGGAAAGCCAAGCTGAGTTTTGAAACATTATCAAATAACTATCCTTCCCTCTATCCCTCCAAACTTATCTGAGATCATAAAAGCATTTTTGTTGGAGTTGAATACTTTTGTATTATGATAATTTTGTGTGCATACCTCAAATTTTGGAAGGAAACAGTGAAAGTTGTGAATTTTGTTTATATAAAAGCAAACAAATATTTTAATGCTGTCAAAGTTATATTTTCCCTATAGAAAATAAATACATTACTTCAAAATGTTTTGGGTTTTAGCCATTTAAAAATTTTCATGGTAGAACTGTTCCCTTAATTTTTTTTCTTTTTTTTTACTACTGTATGGATAGCTTTGTGGGTTTCACGTTGCAAGAGAGTGATTGATTTGAACACAGGTTATCCCGAACAACCACATTTCAGCTCAGCAGCTCTCCATGCTTCCCAGAGTCTAACAAAGTCTGTCATAAGGGGGATTCTCTTTCCTAAATAAAAATAAATTCAAACAACCCAGCCACCAAACACCTACCCTACCTCTTAAGTTCCTAACACAGAAATCAAGGGCTCTTCTAAACTAGGATTCTGAACAAGACAGCCAATTTCAAAGGCTTCCTTTGGAGATTACTGACAGCAGATTGAAGACATCACATCTGGAGATAAAGCTTAAAGAAGTTCAGACCATATGTTTGACAAGTGCTTTTTGTGTAAATGAGCAAAGTTAGTATCTGGCTGAAAATGGTGGAAAATTCAAAAGAATTCAGAACACAAAAACAAGATGCTTTTTTGAAGAGTATACTAACATCTGTTACATCGCTGTGTTGGAAACAGTCACGTGTAACATCCTCTGGGCTGTCCAACCCTCTGCACAGCTAATCCAATCTTTGATCAAAGTCCACTTTATTCGCACCAGGCCTGAAGGGGTTTGTAGGTGAACCTGTATTGAAGATCTCCGTTATCTATGGCACAGAAGTTTCACGAATGTTTCCAGTTTTGTAACTATCGCTGGAGTTTAGTAATACCTGGGTCCTCTATAGCACACTTTGCCATCTGCTGTTAGTGGCTCTTAAAGAAGAAGCTCTGATGCAGGTAGTACTTGAGAGGTAATCACCTGCCTGAGGCCTAGAGCCCAGGGCTCTGTGTTTAGAGCTCTGCCAATATGACTGCACAGCTTGCACCAATGGTGTGAATACTTACTACTTGCAAGAAAACATTCTACTAGGTTCACAAAAAACAAATAATTGAATCAGGTTTGAGATTAAAATGTGTCATTGTGTGAGTTCCCAATGAGAGCCCTTCCTCAGGAGAGGAGGAAAGATGTGCTGTGAGCTACATGCCAATCAAAGCAGCTGGAATTTCCAACACCAAGTAAGAGCAACTATCTATTCAGACAGACAGGATAAGTAAATAGTAATTCATGGAGATGATTCCATAGATAATTTCTGAATAACAAAATATATCTGAAAATCATGAGCTGTTCCTGCTGCATTCTGCCAGGAGGTGGGGAGGAATTCAATGAGTTACATTATTTATGACTTATTCATGCAGCTCAGCCCATGCTTCTAATATATATGCTCTGTATCTTTTATAGATGATGGACTTTTTCTGCAGGGCTGTGTATTGAGGAACTTTCAAAACTGCTAAATTTAATTTAGGAATCAGGTGTATATCTGTGACCTCTGTTGTCTCTTCAGTCTCCGTTAAAGTATGCTTGCTTCCTCTTTTATTGCATTCATTGAGTTTTTTCACATAATCGGATGAAATCTGAAGTCTTCTAGAATAATAAATCTTGAAGAAAATTGAGTCTTGTTAAAACAGCTGATTAGAGGTGTTCCTCCAATAGCGTCCTGGCAGTAGTGGGCTCTGCTTTTTCCTTTGTTTTCTGTTTAAGGAATGAATTTGTAATAACTGTTGCCACACATCCTAGTGTGTAGCACTGAAGGTGCTGTGAAAAAGATGGGCTAAGTCACAAAAGTGAAGGAGTGGTAGCACTGTGTTGTTTGTAATAATCTTTGCCATTCTGAAGTCATTCCAGCAGTCTTTGTAATCAGATGCAATTTGACTTAGTGGACTGGAAAAGTGATTGGCTATAAAGGTTGAGGGGATATGCCTTTGTGGATATACACAATCCTGTTCTTAATTTATTCCTAGTTGTTCATCCAGTCATATGGTTTGGAGTTGTCAGATATGTATTTTATTTCTTCTGATGGTAATCATAATAGTGTTTTAGCAGTTCATTTAATTGCCTGCTTTGCTTTTGTGCACCTAGGTCTTTGAGCGTGTTGCTGTGTGAATTCCTTCAGCAGTGACTTCATGGTGTATTTTTCATTAAAAAGACCGTTTCTCTACTTTAACTTTGGCTTGGAAGCTCAGATGGGCATGGAATGCTAAAATCACAATGTTTGGGTCTTTGTTCATGTAGGATGAATGTATCTTGTGAGGTGTCTGGCAGGGGAGGCACTAAGGTTCTTCCTCTAACCCTGTGTTCCTTTTCCCTGTGATTGCCATATTTAATGCTGATGACAGAGGCTATCAGCAGTTCTGCTGTTGCTTTTATACTGACACATCGTAGTCACTCTTAGTCCATCCCAGACTTGCATGCCTCGCACCTCTGCAGGTTAGTCCCAACTGGCTGGAGAATCCATGAATTAGCAGATCTATTTATCAACCTGTTGATATAAAAGCAGACGTGCCTCCCTCAATAAATATCTTCTCTTCAGATATGTGCTTATGATACCTGTTAATGTGCTTGCTTTCATGCAGACATATGCTTTTAGAATTTTTTGAAATCTTGCCATTTTCTATTTAAAATGTATTCTGATTATTATCATTCAGAATGATGACAAGTCATGGTAATTGATGTGGTTAATATAAGGAAAGGTTTTGGAGCCATATTTAGTATAATTTAGGACAGGACTGACAGAAGCTTTATCAACTATGACTGTAGTGAGAACATTGATCTGCATCCCATCCTCTGCTCCCCTGTTCTCTGCCAAGTGATTGCAGAGATCCAAGCTATATTCTCCTTCAAAAAAAAGAAAGATGTGAGAAAAAACAATCATTTCAATGTTAACAAAGCCAGATATCCATCCCTGGTAGAGAAGATTTCCTTAAGTAGCTTGCTAGCTGCTGCAGTTCTAACAAGGAATCAAACGGTGAGAATATGAAGATGAGGTTCTTGGTGGGGCCTACAGGAGTGGTACACTCAGTGTTTTCTTACCTCAGCAGTGGGGTATTGGAAACAATCACAGCTTTTAGCTTTTACTTAGGGTAAACTTCATAGGCAGATTTCTCAAATCTTAAATATTAATAACTTTACTGTCACTTGGGAGATTTTCACGAGTTGAAAAAGTTTTACAGAAAAAAGTCTCAATAAAAGTTATGATCCTGAGGCCTTAGCAAAGTGTGTGGGGGGAAAAAAAACAGGCTTAGAATGGAGGAAAAAAGCTAGAGTTTGTCAGGCTTTTTACCATGAACATGGCTAACAGGGTACAGAGAAGGACATGATCTTTGGTTACTTAAGACAAAATGTGTTTTGTATTGTAACGAGAAAGTCTTCTCAAGGCTCTGATCCTGGTACATTGAGGGAGACTCACTGTGGATGTGTCTTAGTTCATGATTCCTGCTTCACCTATCACCCTAAACAAGAGGCTCTGGTTTATAGTTACCACACAGGGAAAGTAGCCAGTGACTAAAAACTGAGCCCACAATGAACAAAGAGCACAAATCTATCCAGGAACAGGTGAACATCTTCTAGTGTTGGTGTGGTCAGTTTTAAGTGCTGAAAACCGTTAAAGTGTGCAGCTATAGTGGTATGAGCCACATTTAACCAACCTGTTTCAGTGAGGGGAAAAAAGTCTATGTGGATTTCTCTCTTTACAGTGAAATATTAAAACTAGAGACTCCTTCCCACATTAGGGCATATTACGGCCTTTCAGAAATTTTTCTATCATAACACCTTTGTCAACTCATACTAGTCAGAGTATTCTATTCATAAGGCTAAAGCAGCAATGAAAATATCAATGTTTTGATGCTTGCTTGTGAAGTAGCTTGTTTTTCTTGTTTTTCAGTAGCTTTTTTCAGAGCAAACAATTCTATCCCTTCTACATATGATGCAAATTGACTATTTTTCTTCTTAAATATCTTCTCAGCATGTACGTACGTGGACTGAATAAAGGCAGGAATTGGCATGTCATGTTACTGCTGTGCAGCTGTTGCCCTTTTCATGATGCACAGGATTATTTTAAAAACATGAGTACTTTCAAAAGTAGATCAAAGTTCTCTGCCAGGAAATGGTCGCTCTTCTCCCTCTGCAATTACATCAGACCCACTGGCATCTCTATGTTGATTTATTTTTTTACAAAATTATCCACATGTATTATGTTAATATAGATTACTTCCTTCAGGAAGCTTGCTTTTCCACTTTAAATCATACATTTGATTGAATTGTAACTAAAATAGAGTAGATTAAAATGCATGTGATCAATCACTTGATTCCCTGAGAGGAATCACTTGCACTTCTCACTTCACCGAGCTTGTGGTTTTATTAGAATCTCCTGTCATTAGTGGATCTCAATTTCAAAAGTTTGCTGGGTTTTTTGTGTTGTTTCCTTATTTTCTCTGTACTGTTTGCTTCCTGTACATTTCTGTGAATGTCAGAACGCATCTTGTCTCTTTGCTTCATGTTTTTAAAACTCAGATCTTACTGTGATAACACTATCCTCTAAAAGCTGCCACTCCTACTTGTTGAAAATAATGTGCTTTTAACAGCCTTCAGGTACCACTCATTTAGAGTTATGCTTTTTGAGGTTTTTATTCCTGTAAGCTCTTACAAACTTAAGAGAGTGGGTGTGTCAGCTGTTGTTCTTCTCTGGTGATCTTTTAAGTAAAAACTGAATCTCTAAAACAAAAGACAACCAGAGAAACAATGTGATGGATTCCATTACAGACAAGTTCAGCTTCAATTTATGTGGCCATATGCTTCTGGGAACGAGGTTTCCACTGTGAGTTCACATGGAAATTATGTAGTTGATCTCTCTTGCTTCAAAATGTTTTGACACATTTTATCTCAAATGCTATCCCTCTGTATCTGTGGGACTCCTCTTTAGGTCTCAGTATTCATTCATTCTCATGTTCTTGGAGACAAAACATGGGGAAGGTAAATTACTTAACCAAGATAGTACAAGAAACTGACAGTACACCCACAGCAACACAGCCTTATGCTCTTACTGTATTACCTTTAATTTTCTAAGTTTGACTGCAGTTTTTGTTTAATCCTGTGTCACTGGAGGTGGTTACTTCAGCCCCAAATTCTCCCACTGTGGGTGCAAGCTCTGAGATTAGTCAAAACTTGTTCCATCATCACTAGACTTAATATGATCGCTGACAATATCAAAATGTGTATGACTGTGTCTGCTATAGTGTATTCAATTGAATGAAGTGGCACTTCTGCCATTGTATCTCAAATGTCCCTGCTGGAGAATCTATTTGGAAAAAGTGAACCGGACTCTTGAAGATGAAACTAAGCAAAGAAGTGAGCAGTGCACCTAGAGCACTTCAAGAGCTCATAGCTGCTCACTCTGCAGGACTATGCGAGGCACAGCATAAAGTCATAGTTCTGGAGTGGCTATAGAGTGGATGCTGCCTTCCAAACCAGCTGCTTGGCCTTCAGACGTACCTCTGCTGAGCTGCAGTCAAACACTATAGGAGGCCTGCTCTAAAAGCACTCTTATTCTGATTTACTAATATTCCTCTGATGTCTTTTTTTTTCAGTGAAACTGGGTTACATGTGTATGCATCTACTCTTTGTGAGTACTAAGATAAACATTAGATTTTGGGTGGTTTGCATAGGGCTTTCAAGCATTTGTTGCTCATTGTGGCTGGACTACACTGATGGTCACTTTTTTGGTGCCTTTCATTTGGAGGCATTAAGCTAGAAGTACTTATCATATGGAGGAAATATTAGTGCACACGAGCTCTTCGTGACATAGCCTGCTTGGGTCATCTAAGCTGCATGGTATGGTTTTAAATGTTGCTCTCCCTCTGTCTTCCCATTTCCAGCTGGGTATCAGAAATATTCTGAACAAGCAAATAATTTTGACTAGAAAAAGCTGTTTGGGGTTCTATTAAAATTTGTAAGATTTGGGGTTTTCAGACGCTTCTCAGGGTGTCTGGTCCAAATGTAAATGTGAATAACAAATCACTGAGTTGCAGTGAATGAATTCTTTTTTAATAAGCAGTCTTGGTTTGTTTTGTAATAAAACAGCTTTAGAGATAGAATTTTGTGAAAATGTAGCCAATAGGGGGGCAAACACTTTCAAAATAAATTTCAGTGCTGTCCCTGCAGGATGCTGCTAGGTACTGGGAAGTCTTAAAATCCCTTCCATTAGCTCTCTCCTTCAAATAACTTTTACATCTTTTAAAAGAGAAATACCTCCAAATAATAGGGCTGCAGTTATAAAGCAAGAGACTAGTTATTGTTATGTTATTATTTGGAGGAAAGGGGGTTTATTTTTCTCTTATCCCTTCTGATACTGCATATCATTAATTTCTGCTGGAAGATGAAACCAGCAGGTGTCCAGCTCACAACAATCTTTTGCTTTAAATTAATTTGCTCTCTTTAATTTCATTTCAGTAGTTTAGTTTATCCTCCTGCTCTTTCCATTACGTTTCTATACCACCATCAGTGGGAGTAAGCAGGACACTCAGAGAACTATGGAATTCAGAAGGAAAATCTGTAAAACTTGGGGTGTAGCTGAGCAACATCAGTGTTTTGCTTGATGGCAACTGAGGAGATGGTAGGATGCACAGAACTGTCAGCAGTAAAGTACCTTGTGCAAAGGATCGCCTGAGAACTGCTATCTAGGAATAAGACTTGCATGCAAAGTCTCCATCTCCAAAATCTGTCCCAGGGTAAAGAGCATGCTAAGCCTAACCCTTGTAACTGGTGTACTCCAATGTTATAATAATTCTAGGGTTAGTATAACCTGTATATACCAAGATGTAAACTTTTGCCAGTGTCAATTTCTCAAATTTTTCACACAAACTGTCTTTGGCTGTTAAGTATTTTAAAACTTTACTCTGTCTTAATTCTGTACTCAGTCAATATGCATCTACAGTATGTGGCAATTCACCTGGAGCATTTATATAAACATGTATTGATATATAAAATGGGAGGTTAGGCAGCATGCTGCCTGATGAAACATGATAGCAGGTGGCAGCCTCTGGCTCTTGGGATGAGTGAAGCTCTCTTTCCAGGGGGATGAAAGCTTTGGGAACAAGAATATAGAAAAACTTGGTCACTGGCAAGGACATTAATCCTTAGAAAACTACTCTGGGAAAAGGTCAGAGAAAAAAATTTGTTTACATATTATTTATGAAACCCCTAAAAAGCATTTCAAAATGTGCTGAGTCTAAATCTACCTGTGTGAGAATCAGATGTCTAGAAGGAAAGTTAAGGAGGGCAGAAATAGAAAGAAAAAACCCCAGCCCTGGACTAAGCCAGTAGGGAGACCTTTACTTGGACCTTGGTTGGTATAATTACATTTTGTACCATTCATTGCTTTATGCTTGTGCTGACCTGCTTTTCTGTATCAGGGTCCAGTTAAGAGATTTTAGTTTATATCTAGCTCTAAAGCAGTGGGCCCAGTGGTAAAGTGGGAGATTAACAAATGCAGACCACTTGCAGTTCTGTATCTTTAGAAATGAAATTAAAACCAACTCCCAACCTTGAGATGGACTGGTTTCCTTTTTTCTTTTCCTTAGGCTTTGCATGTGGCTCAATACTATGTTTTAAAAATAGTTTGTCACCATATTCAGCAACTGCAGCTGAGCCTAGGGCTGGAAGTAAATCTACCAATGTGCAGGGATCCATAATGCTGGCTGCTGAGGCTGGAGAGCAGTGCAGCACTTGTTTCTTGGCAAGAAATCATGTAAGTAATCAGCAGGGTCCCAGAAGGTCATCCTCCTTCAAGTGTTGCCTAAAAGGCTTTTTGCTCTTTTCCTTTCCTCTGTTTGGATTGATCCTGTCCAACAGGGTCTGGCTTTGTACATAAATCCTTGTTAAGCTTTCAGTCTGCGCTCTGGCTGTGCTAAGTTGCCTCATACTTCTTGGTGTACAAAACTCAAAAGATATTCCTGTTTGGTGAATGCTGATATTTATTAGAGCCATGCCCTGAAAACAGACTGCTCCAACACCATACCAGTCACCATGTCTTTAACAGCTGGTTCAGGCTCTCGTCTGGCCATGTTGTATTGCTTCAGAATGGGAGCTGGAGTGGCTCAGCGGCACAGAGGACACAGATGAAACTTGTGCCTCTAAATAGATTGGTCATGGTTGGGAAATCACACTTTGCTCCCAGTGTCACACAACATGAAGAGCTAGCCCCAGAAAACATGCGGCTGCTCTGAGCTCCCTCTAGTTAAACCCTTATCTTCCATGTACTGAAGAGTTTTAAAAAGTAGATGAAACTATTTTTCTACTTCCAGAAACTGTCCTCCCCAATATTCATTTATTTGGCAAGATACTGGACCTTGATATCATGCTATTACAGAAAAGATCATTTAGGAAGCTGGTTCAAGTTTAAACATTCAGTTTCTTAGATCTGTACAGTTTGGTATGTAACAAGTTGTTCTGTAACAAACCTCAGGAGTTCTTTCTCCTTCATTTTCTCCATCCTATTTAGAAATCTTGCAATTGGGTTTGCCAGTGTCTAATGGAGTTTCTCACCTCTCTTTATCAAGATCAGGGCTAAGGTATCTCTTTTCTACCTACTGATGGATTTTCTAACACCTGTAAGAAATGAACAACTCTCAGTTCTCTACTCCTTTCTCAATTTTATTGAAATACTGATGGCCGTCTTGAATTTGATCAGAAGTGAATTCATAGTATGGTTATAGGCATGCTGGTCAGGTAAGCAAAAATCCTTACATGAGGACTCTTCAATATTGGAACTTGGATTAATAAATGTACTAAGCTTCTCCTTTCAGCTGACTGAAAAAGGGTATGATATGTGAAGGAGGAGGAACTGCCCATATTCTTAAGGACACCATTTAATTAACTGGACTTTTAAGTAAAAGCTTTTTAAGATCATGTATAACTACTGAATTGTTGAATCCAGAAAGCTTTGGGTAACACACAGATGTAAAATTCACATCATTCTGCAACTTGTGTTCCCAGTCTTGGGTTGATGATATGTATGTGTTTAGGTTAATACAAATTTTTTTTGTCATGCTTCAAGAAGCAGTGTTTCAAATAACACCCTGCAACTAAAAGCATTGTGTCCCCTCTGGATATGCTGGTTTCAAAGTCTGAAACCAACCAGAGACAGCTAGGTGAGGTCAAAATTGCTTCTGATTTTGGTCAGGGTAGGCTTTCAAGGGATAAATGAATGTTTTGCCTAGTAACGCTGGACCAAGCTTTCTGTCATTTGGGAAGCAACATGGCAACTTTCATATCCACTCAGATTAGACAGGCCCTTTTATTCCAAGGTCACATCACAAAGATATATACAGAATAAACTATGTGTTGTTCAATTTATCTATGTCAGGAAAACAGAAAAGGGAGCTGACCCAGTGAGAACTTGATCCAGTTGTGCTTTCATGCCCTAGTACTGCTGCTCTTGTAATGAACCCCTTGTGCTCCTGGGGATAATGTGTGTCAGCACACTTCTTCTCTAACTGGCCCCCAATTTTTTTTTTTGTTGTTCTTGTTTGTGGTTTGTTTTTCTTTTCAAGAGATGTAATGGTTCAATAGACCTGCATCAGGACATGAACTGTAGAGTGACAGCATTTTGCCTTGCTTGAATCCCTCATTTTCCTGAATACTTCAGCTGCTTCCTCTGCATAAATGGAAATAGGAGACGTTGATGTATATGGTGGTTGCAAAAATTAATTGCTGTTATATGTAAAGAGGAAAAGAGCCATGTGAGTGCTGAGCAGTGACGATGATGTAGATTATGAAGGAAGTGAAGAAAACCTAGAAAAAGGATGCTAGGTTTAAAAAACAAACAAAACCCCAACAAACAAACCAAACCAAAACAAACAAAAAAAACCCCAAACCCCACAAAACCCCCCCAAAAAACCTGAGGATAAACAGTATACACTGGTATATCTTTCACAGTTAGAGCAAGACATTAAGAAAACGAACACAAAGTTTAGAAATATTACGGTAGTTCTTTTTAAATACGTGGAAGTCACATGTAAGCTGCTTCTAGCGTTCAGAAACTCAGCTTCCTAAACACTAGCTCTAATGGTAGGTCCTTTGCGGAACCAATCCCAAATCTACTAAAAATCTACCCAAATATTCAAGTGTCACCTATTGCAAGAACCACATGCAACATTTTAGTAATATAGAGGCATTTTGTATGCCAGTGTTTCCTATCTGGAAATAGCTGTCTTCTGGGAGCATGCACATTAGACACTGGGAGTACTTCCGATTTTGGGACTGGTGTTAGTAGGTTTATGGGTTTTGTTGTGCATCCTTCTTATCTATATGAATGAAAGCTGAAATTCTTGTCCAGCTTCAGAATGGTGTCCTTCTGTTGCATTAACAAATGGCAGCCTGATGGAGTGATAAATAATTTATGAACTTGGGATATTGATTTTTTTTTTCAGTGCTTATAGGAAATTATACACTTGTGGCTTCAAGAAATAATTGGTCCAATTTAATCGCATAAAAATTATAGTCCTTTTTAATTCTTTTCAAATGGAACTTTAATGACCACTGGGTGTATTACAGAACAGAGCAGAAGAGAGGGTGTCTGCATGGAGGGACGAAATAGGAGGGCCAGAAATGGCAGGTTCTACAGATCTAACAAAAAATGCCTACTATGGAGATGGTTTTGAATGAAGACTAATGGACATTTGTCTGACCACAAATCAGCCTTTCCACAGGGAAATATTGCAAATTCTAATAAAACCACTTAGTAGTACAATGCAAATTAGAGGCATTGAGTGCCTGGCATATTAAAAAAAAAAAAGTTCCATTTGTAAAACTTCACTGAATAGAAGGTGAGTTTTATTCTAATATAAAGTAATTTTCTTTTTAGTGCGCTGGTCTTCTATGAAAGCTCTGCATCTAGGAGGAGGGCTATGAACAGAAGTAGGGGAAGGAATCAATTTCAGTAACTTCACCAAAAAGAAGTCTGAATTTGTCTTTTTAGGGGGAGAAAAACACCCCACTTTTTATTCAGGGTGTTCCAGAATATTTTTGAATGATTCTAATTGAAATATAACTACCTGGTTGAATAGTCAAGTTTAAAAGAACTACATTGACCAGCTTCCCTGGAATACAAAAATAAGTTGTAAGGCTCTTCTGTACTCTTTGCTTAAAAATAAAATCAAGAATACTCATCAGCAAGCAAGGTTTAGTGAAATCATATGGCACCCAGACTTTTTAACATTTGACTTTTCCAGAAAACAATCAGGAAACTGACTTTATAAAAACAGATATTCTAGAATGATTTTTTTTTAACCACTCCAGAGTTACAGTTACATTTACAATTTGGAGATGGAATGTAAATTACTCCAGAATGTAAAGGGATAAATGTGGTTGATCTGACTTAAACTTAGAATTTTTTCTGAATAAAAATAGAGAAAATTAAAGTATTTCTATCTGCAAAAAAGTATCTCTTTAATTAGAAGTGAAGCTTATGGTAGTTTAATCCATTCTGCTCATCCATAGCAGGAACAAAACAAATGGGTACTATTTAAAAATGGACAAGCTGCCAACAATTTCAGTGCTAATAATGAGGTGGTATACATAATAACTCATACTGGTGATCCCTGTAGTGCTAACTGTAATGTAGGCTTAATATGGCATGTTAAATGGTAGACTGATGCCTGGTGTTAGCTGGAGGCTGAGAGTTGCAGAGCATCCCAAAACATTTTCCAGGGGAACAAACGAGATCCAGGAACTGTGACACAGGCGAAAAAGCAAAATGTCTTTTTATAGTATTTTCTACTACCAGCCTGGACACTAAATACTATAAAGGCTTCAATCCAAAGTGTTGGCTGCTGGAGGGGTTAGCTGTATGTGCATAGCTATGCTATCTTGAGGGTGTAGCTTGCTAAGGGGGTATACTGGATGTGGAAAATTTCTGCCTATATTCTGTAGAGAAGAATGTCTAAGTATTCTGAGAAATGTGTGGGAATTCTGGTGTCCTTTGGACAGCTTACTCCTATGTCAGATTTGTGGTAAATTTGGCCTTAACTAAGCATGGTGATGGCATGCAGACATTGCAAGACTCACTTTCATAGTTGATGGTTCATTTTAGATGGTGAAGAAAAGGGGTTTTTCTTCTTCCTGGAGGCTGGAGTTGTCCTCACCTGTTGCTGACCAATACAGAGAAGCTGTGAAATAACTTAGGTTCTTCTGTTCAAAGATGACACTGTTTCTACTGCTGTACTGGAGAGTTACTGTGGTGGTTGTGCTGGATATAATGTCCTGTTTCTAGATGTGATTATTGAATCTGCAGGTTTCTAGTTCAAAACACTGATAATAGCCAAGATTGATCCTCTTGCCTGTTTTATTCAAAACTCACAGCAGCTATTATTAAAAATGCTATAAAGATAGGATGCATAAACACGCTACACTTCAACACATATTTTATGACTACCGAACATTTACTTTGATTGGGGTAATTTTATTAAATATAACGTCATGGGTCTTTATTCTGTTTTGATGCACAGACATATGCGAATAACTTGCATTAGCATTTTTATGAGTAAAATTTCAGTGGCAAGCTTATTAATAAATCCTTGGGTAGTGTTCAGGCTGATAACATTAGTACCCTTTTATCTGGGCAGCTAATGAATTTTTTTTCCCTAGTTGTCAATTCTGAATTGATGAGACATTAGAACAAACAGGACATGGCTGTGGAATGCCTAAAGCTACACTTCATTGTTAAACTGCTGGTTCAGATCCATTTTGGGCTGGGTAGTGAGCAGTGAGCAAAGATCATTTTGTCAGATGCCATACTGTCCTATGTAAAATAAGATCTTAATGTGTCCTGCAGTGCAAGCACTCAGGGAGGGGCAGAGTGTGTCATGAGCGTGCACTGTTCACTTTCTGCCTAAATATCTTGTGTCTTTTGGAAGATGGTCTTGCTTTCATACACAGGCAGGGTTCATGATGGCAGGGCCTGCGGTCGTATGTAATATGTAATACAGGCTGGAGCACAGTGTGTCTGAAGCTGATGTAATTTGGCAATTTATTGCCAGTAAAGAGCAAAATAAATTATTTGCTTGGGCACAGAGGTAGGATAATCTTTGTAATCCTGAACAATACTGGTCTGAGGAAAACATACCTTTCCTCTATAGACAATGTACTAAGACATAGCTGTTGGGACTGCAGCCACTGGCCAAGGCCAGGCCAGTCAGTGATGGTAGTAGTGCCTCTGTGATAAGTTAAGAAGGGGAAAAAAACCTGAGTGAGAATATGTGGGAGAAACAACTCTGCAGACTCCAAGGTCAGTGAAGAAGGGAGGGGAGAAGGTGCTATAGGTGCTGATATTCCCCTGCAGCCCATGGTGAAGACCATGGTGAGGCAGGCTGCCCTCCTGCAGCCCATGGAGGAGCAGATCTCCACCTGCAGCCTGTGGAGGACTCCACACCAGAGCAGTCGGATGCCCAAAGGAGCCTGTGACCTCATGAGAAGCCTGCACTGGAGCAGGCTCCTGGCAGCAGGACCTGTGGACCCATGGAGAGAGGAGCCCATGCTGGAGCAGGTTTGCTGGCAGGACTTGTGACCCTGCAGGGGAAGTCATGCTGGAGCAGTCTGTTCCTGAAGGACTACACTGTTGGGAAAGGACCCATGCTGGAGTAGCTCACGAAAAAACGTAGCCTGTGCGAAGGACTCATGGTAGAGGAGTTTGTGTAAAGCTGTGTCCCGTGGGAGGGACCCTTTGCTGGAACAGGGGAAGAGTGTGAGGAGTCCTCCCTCTGAGGAGGAAGGAGTGGCAGAGAAAACGTGATGAACTGACAACAACCCCCATTCCTTGTCCCTCTGTGTCACTGTGGAGGAGGAGAGAGAGAGAGACAGCTCAGGGGCAAAGTCAGAAGAAGGGAGGGGTGGGAGCAGGGTTTTTTTAAGATTTAGTTTCATTTCTCATTATCCTAACCTGATTTGACTGGTAATAAATTAATCTAATTTCTGCAAATTGAGCCTGTTTTGACTGTGACCATAATTGATGAGTCATCTCCCTCCTTATCTTGACTCACTAGCCTTTTGTCTTATTTTCTCTCCCTTGTCCAGCTGAGGAGGGGAGTGATAGAGTGGTTTTGGTGGGCATCTGGCATGCAGCTAGGAGGCAGTGGAAAGAAATAGCCAAAGGGCATAGAGCCATTCCATCTTAGCATTGCATCATGTAACCAGATTTGATTACAAAACAATGGTGGACAGCTGTGAATTAAGATGTAACATATCACTGCATCAAGCTACTTCTGGTGATACTCTGGACAGAACGGCCAGAAAGATAATTAATCTTCACCCCTCTGCTCACTTGCTCTCTGTGGTGCAACTGATCAAAAACTGGTTGACTGTTTCTTACCAAAAACCAGACTGGGAATCTGTGCGCCAGACACAAAAAAGAAGGTCTGCTGTTCCCACACCTGTCACTTATGCTCTGTCTATCAGTTCAGAGACTAGCCAGACTCCATACACAGGCCAATGCCGCAGCCTGTTTGGGAGTACTTTTCCTTTCTGCCCTTTCACTTTTCAGCTTTGTCTTAAGATTCCAGATGTGGCCTTGTGTTGAATGTTTGAGTGAATTTAGCCTAACACAGGCTGACATTTCCCAGAAAATACAGCTGGTTATCAAGATCCCAGAATGTATGCGCTTCCTGGCAGTTGGCTGGTTCCTACTTCATGGAGATCAATAGAAAAGGGGAAGGAGAAGGGACAGTTTGGAGTCTTTCGCTTTCAACCTCACCCCATGCTCCTTCCTCTACTTGTTTGAGTGCCCCAGACAGCCTGCAGGAACATTTCCTGGGCTGATGAAACAAGACCCTCAAGAGTGAAACAGAGGGCATGGACTTTGTGGGAGTCTTTGGCAGAGGTTAGCACTTGGACAGCAAAGCTTGTCATCTACTATTCAACTACTGCTGTGTATATACTGTAATCTGGGGCCTCTTAGAAGGCCCCAGGTTTTCTTATAAAACTGCTGCCGTTATCTAGGGGAGAAGAGAGAGACATCCAAGGTGGATAAAAGGTGATGGTGTAAACAGGAGATTCAATTAGACAAGGAACAGCAGCAGCTGAAGTATCAAGGGATGGTGCTAAGTTACAGGAACGACTGTATATGCTGTTGCAAAAGGCAACGATAGTTGCAGTTACTGGGAGAAGGGTGCAGAGAGAAAAGAGCAAATGTGGGGTAGCACTGACCCCAAGGATGAGCATGGACTAGAAAAAACAAGGTGCTGTCATCTCAGTGATCCTGACTTAGTCTCTTGATACAGACACTTCTCGGTCTTTTTCTTTATAATAAGCTCTGCCAAGATGACCGAGCATTTGAAAAGCTTGGTTTTTATTACGATCTAAGCCAGGAAAAATAACATTTTAAACCTTTGGTTATGAAAGACAAAATAGAGATAAAAAGGGATTGTGAGTAACTCCTTCCCGTGTCGCTGTATCCTTCCAGCGTAGGTGTTTCCAGCCATGGTTTCATTCAACTCTACTGCTGGGTGAATTTCAGTAGATGCTGGTCCCTGGTTCATCAGAGGACAAACCAGGGCTCTGCTCTTAGTCTCCTGCTTGAGGCTGTGCTGAGTTTTGCTCAGGCCGTGGGCTAGCTAAGGCAGGACGGGACCCTGGGCGGTGTCTTGCCCAGATCCCTTCTCAGAGCAGCACCTGCTGTGCGGGCCGGCCTGGGAGCTGCTCAGGGCTTGGCCTAGGCGTCTGGAAAATCTCCAAGCAAGGAGCCTGCAGGGCCTCACCCTGCTCTGCTGCCGCACCGGGATGAAGTCTTCTGCTTGTGTCCCTCTCCCGGGCTGGAGGCTCTGCTCGTCCCAAGCAGCAGGAGCACCCCCGGCCACGCAGGGACCTGCAGGTCTCTGTAGGGAAGGGACGCGGGAGCCACAGGCCGGTGGCGCGGGCGGTGGCGGAGCGCCTCTGCCAGGGGTGAAGGGCTGCGCGCCAAGGGCAGTATTCCCGCCGGGCCGGTTAGCTCAGTTGGTTAGAGCGTGGTGCTAATAACGCCAAGGTCGCGGGTTCGATCCCCGTACGGGCCACACGTTTTGGCCGGGCCGGGGAGCGCGGGGGCCGCGGCGCCGTAGCCCGGCCGGGGGGA